>CM032635.1:32882567-32928620 GCA_019097785.1 Fraxinus excelsior
ATCCAATTCTTCTCGTAATGTTTGCTCGTTCCTGTCTTCTTGATACATCAGAGTTCTGATAGATGGAATTTCAACCTCAAGAGAGATCACGGCCTCTACCCCGAAGAGAAATGTTTCTGTATTCCCAATTCCTCGAAGAAACTTGCAAAGCGAGTGTTGTCGAACTGTTTTCCGTTATCCGTCACTATGGAGTGAGGTATTCCAAACCTGCATATGATTGACTTCCATATGAACTCAGTGGTTTTGTGCTCGGTGATTTTCGTCATAGGTTCAGCCTCAGCCCACTTGGTGAAATAGTCAACAGCCACAATTGCAAACTTCGTCCCCCCTTTTCCCGTAGGCATGGGACCGATAAGATCGACCCCCCATTTTGCGAAAGGCCATGGTGCCATTACATAGTTCAGTTCTCCAGGGGGGAGTTTGATGTTAGGTGCGAACCGTTGGCATTTGTCGCACTTCATGGTGAACTCCAGCGTATCCTTTTTCATGGTCGGCCAGAAGTACCCTTGGCGCATGATTTTGTGTGACAATGACCGTCCTCCCGCGTGATTTCCGCATATCCCCTCGTGTATTTCTTTCATAGCGCGAAGGGCTTCTTCCTCATCCAGGCACCTTAACAGTGGCGCAGCATATCCTCGCTTATATAAGATGCCGTCGATCAACGTGTACCTTGCTGACCTTACCCTCAGCTTCCTTGCCAAGGTGGGATCCTCTGGGCATATACCCGTTTGGAGGTACGTAACGAGTTCTTCCATCCACGAGTGTCTGGGCTCCGTCGCCATGTGGATTTTCTCAGCTTCTTCAATTGCAGGGCGGTGGATTCTCCCAACAGGTATGCTATCAAACCTCTCAATTCCTTCACTGGTTGCCAACCGAGCTAGTGCATCAGCGTGCCCGTTTTGAGTTCGTGGGACCTGTCTGATACGGACATCTTTAAACTTCTGGAGTTCGCTTCTGACGATCTGGAGATATTTGCCCATTCTTTCCTCTTTGGCTTGATAGGTTTCGTTGACTTGGTTTACTATCAGTTGGGAGTCACTGTACGCCATCAGCCAATCAATTTTCATTTCGCTTGCCATCCGGAGGTCGGCTATCAGGGCCTCGTACTCAGCTTCGTTGTTAGAAGCGCTGAAGTCGAAAGGTAACGCTTCGCAGAACAGTTGTTGGTTTGGGCTTATTAGAACTATCCCAGCTCCTGCTCTTTCATCCGTGGAGGATCCGTCAACGAACAGTTTTCAAGGGGCATGGGGAGGTGATTGTCCCACAGGGTCTGAGCTGAACTCAAGAATGAAATCGGCTAGCGCTTGAGATTTTATTGAGGTGCGTGGTTTGTACCTTACATCGAATTGGCCGAGCTCAATTGACCATTTTACCAATCTCCCTGAAGTATCCGGTTTTTGCAGTACCTGCCTCAAAGGTTGATTCGTCAGGATTTCAATGGAATATTCCAAGAAGTATGGCCTCAGTTTCCGAGCAGCGATTATCACAGCATAGGCCAACTTCTCCAGTGGGGAGTAGCGAACTTCGGCGTCGTGCAGGGCCTTAGAAACATAGTAAACTGGGTGCTGTACTCCGTCCTCCTCCCTGGCCAACACCGCGCTGACGGCATGCTCCGAGACTGCCAAGTATAGCATGAGCGTTTCCCCTTCTCTAGGTTTGGACAGCATCGGTGGTTGTGATAGGTGTGATTTTAGTTGGTCGAAAGCGACCTGACATTCCGGCGTCCATTCAAACTTCTTTCCTCCTCTCAGCACGTCAAAGAAGGGCTTACACTTGTCTGTTGATTTCGACATGAATCTGCTGAGGGCGGCTATCCGTCCTGTTAAGCTTTGAACTTCCTTTGGTCTGGATGGAGGACGCATCTCAATGATGGCCCTTATCTTATCTGGGTTAGCTTCAATTCCTCTGCGGTTTACTAAATATCCCAGAAATTTCCCTGAGCTTACTCCAAATGCGCATTTACGGGGGTTTAGCTTCATCCCGTATGTTCTTAGGATCTCGAACATTTCGGCGAGATGTTGCCGATGTTCCCAAGCCTCTGCACTCTTAACCAACATGTCATCCACGTAGACCTCCATGGTTTTCCCAATTTGTTTGGCAAACATGGAGTTGACCAGACGTTGGTAGGTCGCTCCTGCATTCTTGAGACCAAACGGCATAACTTTATAGCAGTACAGACCTCTGTCGGTGACGAATGCCGTGTGTTCTTGGTCCGGTTCATGCATGGGAATCTGATTGTAGCCTGAATATGCGTCCATGAAGCTGAGCAAATCGTGCCTAGCAGTGGCGTCCACCATTTGGTCAATCCTTGGTAGAGGGAATCCGTCTTTAGGGCATGCTTTATTCAGGTCGGTGAAATCTATGCATACCCTCCAATCCCCATTGCTCTTTTTCACTAGTACAGGGTTAGCGATCCATTTTGGATATTTCGCTTCGCGAATGAATCCGTTCTCGAGCAGCTTTTGCACTTCCTTATTGAGGGCCTCATATCGTTCTGGGTTAAGAGGCCTCCTTCGTTGCTGTTTTGGCCGTGCGGAGGGATCAACTCCTAACTTGTGGCACATGACTTTTGGATTGATTCCCTTCATGTCCGCGTGTTCCCAGGCAAATACATCGAGGTTTTCCTGGAGGAAACTGATAATTTGATCCCTCACTGGAGGCTGGAGGTCATGACCTATTTTCAGCTCCTTGGGCGGGACGCCTAGACCAACTCGGATGACGTCCAGCTCTTCCACAGGTTCTCCACCTCGTGTTTTTACTCTTGGATCCAACGTGTCTGGGAGGAACTCTCTTGTGCATGTCATACCGACCTCGTTTAGTTCGGTTATCATTGGATCCTCGTGTTCCGATGTCTCAGCTTGTTGGCAGCTCCGGCCATCCAGCATTCCAACCAGGGGCTTAGGTAAGTCTACGTTGCAGGCTCTCGCTTCAACTTGGTTCCCCCGTATTACTCCTGGTCCGTTCGGAGTGGGGAACTTTAGACAGTAATGATACATTGAGGTTGCCGCCTGTAGTTCGTGCAATAAAGGTCTCCCCAATATGGCATTGTAGTTTGAAGGGATATCGACCACGACAAAATCCGCCAGGATTTTTCTGTAGCATGGGGGTTCACCGAACTCGACACTGAGTACAATCTGTCCCCGAGCTTCGACCGGATTGCCGGAAAATCCTTGAAGTTTACGGGGGTACGGTTGAAGGTATTGATCCTGTATGGCCATTTGCCTCAACGTTTGGTAGTAAAGCACATTGACCGAGCTCCCGTTGTCTACTAGAGTTCGGTGTATTCAGACTCCTGTCACATCCATTGCGATAACCAGCGCATCACTTTGGTCTTGCAGAACTCCTTGTGCATCTTTCTCTGAAAACCCGAACCACTCGGGGCCCGAATAAGCAGCGGGTTCCGATGCGGGGTATCTTACACTAAAGTTTTGGTGTATGTGAGCATCACGCGCCAGCTTGCGCCTAGTTCTTCTTGAACCCTCTAAATATTGGTTTCCGCTTACCAACATCCGAATCTCAGCACGGGGCTGGGGGTCGCGAGCTGAGGGTTCGGGCCGCGCTGGTTGGTTTTCTCCCCGCTGGTCAGGCTGCTGAAGCCTGGACGGGCCTGCTATTCTTGGCCTTGCTACGAACTCCCGTAAATGGCCTATCTGAATGAGGGCTTCCACCTCTTCCTTTAGGTCTCGGCAGTTGTCAGTGTCATGTCCCACTGTCTTATGATATCGGCAGTACTTCGCTTGGTTCTTCCCAGCTGTTTCTTTGCCTCCCGGCAGGGGTCGGCGAAAAGACTTCTTTGCTTCGGTTTGAAGAAAGACCTCCTTCAGACTAGCATCCAAAGGGTGGTAGCTGCGGAACCTATCGGGATACGGTCTAGAGCGGCTTTGGTCCCTTTTATCTTTCATTCTCTCCTGACCTCCGTCTCTTTCCGTTTGTTTCCCCTTTGCTTGCCGCGGGGAACGGGGGTTCTGTTTAACATCCTCGTGATCCGAAGTGGCCTCTTCTGCACTGATGTACTTCTCAGCTCGGCCTAAGAGTCCATGGTACGTTTGCGGGCCATCTTCATGGACTGACCACCAGAATCGTGTCTTGGGTCTCAGTCCTGACAAGACTGCCATGAGCGCAGCGTCGTCAGAAATTTTCTCAACTTCCATAGATTGTTTGTTGAATCTGTCTAGGTAGCTTTTAAGGGATTCTGTTTTCCCTTGCTTTATGCTTACCAACCTTTCTTTGGGAGTGGTCCTTGCCTTTGAACCCATGAACTGGGCGAGGAATGCTGTGGCAAGATCGTCCCAGCATTTTATTGATCTTTGGTGTAATCTCCTGAACCATCTTTGAGCCTTGTCTCCCAAAGTTAAGGGGAAGGCGCGGCACATGATGGCTTCTCCGGCTCCCTGAAGCTCCATCCAAGAAGAGTATTTGTCAAGATGACTGAGGGGGTCTCCTTCCCCGTCATATCCGGCCAGCTGAGGCATTTTCATCTTTTCGGGTAATGGTTCTGCTAGGATAACTTCGGTAAATGGTGAGTGGCGTTTGGTGAAATATTCATCCGGGCTCCCCTTGCTTTTTGCCTCCAGATCCGCAATGCGCTTCTTTAGGGCGTTCACCTCGTTTTCTGGTTGCTCTCCAGGATGGTTTCTTTGGCGTTCAGCTTGCTTCCTGGCGGGAGTTGAGGGACGCTGAGGGCCCAACTTGTCGAATGCACTGTTCGTCCTCCTAATTTTCGATTTAGTCGCCACAGGGGAGCTTCCAACTTCCTCAGTTTGGTCCCTGGAAGATTCTTCGTTTGAAAAATGCAGGGTCCGCCTAGTGGGGAGTCGTTCGGTCTTTTCCTGGCGAAGAGATTCCCCTCTGTTTTCCCGTGGCAGGTATTGGGATTGGTTTTGTTCCAACCTACTGACAATATTCGTTAGTTTCTCAATGGCTTCCCTCATCGTCACCATTTGTGGGTCAGCGGTTTCGTCCCGACCCCCTTTTTCCGAGTTCACGGGATCATGGCTTCGCCCAGGGTGGGTATGGCCCGCGTGGGACTGGTTCCCTGATGCTGACAATTCGTCCATGGGGTTACTTTTATGAATCGTGTGTGGAGATGGGGCTGCTATCAAGCAGGGGGCCCTCCTTCTAGCGCCAAACTGTTGACGTTCAAAATTGCATGAACAAGATTAAGGCCAACTAAGAGTGCAGAAAGTAGTCTAAAAGATACAATGAAGAAGAATGTTAGATTGTCTCTGAAACAATTACTTCTTTTTTGCAGATAGTCTAGAATATTCAAAGGGTTCGCTGGGGTTTTTCTCCTTAATGTATTCCTTTAGATTTTCTGTCTGCCTCCCCCGCCATCTTTGTTTTCTGAGCCTTTTATAGTAGAAACATAACAACGTCTAATCCTTATGTCTTATCAACCCAGAGACTGAGCCGAGCTGATTGGGGTGTTGTCCTAACGGGATTGGCGCCCGACCTTAACGTTGTACTGTTGACTGAGGACGATGGGACTTGTTGATCCAGGTAGTAAATGCATTGTCTACTAAAGCAGGCTAAGGTTTCTGATTGGAGGAATAGGTGGGCGCTGACACAGGACCTTTCCACGTGTATCTCTTTGGTTTGATGCCCAAAGATCTTGTCAGTGATCCGTAATCATTAGCCACTGTAGCGTCTTGGAAGACTACAATGGCTTGTTGGGGAAGCTATGCTCCTGCCGACTTGATCTCGCATAACCGAACTCCCATTTCCTCGTCCTCATTGGGACATGACAGTCCGAGCTCAATGACCTCGGAGGTCGGTGTCAACAAGTTGTATTCATTTGATCCCTAAATTTCTTGAATATTCACTGTGAGTTTCGATACAACTTTTAATTATTTGTACTTTAGCCCTCAAACTTTAAATCTTGCTATTTTTCGCTTCCATTCATTAAGTTTCACATTTACAGCAAAAATCACCTCGTAAACAAGACTAGCACTGCTGAGCTTAGTCTTGAACACATACCCAAAAAATTCCTCAAAACCCTTTTGGTTATAATCGTATTGTTAGAAAATTCCAACACATGAGGCCAAACATGTATATATATTAAAATGTTTGGTGCTATTTTTAAAGATTAGTCAATTAAGGTGATTCATTAAAGCTAATTTTGGACTAATTGGTATTAAATGTCATGGCATTAAAGTGTAGAGACCAGAACAATTATTTTAAATTGATAAGGGACCAATTTATAAGAACCGAAAGATAATAACTGCTTATTCAGTTATTATTTATCATGGATCATGGTTCCCAATTGAACGTGATTTTTCATAACTCTGCATCCTTATCAACAAAGAGAATATTCAAGAGAAGACTACGTATCAATTGAAAGATTATAACCCGTTCAAGCAGTCACACACATGGATCAAGATATGTTTCCACTTTTAATATTCTCATTGATTTCAACATAAAGGATTTACATGCTTATGATTAGGATTTGGTAAAAAGTTTAGTAGAGAATTTAATTATTTAAAATTCAATCAAGTGGTATCAGAGTCACTCCATTGTTAAATATTTGAGAAATAAAGTTTTGTATAAATTTTGAATTTTGGGTGATTTTGATCTTCCTTCATGTTATTATATGGAGTTCAGTATAATATTCTAGTTTTTCTTCCAAAAATCAGGTTTAACATAAAGTATTTTTTAGATCTGTTAAAAGATTTCAATTTTTTTTAAAAATTTATGATATTTGGATAACAGCGGTAGTCGCCGACACTCACGCCGTACGCCGACGGCAGCGCTGCGATGCTGCTGCTAACAATAGCGCTTATAAGCTGCTGGGCAACGGTCCTGACCATGGCCTTGACGGCGCCGATCAGCGTCGCCAAGGGAGAAGGAAAAGAGGGAAAATTCTTTTAGGGTTTCAGGTTTGGGTGAATTTGGGGTGCGGGCGGCTTGGGCTGCAAATTAGATAATTTTAGTCCCCTGGTTGCAATTTAATAATAGGGGTTAAATTTTAAGTTTCAGCCCCTAAAGTTTAAAGTTCATCCTAATTGGGCCTTAAGGTTATGTGTTTTAATAATTCAACTCCTAGAGTTTTAAAATTAATTAATTTTGGTCATTTAAATTCTGAATTTTTCAATTAATTTGGACCCCTAGAGTTTTAGTTATTAACCCTTAGGCCCCTAAAGTTTCAAGATAAATAAAATATGCAAGTTTGGTGTTTTGCTATTCAAATTTTGGTATAAAAGACTCATTTTGGAATATAATATTCGAAAGTGACTTAATTGAAGCAACATATTGCCAAAGCAATCTCTCTTGGGAAAATTAATTAACTTAAAATATTAGGAGAAATTTGTGTGTGTGCTTGTTCATGCAGATATTAGCCAGCCCAAATGAAGGTTAATGTTTGGCCAGATTGCATGCACACTTGTGATGGTGAATGTATAACAATCATAAGGTTTTCATGTAAATAATAAATCAATGTAAAGATGAGTTTATTATTTGATAGGAGTTATTTTTAATGTTTGATCACTATACCAAGAGTACCACTTACAATTAATAATATTGTCCAAAGACTTGATATTAATGATGTGATGAGTATATTGAGATGGGATTTACCATTAATTGAATTAATTAATTGTTTAATACATATTCCCATGTGAACATGTTAATTAGGTATAAGTTCTTTATTTAGTTAATCCATCAACTTCTGCAATATCTGTCAACATCAACTCAATTCCCGTGCTAAATGGAACCAATTTTAAGGACTGGAAAGAGAATGTTCAGATCGTTCTTAACTGTATGGACTTAGACCTTGCATTAAGGACTAAACAATCAACCTACTGCACTTACGGATAAAAGTTTCGCTGATAAAAAAGATTAGAGGGGGGACTTTGATAAGTTGGGTAGTTCAAATCGCATGAGTCTTATGATCATGAAATGTGGTATTCTAGAATCATTCAGGGGCGTTGTGTCCAATAAAGTAACTATTGTCAAGGAATTTCTTGATGAAATTGAAAAACACTTTGTAAAGAGCGATGAGGTCAAAACTAGTACGATTTTTGGCGAACTTAGTTTCACTAAAGTATAAAGATAAAGTAAATATTCTAGTGTACATCATAGAGATGTCTCATCTTACTTTAAAATTAAAACCATTAAAACTTGAGTTGTCTGATGACATGTTTGTGCACTAAATTTGATTTCTATTCTTGCACAATTTGGTTAATTAAGGCCAGTTATAACTGTCAAAAGAGGAAAGTTGGCTCTTAATGAGCTCATTTCATATTGAGTGCAAGAAGAAGAAATGGTAAAACAAGACAAAACTAATATTACTCACTTGGCAAGTACCTCTAAGGACAAGTAATAAAGAATAAGAAAGCTACATCCGATTCGGTTCAAAATAAATAGCAAAAACCTGAAAATAATAAATTTAGTTGTAACTTTTGTAAAAATATAGGATATATAAAGAGAGACTATACTAAATACCACGTTTGAAACGAAAAGAAAAGTACAATTCTCACTTTGTTTTGTTTTGAGGTAAATTTAGTATCATCGCCTAAATTCACTGATGTGAACCCAGCCAAAAATTGATTTTGGGAACCTACGAACAAGATGGAACCAACCCAAGAAAGCTAGAAATCATGTTGTGCAAAGATCAACTTGACTCGTTGTTTTACCCGTACCAAGAACCGAGATTCCACGTGAGAAATCCGACCCATTGATTACCCGAAACAAGAACCGTGAAGTGGGAACGCCACAAAAAGATTGTGAAACATTTTGATAAGTTCAAGATTATAAGTCTAAGCCACCAAGAATGTGGAGGAAAAACTCACAAATTGTATTTAATCTCTCAAAATAATAAAAGTCTTGATTTTGTAATGAAATAAATCTCATATTTATACTAATGCTAGAAAACCTAGTAAAAATGTAATTATGTTACAAAATATTGCAAAATTGGAAATAAAATAGAATTCTAGTCTAACAAGGAAATTCGTGTTAAAATAGTTTTTATGGATCTGGATAGCTTTCAATATAGTGGTCATATATATCTCTCTCAATATCTGATTGAGGTGATTCAAAATACGTTGACAACCTTACTTCAAGGGCTACAGATCTTCTAAAATACAAATCTTCAAATTTGAACGTATTCTATGCCAAAAATGGGTTTTAAACTGAGACTGAAAATTCGATTGCTTTCCAACCTGTTCCAGCTTCCGTCCCCAATATGTTACTTGACCATTTGCTTATTTTCTTCAATATTATGGACTCCGTTGCTCAAACATGTAAACTACCAGCTTTATCAACTCTTTGAAGTCTCGAACTTAGCTCTACTCTCTCTTCAACAATCATCAAAATCTTGATAAATTGTGGCGCACCCCAGATCATATCATCCATTCTCTCTTCGAAAGGATTCGACCTCGAATTCGGACATACATCAAATGAAGCAACATTAGCAATGTCGAAAATGTTAAATATTATAGACTTATCTAGTAGAAGTAAACTGTAGCTTTCATTCTTGATCAGAGCAACTGAATAGCATGATCCGTCTCCCATAGGATGTAATTTTGATCTCATCTGAGTTTGTACCCACCTCATACATATCATCACCTGTATCTTACAAAATCCAACACTAACACCAACAGATGAAAACATTAAATTGACCCAGACTAGTGAATTAGAACCACTTGTTAAATTGGGATGCGGGATGAGATTAGTAGGCTTTAAATTTACTCATAATACACTCCACAAACTCATCCTAAGATATGTAAGGTTATCATGATTAAAGTACATGCATTCATGCACCCAGTCACCCATAATGCACCCCAATTGTCTATCATATTCAATTAACTCTGTGTGACATGTTAGAATGTTGTGGTATAATAAGTGCATATCATAGAAAAGCAAGAAATTTTCCATACATGCAAGCTTATAGTCTAACCTAGGTATAGGAATTTGATACGTTACAATAGCGTGGTTACATTCATCATCTTTGTTACTCACCAAATTTTCCACGTGATTTACACCAAGTGGATAGTCAATGTATGGTGACCCATAAATTATTCTACCATGGAATAATTCCTTGAAATCCTGCAAAAAAGAATTATTAAAATTGGGAGGGAATTGTTAGCTCTCACTGAAACCCTCTCACACTCGACTTTTCTTGCATAAAAGCTTACTTTGAAATTTTTTTCTCTCATCTTTGATTTTTCCCTATCTTTTCTCTCATGTGACTCTACTCTTTTTTTCTCACTCTTAGCCACCTTACTTTCTTCTCTCTTGCTCTCATTTTCCGCTCTTTATTCTTATTTTCTCGCTCATTCTTCAATTTCAGTTGGTCCTCTTGGACCTGTTGTGGTGTCAAAGACACAAGAGTAATTATTTTTCCACCCATTAAAGGCTGTATCGATTTGTGAACCCTTCATGCTTCACTCTCTTATCATACTTCCATGGCCTACCCAACAAGAGATGTCCCGCGTGCATTGGAACCACATCACACAACACCTCATCACTATATCGCGCAATGCTGAAATTCACCAAAGCCCTCTTGGTAACTCGTATCTCTCAACAATTATTCAGCCATTCTAATTTGTATGGTTGTGGATGCTTCATAAGAGGCATCCCCAACTCTTCTACAAGGGTCTCGCTAACCACATCCATACAACTCCATCCGTCTATAATCAAACTGCAAACCTTATTATTAATGTGACACCTGGTATGCAATAAATTCTCCCGTTGCTGCTCCTCATCATCCACCTTTATTTGTGTAGTAAGAGCACGTATAACTACTAAGGACTCTGCAATTGAATACTCCACACAAGTTTCACCCTTAACATCCTCCAACTCAAGCATGCTGTCACTCCCACTTCCATCATCCGACTCAATCTCTCCATTTTCTCGAAGAATCATCATCCGTCGGTTTGGACACTGTGAAGCGATATGCTCGAAACTCAGACACTTGAAGCAATTAATATCCTCGACCTACCAGCTTGATTTTTGAGGTTTGGTTTACCCTTATTCACCTCTTCCTTAACCTTTGGTATTTCAACCTTTTCCCTAGTTTCCACCCGATCATTCCTATCACCACCACTCCATTTGGGTTCTGTAGTAAACCTAGCTTTTCCCTTTCGTCTGAGTTGCCTTTCCACCTTCATAGCTACATACACCAAGTCCTCCAACTCTATATTCAACCGATTCAAAAACCTAGCCATGGTGGCCTCCTGATCCTCCACACTCCTAGACCCCTGGGAAAGAGTTTGTAGTTTGTGATGTAGATCCCGATAATAATGTCCAGGTATAAACCGCTTCTTCATACAAGCTTTCAACTCACCCCATGTCTCAATTGGCCTATCCAACTTCCTCCTACGTCTAGTCACCAATTGATCCCACCAAGTGATAGCATTGTCAATGAATCCTACTACAGCTAACTTCAAATTCTTCTCACCAGAATAGTTATGACAATCAAACACTAATTCTATATTCTTTTCCCGCTCCAAGTAAGTTTCAGGGTCACTCTGACATTGGAAAGCTGGAATATTCATTCTGACACTTCCCAAATCTCTATCAACACCCCGATCAAACCTACCTCATCTATTCCTTGTTCGTCCCATGTCAGCCTCCAATTAGTAGTCACTACTGCCTACACTCACTGCCTCATCTTCACCATCAAATTCAGCTATAAGATTCTGTCCTCTCCTATCTACACTACCTCCACGAAGAACCCTTTGGGGTGTCACTCGCTGCTGACTCCCAATCATAGTTTCATGCCTAGCTACATTACCACTAATTTGCTCAACAGCCAAACCCAATTGCTCAAACTTATGATGTATAGCCTGTATATTATCCTTAAACTTAGCATAAAACCCCTTAGACACCGCATCTACTTCTCCTTTATTCATTTCTCCTTCCATTTTTTGGCAAATAAATAAATGACAAAAATTAAAAGAAAGAATTAATAGATAAAAATAAATTGAATTTACCTTACGTGTTTGTACTCGTGTATCACTCAAGATTGACTTTTACCCGATAATGAGCTCACCACTCCGCCTTTTACCGCTCATCCTCATTTCTCAATAGCTCGAGAAATAACCTATCTCAATCAATTGGAACACAAATCCCGCAACGAACACCACCACAAGTGCAAGTCTCGAATAATCAACAGAATACGTACGGATCAGAGTAATAGACTCGAAGTTCAAGAAAATAAATAAAAGACTCGAAAATTTTGTGTTGTTTTGACTTGCTTTGCCTCTAGACGTTCAAAAGGGTTTTTTTTCCACGTGAACAATAACTTTTTTTTTTACCCAAATACTAAAATAAATTGCTGAAAAGTAAATGATAGATAACCTGAAATCTAGAGCCAAACTCTGATACCAACTGATGTGAACCCAGCCGATAATTGATTTTGGGAACCTACGAACAAGATGGAACCAACATAAGAAAGTTAGAAATCACATCGCGTAAAGATCAACCCGACCCGTACCAAGAACCGAGATTTCACGTGAGAAATTCAACCCGTTGATTATCTGGAACAAGAACCTTGAAGTGGGAACGCCACTAAAGGACTGCGAAACCTTTTGATAAGTTCAAGATTATAAGTCTAAGCCACCAAGAATATTGAGGAAAAAACTCACAAATTGTATTCAATCTCTCAAAATAATAAAAATCTTGATTTTACAATGAACTAAATCTCCTATTTATATTAATGCTAGAAAACTTAGTAAAAACGTAATTAGGTTACAAAATATTATAAAATTGGAAAGCAAATAGAATTTTTGTCTAACAATGAAATTTGGGTCAAAATAATTTTCCTGAATCCGGATAGCTTTTGGTATTTTAGTCATATCTTTATCTGTTAATATCCGATTGAGGTTATCGAAAATGCGTTGGCAAGCTTACTTCAAAGTCTACAAATCTTCTAGAAATACAAATCTTCAAATTCAAACGTATTCTATGCCAAAAATGGGTCTCAAACTGAGACTAAAAATTCGAGTGCTTTCCAACTCGTTCCAGCTTCCGTCCCCAACATGTTACTTGACCATTGGCTTGTTTTCTTCAATATTATGGACACTATTGCTCGAATATGTAAATGACCAGCTTTATCAACTCTTTAAAATCTCGAACTTGGCTCTGCTTTCTCTCCAACAATCATCAAAGTCTTATTAAATTGTGGCACACCTCGGATCGTATCATACATTTGGTAGATAAAATTTGGTACCACTACTTACATAAGTGTGTCTATTCGGGGTTGTCTGAGCTGCCAAAATCAATTGATGTCGAAAGATTCATCTATGTAGAGCGATGGCAAATTAGTTAAGGTTGATGCTATACGAACGTTAGGTTATCATTGAAGACTAGTTATTAGTTGGATTTGAAAGAGACATTTGTGGTACCGTCTTTTGGACGGAATTTGATTTCTATTTCTACATTGAACAAATTTGGTTACTCTTGTTCAATTTGAAATAGAGGTGAAGTCACTCACACTAATGTTAGCACACTGTTCACATAGATATGTGTCACTGCAACATTGGAAATAAGGACTGTTTGAGAACTTCTATGAATTTCCCTCACTGTTGTGAAACTTAATATCTTTGTAGTTGATTTTATCGTGTCATACCACTGGATATATATCATTGACTTGTATGCCACCATGATGCCTTTTAATTCGCAGCAAAGTTATGGAAGTCTTCATTAAGGTTGTTGAATTTGTGGAGATTCCCGTTAGGAGATCTGATGATGAACCCCTACAAGAACTTTTTATGGGAGTAAGAAGTAAGTTGAACCTGGACCTTAAAAACATGAAAAATGAGCAGGCAAAGTTTTGGAAGCAGCATCCTGCACTTGTTAAGGTAAACTTGAAAAGAAAGTTAACTACATAGGTGGAGGCTTTTTGTTCTAGATGTTGCATTTAAAATTGGAATCCTTTAATTGTTTTGTGCTCTTCTGATCATAGTCATCTCCTCTCTATTTCTTAGACATAATTGTTGATCCTAGCGCATTTAACTCACGAAATAACAAATTTATCCCCATATTGGAGCGTGACTGCAAGTGTGTGCTGGAACTTGTTCCTCGCCTTCTTGAAGAGCTAATTAAAGTCAGATATTTGACCTGTATTTGTTCCCTCCAATCCAGGGCTGAAGTTGGACTGGATTTATCTCAAATTTGATTTGGGATTTCCTTATGAGATTTTATTGCAAACCCAATATCTCACTAACAAGCATTACTTTGAAAACTTTAAGAAAGTTTTCTATTATTTTCCAAAGTTAATAGCTGGAACCTATGGCCTTTGAAATTCATGATTGTTTAATTTGATAGTGAAAGTCATGGGACAGAGATTTTTGAAAGTAAATAGCAGTGAACGATTTTGCCTTTTGTGTTCTTCGAGACGAAAGGGGTGGGCACTAGGCAGCTGGTTAACTTTTTGGATTACAAGTTTATGTTGTTTGAATATTGATAAGATTTATCACCAATATCCATTTGTACATAAAATCAGCTTATGAATGCTAATTGGATTTGATTAGATAAATTAACATTGGGAGTTGAAATCTTTATTCTGAAGTACTGGAACGAAGTGGTTGGTGGAACGAAAAAAATTGGAAACCTATTGAAACTTTTTATATTGTTAGTTGAATCACTCATGTTTCTTTAAGCCAATGGACTGAAAAATGTAATCTGTTGCACTTCTTTTTAATTTTCAAATTTTTATGCTTCGTAGCACATAGCGGGTGATAATAATTTGTTTAAACTCATGTAAGTTTTTAACCATTGTTATGTTTCTCTAAGATATGTGAGCAGTGACTTTGGTAACCACCCTCATCACACCTTATGGGCTCGATATTTGGCATGCATGTCTGAGAAAATGCTAAGGTTAGAGAAATTTTACTTTTGTACATTTGGACGTTACTCGTTAAAGTCTTGAACTTCTTGTTTATTTGGTGTAAGTTAGTTGCTCTATTTGTAAATTTTTTACTATGCTTTTAAGTCCAAATGATGATCCTACATAGAGGCTCCGAATCCGGTCAGAAGTTGAGCACTTTTTTGACGTGTCTTCTTATATGATTGCAAGATTGATTAATGAGGATCAAATACAATATAAAGGAACTTCCACCACACTGCCTTGCTGAAATTTGCCGCTTTTTTGACAATTGTATCCATCAAAATACATTAGTGCTCATTGTTTGATACTCATGTTTTAACTTATGTGCATTCGTGTGCTCCACTTTCCTACATATTTGTATTCTACATCATTTACTTATATTGTACAGGGAAGAAGATTGAGAACAAGTAGTAGCAGTAGATGACTTTTTGCCTGCTGAAGTAGGAAGTGATGCCATCAAGTACTCCATGTGAGTCATCTGAAATTCTTCTACTTAAACAGATAATAGATTATTTTGCTTTTCTTTATTCATATGAATATTTTAAGTCTTTTTACGACTTATAAGCAATTTCTATAGTTCCGAATAAACCTATTCAGACTTGTTTCTCACCATTGAGGTATGTATATTTATATTGATCATTTTTACTGTGTTTTTGTAATTTATAAAATCTGTCCAATATTTTCTTGTTTTTTCAGGCCGATTTATGGATCTAAGAATACTGCATCTTAAATGAGCAGTCACTACATCTTAAACGAGTTAAAGCCAAAACCTAACAGTCATCTATGATGTTTAGTTGGTCAGTTGTTTACAGTGGTGCATGGAAATGATGGTAGTTTCGTTGAGAAACCAAATTGGTGTCCTTGCTGAGTATAATTTTTGTAGTGGTAGCACTCAGTTTGACGGTGGTTGTTTAAGAGGGTAGATGTGTTATTTTTATTTAACACTTCTAATTGTGTGTACTCATTTTCTTCTTCTGGTTCATCATTTTCTTCTGTTATTAGTTGAATTTTTGATGGAATAATCTGTTGCTTTGTACCATTTATGTCCATGACTAGTGACAAAGATTAAGATTGGGCAAGAAAATACTAGGATTACAATCTCTTCCATGGTTTCTAAGCTTTAAAATATGGGATGAAAATTGACAAAAGGAATTGTACAATATTAATTGGTTTTTCTTTTTCTTTGATTCTACGAAATGGTCTGAAATGTCATGATTTGCATGTAGACAATTTAGTAGGTGAGTTGTTTAGTGGATTGATGAATTGGAATAACTTAGTATTATTTTCTGCATTTTTAGAATATGAATCTGTATATCCACTTCATTATTTGCTTTATTTATTTTCAATTCCTAAGACGAAGTACAAAGTTATAAGAAATAGATTTCATACTAATTTTGAATCCTATTTTTCCCACCAGAAAAGTTAACACAAGTGCTGGAAGCAGAAGGAGATTCTGCAAAGTTTCCGCCTCTACAATCTTTCCCCGATCAAGCCAGTTGAGCAACTCCTTTTTTGATACTATATGGAATGTCAATCCAGCTTTAGTATGAATTATTTCACTTTTTGTACTCATCGGAATGATGGAAAAGATGTTTTTGATGTTGGGTCGATATTTTAAACTGGAAACATGTATAATGAAATTATTTTGAATATTGCACAATGTATATGCGAGTTGAATATTGCATGGTTTAATTAGTTTCAATGCAAGAGCATATTTTCCCATTTTAATTATGATTTTTAACTTGTGTCTCTTGTATTTATTTATGGTAAAAAGTACAAAATCTGTAATTAGGTTGTAACGTGCAAAATAAAGAATATGATTTTCGGTAGCGTAATATGCATATATTAAAAATGCGAATTGATTTTTAAAAAAATATTAAAATAAAGAAACGCTGCAAAAGAAACGTTGCAAAAAAAGGGAGTCTACCGCAACGTTTAAAAAACGCTACAAAAGGGGGTCTACCGCAATGTTCAAAAAACGCTGCAAAAGGGGGTCAACCGCAACGTTCAAAAAACGCTGCAAAAGGGGGTCTACCACAACGTTTAAAAAATGCTGTAAAAAGTCTTTCTTCAACGGCAACACCAGGCTTCGCAACATATGCTAAAACGCTGCAAAAGGTCTACCGCAGCGTTTTTTGGCCGCTGCAAAAGGTCTCTTTTGGTATAGTGTAAGTGTAAGAGAATTTGATAGGAATTTAAAATGCATATTTTCCTCCTTATTTTATGCACTTGTATGATTATTTTGTGTCAAAATGTACTTATTAATCTCATACTTTGATTTATGTGGCAATTAATGGAGATGACGTAATTTGAAAGAAATAAGTGAAAATTGATCAAAGTGAAAGGAAATGAAAATTCAAAAACTAACGTGTAAATACAAAAAAAGTTGTGTCGAACCAAACGATGAAGATTTGAGAGTACTATGACTCAATTTTTTGAAAGAAGACGTCAAATGGATGAAATATCGTCAAAGTATGATTATACATCAATTTCCAATCGAAAAGTTATGTACCAGTTTTTAGTCTCATATTGAGACCCATTTTTGATATGTCAAATGATTTAATTAGAAGATGATATCTAAAGTAAATTTGTAACCCTTTGAGTAAGCTTTTCAACGCATCTTGAATCATCTCAATCGGACATTGGTAGTGAAAGATATGACCCAAATACAAAATGCTATCCTGTAGAAACTATTTAAAACGATGCAGTCGCATGGCTTTAATTCCATGTGGCCGCAAGAGGTGTTTCAGCGAACTTCAGGGTCTATTTTCAATGTTCTATATGACCGTTTGAATTGCTACCATGCGGCCACATGGTTCATTCTTGACACGAATTTTTTGGTTTCCTAATTCCAATCAAACACTTATGGAAATAAATTTTTCTACACTTTATAAACCCTAGAAGATGTCCAGAACGAAGAACACCTACTAACTATTTTTCTCTCTTTTGTTCTTAGACTTTTCATAAGTAACTAATTCTTGGTGTTTGATCGAATGATACCAAAGCCTTGAAAATATTATAACTATGAGGTCCATCTAGTTTCATTATTTAATCTATATTTTTAGTATTGAATGTTCTTCTGCGCGTAATTATATGGTTGCCATGCTTGATTGCTAAAAAGGCCTATTAGTTTCTCATGTATGCAATATATAACTAAGTTAAATTTCAAATCCGTAATTGTTTGATTCCTTTAACTTGTAAAGTATTAGGATTTGATAATTTTCTGCGATATAGGTTATTGAATCTTAAGAAAAATGTTTATATAGATTGAATGCAACCACTGGTGTTTGTGTTATCTAGTTCATCAATTTCTCTATTGTGTAAAGCTGTTATTAAATTGAATTTTGAGTGTTGGTCTAAGGTTATTTAATAATTAGGGTTAATTAGAACGCTGATTTCTAACTAACTAAAATTAAAGAGAAATATGAATTAATTCTAACGGTGAATATTGAAAATGTGGATTGATTATTCTTTGTGGATTGATGATTGTCTATAAATCTCCAATGGTGGAAGTTGACTTAGGTCAATGTTCATTGATTGATTTAATACAACTTGTTAATTTACATTGCTATTGGTTATAAGATTTAGTTCATTACAAACAAAACTCCTCAATTATTGTATGGAGCATAAAATATTGAATTACATACTTTTCGTGGGATCGATCCTTACTTCCACTGCTACATTAGTTTAGAGGTTAAGGTATTACTTTTGGGTGCCTGCGACAGCACACACCAACATACAAGGTGGATGGAGTTCATCGAAACATTTTCATATGTTATTCAGTCCAAACAAGGTAAAAAAATGTGGTAGCGGAAGCTTTGTCAAGGATGTATGTACTTCTAACTTCTTTATGTACGAAATTGCTAGGATTTGAACATATTAAAGATGTGTATGCTAATAATTCAGATTTTTCTAATATATACGAATCATGTGATAAGGGTGATATGGATAGATTTTATAGGCATGATAGATATTTATTTCGGGAAAATAAGTTATGTGTTCCTAAATGTTCAATGAGAGAGTTATTAGTACGTGAAACACATAATGGATGTCTAATGGGTCATTTTGGGGTGAAGCAAACCTTAGAGATGCTAGGTGAACATTTTTATTAGCCTAAGATAAAAGTTGATGTTGATAAGGTTTGTAGTAGATTCCTCACTTGTAAAAATGTCAAATCTAAGGTTTTACCTCAGGGTTTATATATGCCATTACCTGTTCCTAGTGAACCTTGTGTTGATGTCTCTATGGATTTTGTGTTGGGTTTACTTATGACTAAAAAAAGAAGAGATTCTATATTTGTAGTGGTAGATAGATTTAATAAGATGACACATGTTTATTCCATGTCATAAAATAGAAGTTGCCACCAATATTGCGGACTTATTCTTTAAGGAAGTAATGCGCTTACATTGTATTCCTAGAAGTATTGAATGGGATATGGATGTTAAATTCCTTAATGACTTTTGGAGGATTTTGTGGAATAAGTTAGGAACCAAGCTATTGTGTTGTATTCCTTGTCACCCACAAACAGATGGGATAATTGAGTTCGTTAATAGGACTATAATAGAATTATCGCTCACTATAGTCAATAAGAACTTAAAAAGTTGGGAGGATTGCTTGTCATTCATAGAATTTGCATATAAGAAGGCCACACATTCTACTACTTCTTATACTCTATTTGAAATTGTTTACGCTTTTAATCCACTAACACTTTTGGATTTAATTTCTTTACCCGTTGATGAGAGATGTAGTTTGATGGAAAAAAGGAGGCTGAGTTGGTAAGATCCCTCCATGAGAAGAAAAATGCCAAATTAAGAAGAAAAATGAGCATTATGTTTTTCAAGCAAATAAGTGACGAAAGCGTATTATATTTGAACTGGGAGATTGGGTTTAGGTGCACATGAGAAATGAGCGTTTTTCAGCTAAAAGGAAGTCAAAGTTGCAATCGAGAGGCGATGGACCATTCCATATCCTTGAAAAGATCAATGAAAATACCTACAAATTAGATATTCCTACTAAGTATAATGTTTCGGCTACCTTTAATGTCTTTAATCTTTCTTTCTTTGATGCAGGTACAGATTCGAGGTCAAATCCTTTGGAAAATAGAGGGGATGATGTGATCCATTATACGAGGGCAAGTTCGGGTAAGGATCCATTGATCATTAAAAAAGGGCCTAAGCAGGTCAAATAAGCAATGAGACTATTTGCTCAAGCCACGGTAGACAAAACATTGACTATAGCAAGCAAATGGATAAGTTTCATGTTAGGCATGGGAGATGAAACGAAGTGAATCAACTTGATTCAAACAATGGACGAAGAACCTGGAAAGAACAACTATACGACCGCATAGTTGTGCAGGACATGGAGTCGCATGGCCCTTTACCGAACCCACAGTAGAGGAGTTTAGAAGGCCTATGTGACCACATAGATTTACACTATGCGGCCGCATAGTATATTTCTGATCGCGAATTTTTCAAATTTTGTGCAATTTTCAATTTTAGTTAAAACTCTATTTCGTGATATCTTTAGTTATTTATAAAGTTTAATTTCGTTTTTACTAGGGTTCTATAGATTCTATACAAATAGGATTATTATTTTCATTGTACAACACACAATTATTAAGAGATTAATTGCAAGATATCATTACTTTCTTCTTGTTCTTCATCCAATTAATTGTGAACTTATCAAAATTATTTCTTGTGGCGTTCAAACAAATCGAGATAAATTCTTGAGTCTTGTAATCACGGAATCAATATATTGTTGGCGATTGTGTTGGTTCCTTGGTTCAATATGTTTGAATTAAGGTTAAACATTGAATCTTGACTTTCTTGGGTTAAATCAATCTTGTGTGAATTTCGCAGCTACTATTGCTACGTGGGTTAGCATCATTTGGAGAATTAAAAGAATAAATTTGGGAGTGTGTATTTCACGAGTGAAGAAATAAGACATTTGACCAGTAAGGGTCGAGAATTGAACTAACAGAAATTTATGATATTCTGCATGAATTTTTACATACACATTAAGTTTTGCATTGGATGAATAGAGATTAATTCCAACTTAGTGAAAGCTATTCATAGTAGTGACACAGAGATTCCAATTTTGAGACCAGTGATAGGCTATCTAGCCAATTTGTATTTAGTTAGGCCATAATTTGTTTGAGGACAAACAAATATTCAAGTTTGGTGGTGTTTTATAAATGTATTTTATACACTTATTTAGGTATTTAAATTAGAGTGTTTATTGGATATTTTAATGATGTGGCTTAATTCAAGGTATAATGTGTTTGTCAGGTAAAAGATGGTGAGAATGGCGGAATTGAAGAAAAAAATTATATTTCCTTATTTTGATCCAATCATGTATAAAATGATGTTCTAACATCATTTTAACATAAGGTAGGCCGTCTACAACAATTTACCTCGCTTTTTATCATACAAGAGACGTCTAACAAGAGTTTACAAAGGAATGAACACAATAAGTGGAAGATTAAATTCTCAAACTGAAGGAAGAAGTTCAAGAAATTGATTCGTCAATCTTCTAACTTTATTCTTTGATTTGGATGATATCTTTTCTCAACTCTTTGTGTACTTCAAATATAAACATGTTAGGCTAACTTCTCTATTGTATTGAATGATGATGAGACCATTTATCATTTGTCTCTAATTTATGGATAAATAGTTTAGTAAATTCTCGTGTTCTTGATTGATTATGCATGCTTGTTTATTTGATTGCTTAGCTATCAATTAGATAAGTAGTTACTTGTTATAGTGTTGGAAAACTCACAATAGGTCTAAAATACAGCATAATTGACACACATACGATAAGTGTTAGTAATAACATTTGTGGCGTGTGCAATCTTGTTAATTAGTCGTGTGATTGAATACATTTCTTAGCATATGAATTTTGACTAGGAATATGATATGATCGTGCTTAGAATATATTTGATTTATCTTGAAAAAAAAAAAAAAGGTTAAACAATATAGATATAAATGCCAATAGGTAAATTCTGAAATCCAATACATTTACCTCATAATTTAATAAAAAAAAAATGCATTTACACAAATTCATAACTTAAGATAGGATAATTACACCATTCAAAATTCCTTTGTCATATAGATCTAGTTTGATAAACTAGTACAATATTGTTTAACTTTATTTCTAGTGGGACTATACACATAACTTACCATGTATTACTTGTCCACAATCCCGTAAGCTTATGAGATTTTCACAAACAATTGACATTAAAAATATTGGATTAATATATATGTACCAAATTGGGGGTACCGAATGGATTACCCCCTCTCACAATGCGCGCGGGCCCCATATGTATTTAAAAATTTCGGCTTGTGGTCTCTACCTCTTAATGTGAGTAGGATATAAAAGATTCGGTATAAAAATTCAGTACATGTAGCATAACCCAAAAATATTTTATCATCTAGCAAGACATACATGTGCACAAGATAGTTCATAATATTAAAACAAATGGACGGAGAGAATAACGTTAGTAAAGCGGCCACTAAATAACAGCTAACTGTTATAAAATTATCTATTAACAAAGTTACAGTTTCAAGTTGCATATAAATAGAAAAATGCATATCATATATAATTTTACAAAATACAAATTTAATGCCTGGTGATTTTCTCTCTGAGTGAGTGGTTCAACCAAATAATTCACATCGGCATCATGAGGCGTCCACATCTTTCTACACAGGGGATGTCTAAGTTTCTTCATGCTGATTAAATAAATGGACAAAATTGAATCTTCTAGAGCTGATCATTCTCCTTATTTTGTGGAGAGCAAGGTTAGAATCTTTCACTGGGAGTTTATTCTACGATTGGCAAAAACCATGATTCTGTAAAAGAAGAGAACTTCAGAAGGAAAAAAGCAAAAGATGTAGGGGAAGCACAAACTTTGGCTTAAAGTAATGGAGGTAATATCCATAGACTGAAACCTTTCCCAAATTTAGAGGGTGCTGTCTCTTTACACTTCGACCAATCTGGTCAAGAATCTTCTTCTCTTCTATCTCTATCCTCAACTCGACCAGATATAGTATTTAGCTGCTGTTGTAACTGCCAGGAAGTACACAAAATATGATTAAAAAATAGGACTCAATGAGGCACGTTCATACTCCATAATTGACTTTCATTTTTAAATTTTATTGCTTCATTACGACAAGAAGTTAATCATAAGAATCCCTGTGCAAAAATAAACAAGATGTACTAATTATAGAGATGTAAAACAACAGAAAACTCACTTGCGTATATTTCAATCTTTCTGCATTTAGTTCATCAGTCAAACTAACCATCCTGCAAATGCCAGATATGGGGGGATGGGGTGGGAGGGTTGGAGATTGAATTAAGCTTCTGTTGTGAAAGATAGAAGATAATGAATTTTTTTTTTTTTTTTTTTTTTGGAAGTTTATCAAGTCCAATTCTAAATTCGCCACCTCGATTGATGTTCTGTGATCTTCATAAGAAGCATACGCTCTCTTTCAGATAGCGCTGATTCAACCTGTACATGGGTGAATTCTATCAGTGAACAAACATTAGTTTTTGCACTCAACAACTAATAACGATTATTTCTACCATCTGAAATCTAGAAGTCGGGGACAAATAAGCAAAGAGAATCTAAATACTATTTAAAATTCCATTCAGCGATTAAGTCCAAGTAAAAAATAGATGCTTGCGCCTGGCTCAAGATTCATCAAGTCCGATCTATGAATTGACTATTAAAATAAGAACCACAAGCTTGAGCCGAGAATTTTAGCATTATTTTGGCAAGTCCCGGAACCAACAGAACTATCTGTGGACTGTATCTTATGTAAAGGTGAAATCATGTGCCTAATGCAAAAGTTACCATGATGACATGTATATGATTACCCAACGGTATTTAATCAGTGAATCTGTAACATAAAAAATATCTGATACATATTAAGTGGATGAGAATAAGGACTTAAGTACCCATGTTGGACAATTCCATAGTCAAGACATGGATCGTGGTTATATGGATCCTTATTTTAAACATAAAATGACAATTTTGTCAAATGCAACACTTGGATGACATAATCTGTCAAGACTCATTCCCCTAGTCCATGTAACATACTGCACTGTGCATGTTTTCAACATAAATAAATATGAAAACTCGTGTAGAAGATGGCACTTTAGGGAATACTTGCAGTTCCTCATGCACATTTTAGCGATCCCAAGGAAAGGTTTCAATGGGAGGAACACATTTAAATAGAGATTAGATCAAAAACTAAAGTTGGATAATAAAATATAGATCTCCATTCTTCCTTCCTGAATGCTCTATCCAAAGAGAGGATCATTTATGCACCTACTGAGCAAAATTTCCATCAATGTGAATGCAGGTTTTGGGGCTTACGATTCCATTATTTTCTGATCCACAAGGTAACACAGGCAGTTTCCCATTTTGAGGAGCTGAAGAAGATAGAAACATTAGCTAACCAATACAAAACCTCGTCTTTGATATATACAAACAATAAGATTGTCAACTAACCATCTGCTACCTCAACTAGTTGCAAGCTGTTCAATAAATTCATTATAAGATCCTGCCGTGAAGATGGCAATAAATAAGAGCAAAATTGAAGAAGAGAGCTGCCTATTGAAAATGCTTGTTGACATATGATAGAAGACACAATAACAATACAAATACATAAGGGTCTTACCTGCTGAATTGATGTTTGCTGGAAAAGATTCTGAAGATGAGGCATGAGAACTGAGGCCGGTACATTGCGGTTGCTGATTTCCTTGAGTGACTGACTATTAGGCTGAAAGCCAATGACAAATACGTCACTAAGATTGACAGGAACTAAGTAATCAAGTTCACTTGGAAGAGAAAGGGGGGCAGAAAAACGAGGGTGGTTCCACAGATAAAAAATCTGTATTGGTTTAAGTATCATAAGAGTAGTCAGTGTACAAACCATTGGCTTAGAATCAAACATCCACTCTCCAACACTAGCGGACTTCTTTAGTGGTGACCCCTGAGGACCACATCAACAGATTATGAATGAGGAACTAAACAAACTAATCATTTTGTAACAATCAAAGAAATGTCTGCCTCCTACCTGAGAATTTCGTCGAGAACTTGTACATAATGGAATATCCTAGTACAAATGTACAAGTTAGCAACAGTCACCAAAATTAATAAAGTATCACAAGAATGGACTATACCTTTACAAGATCTACATTTTCAGACGTTACTGAGAACCGGCCTTTTATTTGTACTAGATTGGTCTTTAACTTGTCATCCATAGAATCCTTGAAGCCTAGAAGGGTAAAAATAAAATAAAAAACTGATGGAATAAAATACAATTCCTCCATGTAGAACAATAGATAAATTCAATTCAAAATGATTACCTCCTGAAGATTTGATTGGGGCTGATAAACTGTTTGCTGAAGCTCGGTTTGGAAGCATAAGAGGACCACTATAGCTGGGTGCTTTTCGTAATTGTTGAGCTCTCTCAACCACTTGATGGTTTTCAATCTCACATCTGACACAATTTTTTTCCAAAGATGTTAACAAGGTAAAGGTATTCTCTAGCTAACTAGGTGCAACAAGCATGTTGCATCACCAAAAACAGACAATATAATGAAATGACATACAGCTTTTGTAACACGAAACAACATTTATTTTAAACTGCAATCGAAATTATGGATATCACATAGAAGTACAAGTATGGGTAGACAAATTACAGAATTAAATTTTCAAATTTTTTTCTTCATCAAGAGCAATTTTCAATGCCAAGACTATGGGAGAAAACAACAATATACTAAGCCTAATTCTAATAAACTACATGATTTCTTTCACATCATTCCATATATGTCACCAAAATTAAGATGCGGCTATATGAAACAAATTTTGTATAAAAAGCACCTAAACAATAATGACCATGATTTTTTTTCAAATCTACATACGAGTGAACAGAGGTTAAAGATGCAACAATGATCCTGCCACAACCCTGAAATCCAAAACTTTGACCCCAGTAACTATTTATTTTTATTCTTCATATCAGACAATCAACTCATTGTGTACATAGGATGCTAAAATGCTGACAGACTAAGGGCGCTGCTAAACTAGAATTGCCCTCACTGAACATTGTATTATACGAAACCATAACCATTCACCACCACAATTATGATTATTATTCACAATAAATATTAGGGAATATGGCACATAATCAGACAATCAAGTAAAAATTTCTTGTCAAATGCATTAATGCTAATACAATCATGTTACAGGCTACTCAGAAGCATAGTTGAAGCTTACGATAGAATAGCAGATGAAATTATTAATGAATTACAAAAAACCTTTCTAAGTTGCGTGTTCTTTCTGAATTCGAATGACTAAGCACAAGACCAGGCATTAGTGGTCCACTCTGAGTTTGACGAGGCTTCCCCATCTGAATTCTAGTCTTAGCTTGTGCACTATCCTTCTCCAACATAGGCAGCTCGGCTTTCGATACACTTCTGTTGATTCCAGTTTTTCCCTGATTATCAGAGTCCGGTAAATCATTTTCAAAGACTTTTTCTTCATCCCCATTTATCTTCTCTCTGTAAAATAAAAGAATAAAATCTCATTCAGAATTGAGGATAACCTAAACACAGAACAACTACAATGTTGCACATCATGTCAAAAGCTAGAAATCCATATCAAGGGGAAGAAAGGATTAATATCTAGCTGATTACAAATACAACCAAGTTCAAACTCGGTAGGAATCTTAAATGACATGAAAAAGTAAATTGACAAGACAATATGTGATTCCAAGGCAAAATAACTGTTACCAATATTGGGGGAAAAAAGGACAATGATGAATAGAGGCCTTTAATAACCTGCAAATATTATTGCTTGAAGTCCCTGGATTTTCTACGTCAGGTCCAGAACTAGATACCACCTGCTAAGACAATGAGCCATTTTTCATCTACTGTTCTCCATCAGGTAAACCTCCATTTTGTCAAACAGAGTTTTTTTAATAATAATGTAAGATTACTAATGACCTTATGGTTCATGTACAAATTCAAGCTATCTTCTTCCTTAATCTCTTGTACATCATCCTCCTCTTGCAGCTGTCAGAATAAGAAGAAATCAGCTCATGTGCACCATTTAGCAAGCCCTAAGACTGTTTATCATGAAATTCTGTGACATCAAGGAAGATATTCTCATGTCCATACAAGTGATGCTTGAAGCTGCAAATCCTCAACATCAAAGTTCCATGCACTTACACCTCGCTGGTACTTGCTCTGAAAGAGACAAACAAGAGAGAGAGATGAGAGAGTGGGAGATGCTGATCAAGAAAGGAAACAACAAGTGTCCAGCAGATTCTGTACTCTCATCATAACCAGTAATAATTTTTATTTAAATCCACTGAATTCCTCATTTCATATAGGATTAAGATTACTCTTAATTAAGTCCATGAATTCCTAATTTTCTATAGGATAAATAAGCAATAAATTAATGGGAAAAAATGGCATTTTTCAAAAACCAATAAAATAAGGAGACCTGAGTTAGCAAACTGCTCCAGTGTCACTAAAGTAGAACCTACTTTCTTGATAGGAATCAGAATCACAAAGCTTATCTGATGACAATATGCAGGCATTCCCTCTAGATTGTAAAAGAGCACCAGCCATATCAAGGAGCGCAAGAGCCCTAAAGGTAGGGAAGACTCCTATGGTGAAACTAGGCCATTGATGGATTGTTCTACACAAGCAAAGAAAATCTGTAACATCCTGGCCTACCTATAATAAGTAGAAAAATGATGCTGCACATAAATGTTTTTGGATCTTGGCTACCTCTCAGGAAGTGGGCATATGCTAAGTCAATTGGTTGGTGCCCACTTCTTGAGGCGGATGTTTCAGATTAGGAAATAGCCACTAGCAGAGAAAACCCACATAAAGAAGCTGAAACAAAAATGAAAAGATTTCAACTAAAATAAATTGTAAAATAACTTCTTGAGATGCTTCAAACCTGTGATATTGCTTCCTGTTCTGCTGAAGGCATTTTCTTCAGAGCAAGTTGTGCAGCATCTTTGAGCTGCATTGTTTTCACAAGACCATTATACCAAATAAATAAAAGTAACCTGAGAACCCTGCTAGTCACCATGACAGTTACCTGAAGGTCTTTCACACGCTTCCACAGTGGTGGCAAATCAGCTAATAGTTTCTTTACGGAAAGCTCTGGAGGTTTGGCGTTCTTGAAAAAAGAATGTTTTAACAATTTCTCTGCAGTTGGCCTTTTAGTTTGATCTTTCACCAAGCACATTGCAACCATTTCTTTGAAAGACTGTTTAAAACAGAAGATCATTTAACAATCAACTTACAAAAATGTATAACTGCATATATTATTCAACAGAATGTCCCAAGACATAAATAACACGGTTACCTTAGAAAACCTTTTATCTCGGTCATAATCAAGCCCAGGAGGGGCATTCTGTATGGTCATCAGCAGAACCTATTGTGAATATATATGTTAAATAAGTAAAGAGTTCAGGACAGTTATCTCGATGAACACATAGCCAAGCTATCAAGTAGACATTCATACCTTCATTGGAGGGTATTTTGAAAATGGTGCATGTCCATGAGCTAACTCCAATGCAGTTATTCCAAATGACCAAATGTCAGCTCTGTGAATATGCAAAATAATTACGCAACAATCCAGTGAATCTTTACCACTTCTGGCATTCATGATATAGCATCCTTGCCAAATTTAATAGATCTTTAATCGACAAAGGAAATACTAAAATTAAGTCTCTACACTGAATGGCATCTTACTGAAAAAACAGATTTAAATTAAGAGATTGATGAATTTTTCTATAAAATTTTATAGGGCAAAACTTTAGTAGGTAATCTCATATTATGTATTAAATCTATTTTTATGTTTAACATTTTTGGCTTTTTCTAAATTTTAGCTACCCAAAAATTTAGTCCTAGGTCCGCCCATGGTTGTGGGTCAAAGGGTCAACTTGTATAACCATGCAAAATGAATCCCAGACACTGTTTTCTGTACTTCTCCTCCATCTCCTCTCTAGTGTTTAAGACAAGAAGGAATTACTGTACAAATCATCATAAAAGATTTAACAAAAACCTAAGAAAACAAAAAGAAATTATTTTAAGTTGTAGTCTAGTTTCTTGGGATGTCTTGTGCACATCCAAAACATAGGGTAAAAGAAAAAGATTGTAAAATTTTCGTATATGCATTCATGAAAACCTTTGCGATATTTTTTCAACATTTGTTAAGGCTTTATATACTTGTATAAAAACCATGAACAGTAGGAATAAAACCCACTTGAAATCATATCCAGTTCCTGGCTGTAAAACTTCCGGTGCCATCCTAGACATCAAGGTAAAGTTTAGGTAATAGAAACCTTAAACTATCACAAAAGCGAATATATATTCAGAGATAGAAAAGGAAAGGTAAATGTCAAGCCATACCAGCATGGAGTTCCTACAAAGGTGTTTCTCGAACGCTGCCTATCACCTTTGTCAAACATGCTTGCTGAAACACCAAAGTCAGAAAGTTTTACCTCCCCGGTACTATCCATTAATATATTTCCTGCCTGCAGAAGGAAATGTTAATCGAACCTCAAAGTAAGCCTAGCTGATTTCAATGAACTAGTCAAATCTGGAAATGTCTTTTTGCTTGTGTTATAGGTTCAATATTTCAGAATCATTTAACCTTCACATCACGATGAATATGGCCATGAAGATGAAGATATTCCAAAGCCTTCAGAGTTTCTTTCAAGATAGACCCAATGGCTGACTCTTCAAATCCATCAGGATATGCTATCTTCATGAGATGTAGGCAAGAACCCTCGGCCATAAAAGGCATTACCACCCAAAGGTTGCAGTCGACAGCAAATGAACAAAATGCTCTGATCACATTAGGATGATCAATTAAGCTCAGTATTTGAGCTTCCCTCCAAACATCATCCTATTAATATACGGCCAAAATTACTCAATATGTTAATTATTTTGATGCAATGATTTTGACTGTGAACAGTCTCCATTGTTTTAAGTCCAGCCCCCATTATTTATAATGAAACAGAAACAATAATGCTGATTTAATGGTATGACCAGTAAGATCCGTGATAAATCTCGTAGTTTAAAAAATGAAGGAACTGAGTTATGAGGAAACAAAAAATAAAGCATCTTGACCAGAGCAAATAATAGCAAAATATGAATGCTTGAACCATGCATAAAAACAAAGTCATAAACACGGATTTTATTACAGTCTTTAATAAAAACTTTTTACAGAATCTAGCCGGGAAATTGCTTTCTTATTGGACATAATGGTTTTATCTTAAATGAGGAGAAAAACAGAAACAATGAGGATTATGTCCCAAGTGGTTTCTTATAATAGTCTCCCATACAAACATGGATCCTAATCTCCAGAGGACAGCATCCAGAACAAAACAACTTGTACAAAACTCATGTGTTGACCCAAGTGTCATGCTTTTGATTCATTACAATCTTCCCCAGCCAGTGAGATAAGTAAGCCACAAATGCAAGTGGGATAGGTAACTGGTATGACTTGTGTGAGCAACCAATTTCAGTTGATGATAAATCAGAGCGTACTATTCCTCAATAACTATAAGTTTCCACTGTGTGAAAAGCCTAAGTAGATGAGCCAAAACTAAGTGATACATAAAATAATATAATTATAATAGCACTTATCTCCTCAAAATTATAAAAGCTATTGAAAAGGGATAATAATGTAATACAGCATAATATTTCAGAAGCAGCTAAATCTACAATTTTTATATGTTGCTTCCCAACTACTAAATCTACAATTTCTTATGTTGTTTCCCCAACTACTAAGGATACATGGACGAGAAAATTGACAGAAAAAATTTTCATTGGAGGAAATTGCCAGTCACAGGATTTATTAGGGGATTTTTATTCTGAGGCATTTAATAACTGAAAATGGATAAAGAAAAGGCAAAAAGAAAAAAGAAAAAATCACTGTATATTAGAGATGAGAATGAATTGCATACATCACATGGTTCATGCTTGATTAGCCACAGGGTCCATTTTCAACTTTGGCCAAAATATACCTCATAAGGTTAGGATATTCATGTCATTACAAGTCCCAAGGTCCTCCCCTATGCTTTGGATTTAGAATCCCAGGTGAGACCCAGCTTAAGGTCTTGAGAAGTTTAAATTCGGAGATATGGTTCTAGTTGTTAGTAGGTAATAGTTTTTATAAGAAATTGGTCCTATTTTGGGTGTCTTAAAGTAATATTTGGACAATGAAATTTTGGTATAGTACATGGATTTCACATAATGTTAACTTTGTCTATAATATTAGCTATGATGCAAAATTTGGAACGTTCGTTTCTGGATTCAACTTAAATCTCTCTTTGCTTATATCAAAGTTCAGCATTGTATAGGTAGAATAAATGGCCTAGGATATACTCACTAAACTATTCTTGTCACTTCAAACATGACTTAAAGCAAATTGTAGATTCTTTTTCTTCTTCTCCCATACTAAAAATCAGTCACAAAAAGTTGAATTTCACTTATCTCGTAAAACTTGTTGGGAGTTATTTTCACGATTCCAACCTTGGATTGGTTCGTTTGTCAGACAGTTTGGATTCTTGGTTTATAGATAAATTATTTCACTTTTCATGCTGGCATGTGACTTTAAATTATATCTCGTTATTCATAATATCATTTAGAAATTGGTTGGCCTACCATATTTAACTTTTCACAGTTTCTTTGATTTCATTCCAGAATTTCTTGATTTAATTTATATCCCGTATCTGTTTAAAGTCAGACTAGCTACAAAATCTTCCCAAAAATTTGCCAAACTTGGTATTGAAAAGTAAATTACCAATTTTGCTCTTCCCTGGGACAGGCTTGATAAATATTTTGGCAACGCTGCTTGTTTAGTGTGCAGGACAAAAAATTCTATTGTATAGCACTCACTATCAAACCAAATCACCAAGAATCTATCATCAAAGAGCCAATATATCTACTTTGATTCAAATAAGTCTTTCTCATCATAAAGAAGTAACAATCTCGTTGGAATGAATTTACAACCCAAAGTAATTAGTTGAACATAACTATAATCATTGAGATTCAGAAGAAAAGGGGGGATGCATCCAATAAATTACCCCAGTTTTCTGTCACAGCCAACTATTATTCATAATCCATAAGCAGTGATCAAAAAGGTTCAGTACTCACAAAAAGGAGGCCAGATCATAAACAATGTTTTTCTAAGTGGCCGTCCATCAGAACTTTACACGTTTCTGCGTTATTCTAAGTACAATCTACAATCTTATTGAACTCAAAACCATTGCGTTAACTGTCAGCTGCAGTTATGTTGCATTTCCGAATCTTCAACCACCAGCAAACAAAAATCAATCAATTTGACATATTTCAACTATTATCATCTGAAACCAATTCAACACTTAAAAGTTTCAAACTTCACCAACATACACCATCAAGATCACTTAACCAAGACACAAGGATACTTCCTCATATAGCGCTATCTCAAAGCACACATCTAAACTAAATGTTCATACACATAACAGTCAAATCAATCCAAACAGTCTCCACCTAGATCAAAAATCCCCAATCACACATCACCCAAATTATACACAAACATCATCCACACATACACTAACTTATCTGCATGAGAAAAGAAAATCGAGGGAATGGAAAACACAACAAACCAGATTGCTACCGCATCGATCGAGATCCAAACACTTGACGGCCACCGCTTCATTGGAAGGCAAATGGATTGCTCTGTAAACGGTTGCGCTAGCGCCATATCCAATCTCTTTTAGGAGCTTGTAATCTTTTGGATTCGAAGAGTAATTCTTCTGACTTTCCCCCATTTCTTCACAAAACTTCTGATAATACCATCAATCAGGAAAGAACTCTTCAATTTTTCACTTGATTGATACTAATCAAATAAAATGTTCAGAAAATCATGGAACAATGAGTCTACAGATATGGACTGCGTCCAAGACTGGGGAAGCGCTCTCTCTCTCTCTCTCTCTCTCTCTCTCTCTCTCTCTCTCACTCACATTACAAATTTACAATACTGCAATTTTGGGCGGGCATGAATGGAGTGAGTCCGATTGGGTAGGTTTATTCAGTTTTTATAAATTAACACATAACTCCACTCAATCTAATTCGTCTACACAATCAACCAACTCAATCCGTGTTAAAACAACAAAAAACCCAAACCAACTCGGTGGGGGTTGGACGGGTTCGATCAGGTTTTGCGCATCCTCAGCTCCAATGCACCAATTTACTAATATTTTTGAGATTTTAATTTATTTTGTTTTCGCGTACATACATAAAAATTTACCGCAAAGGTCTGGATTTAAAATAGGGAAATGAGTTCAAATGGCCAACCCTCACAAATATTTTGGCCAAATGGCCTTTGACTAAAATGAATAAAGAAAAAGTAATTTTAATTATTTAAAAGTCTTAAATGTCTATTTTACCCTCACTTGTATAACCAAATAAACCAAGAATTTTGGGTTGAATCCGGCCCAGTCAAGCCCGTTTGATCGAATCTAAAAATTTAAAGAAACTTTTGATGGTTCAAGGGTTTGAAGTTGAACCTTCAACCTCCATTGAAAAAAGTTGCTCCCCACACCATTAGGACATTGAACAATACTTTTTATATTTTTGCAATAACTTATATATATCTTGTCAAATTATATTCAAATTTACAAATTTCAAGGATTTGAACCTTCAACCTTTAAAAAAAAGTTTATTATAATGTTTTCCTCGCCATTATGACATTGAACAATGTTGTTTATTTTGTTGCAATAACCTATATATATCTTGAAAAATTATAGTCAAATTCTCATTGTCCAAATATTTGAACTTTTAACCTCTAAGAAAAATTATGCTTTCCTCACCACTAAAACATTGAACAATATTATTTATTTTAATGCAGTAATATATTTATATATATATAGTTCTGAATATCTTGAAAAATTGTAGTCAAATATTTCACTTTATTTTATATACGCATTATGTATTGAAATATTAATTTTAATTAAGATAAATTGAATGTCTGCAAAATTTATGATTTCGAAATATATAAATAATTAGTGACAATTAACTTAAAATCTTTAATTCTATTTTAAATAATTGTTTTTATATTTTTAAGTAATTATCCATGGGTCCAACCATTAAATTTTTTATTTTTCCCCTTCATTCCCCGCGTAAACTTTTTACGGATATAATTGTCGTTTTATATACCCTAAAACGATATATATATATATATATATATATATATATGTCATTTTAATTAAGATTAAAATTGAAACGATATCAATGTCGTCAATATTGTATTGAAATGATAATGACATCATTATGTGTCAAATTCACGAAATAACATAATAACTTTCATATCGTTTTAGTACAAATTTGACGAGTTCAAAATTGTTCCAATTCAAATCATAACTACAACGACATAGATATAGTTTCTTTTCATAGAAAACGATAATTATATCATACTGGCTAAAAACAACGATTCAACCGTCCACAATCACCCATGACGTGTGACGATCGAAATACGTCATCAAATGGGTTGATACCACTCGAATGACTTAGAAAGAGGAAACAAATCGTCGATTTTACGCATGACGACATCCATGTCGTTCTCTGTGAACTGAAACGATATTTCAGCGTAAGTTTCAATCGAAACGATATAATTATCGTTTTGTATAAAGTATCGTTTTAGTTATGATTTAAACCGAAACGATATTAATGTCGTCAAAATTGTACCGAAACGATATGGACATCGTTATGTATCAAATCCACAAAAATAACATAACGACGTCCATATCGTTTCAGTACAAATTTGACGAGTTTGAAATCGTTCCAGTTCAAATAATAACTACAACGACATAGATATTGTTTCTTTTTATGAAAAACGATAATTATATCGTTTTGGCTAAAAATAACGATTCGTTTGTCCACAACCACCCAACATGCCTTCAACATACGTACCACGATCGAAAAAGGTTATCAAGTGGGTTGATGTTACTCGAATGACTTAGAAAGATCGAACGAGGATACTTTCTTTCTATTGGAATAGTTCGAAGGTTGTATATAGTCATGAGAACACAAATATCGCCATAGTTTCTTTTGAGTGAGATCGAACCCACTTGATGATCAATTTCGATCATCCTACGTATGTCGAATGCATGTCGGGTTGTCGTGTACATCGAATCGTCGTTTTTAGCCAAAACGATATAATTATCGTTTTGTATAAACTAAAACGATATATGTATCGTTGTAGTTATGATTTAAACCGAAACGATATCAATGTCGTCAAAATTGTACCGAAACGATATGAACATCGTTATGTATCAAATCCACAAAAATAACATAACGACGTCCATATCGTTTCAGTACAAATTTGACGAGTTTGAAATCGTTCCAGTTCAAATAATAACTACGACATAAATATCGTTTCTTTTCATGAACAACAATAATTATATTGTTTTGGCTAAAAATAACGATTCGATCGTCCACAACCACCCAACATGCCTTCAACATACGTACCACGATCGAAAAAGGTTATTAAGTGGGTTGATGTCACTCGAATGACTTAGAAAGATCGAACGATGATACTTTCTTTCTATTGGAATAGTTCGAAAGTTGTATATAGTCATGAGAACACAAATATCGCCATAGTTTCTTTTGAGTGAGATCGAACCCACTTGATGATCAATTTCGATCATCCTACGTATGTCGAATGCATGTTGGGTTGTCGTGTACATCGAATCTTCATTTTTAGCCAAAACGATATAATTATCGTTTTGTATAAACTAAAACGATATATGTATCGTTGTAGTTATGACTTAAACTGAAATGATATCAATGTCGCCAAAATTGTACCGAAACGATATGGACATCGTTATGTATCAAATCCACAAAAATAACATAACGACGTCCATATCGTTTCAATACAAATTTGACGAGTTTGAAATCGTTCCAGTTCAAATAATAACTACATCTATGTCGTTCTAGTTACGATGTTGACTGAAACGAGTTCCAACTTGATAAATTTGTACTGGAACGATATGGACGTCATTACTTTGTTACGGGAATGATTTCAATATCGTTATGAAAATTATGAAAATGATATTGAAGTCATTTTTTATTAAAGGAACGACGTCCATATCGTTACGAAAATTAGTATGTAATTTATACTGAAACGATATCCAAGTCGTTCTTTTTGTTACGGGAACGATTTCAATATCGTTACGAAAATAGTGAAACAGTGTGTATTTCTTACGGAAACGATATTGAAGTCGTTTTTTATTACAGGAACGATGTCCATATCGTTACGAAAATCGACGTGTATTTCATACTGAAACGATATCCGGTCGTTTTTTTGTTACGGGAACGATATCAATATCGTTATGAAAATCAGTGAAGCAGTGTGTATTTCATAAGAAAACGACGTTGACGTCGTTTTTTATTACAGGAACGATGTCCATATCGTTACGAAAAATCAGCGTGTATTTCATACTGAAACGATATTCAAGTCGTTTTTTTGTTACTGGAACGATTTCAAAATCGTTATGACGATCAATAAAGTAGTGTGTATTTCATATTGAAATGATATTGAAGTCATTTTTTTATTACAATAACGATTGTATTTCATATTGAAACGATTTCATCTACTTTTCGAGAACTATCTTCACTTACATCAAAATCACTACAATTTACAAATATTCCATCACCGTTATCATGGTTAGCATCATTGTCCGTTCGAACATGTTCCTCCTCGCTGTTCATATTTGGAATTTTTCTTCACCCCATATTAGTAATAAACATCATTCATCACCAAAATCTTCTTCATTTTCAACTTCATTTGAAAGGGTTACACAAAGAAAAGTTTCTTTATAGACAGATAGAAACCACTTCACATTATTGTCACAATCAATTATGGTCGGAGTAGCTGGAGCTTTATATATTATAAGGACAAGAGCTGAAATCTCCATTTTGTACACCATCGTATCGATGTTCAACACCTCTTTGATTTTTTCATACAATTCCACATAAGAAATAATTTTCGCAACAAGAATAAGTGTTGTTTTTCCTTTGCCATTCACTGCATATTTTCATTTCCATGCACCTTCAATTGACTGTTCATATTCAATTGGATAAACTGATATCCATACCATATTCGCGGTGTCCATAACTGTAATTCAATATAAAAATTTCATCAAATTTCAAACATAACACAGTACTGAAAACGATATGTAAGTCGTTATGGATTGTATAAAACGACATGTAAGTCGTTATGTACAGAAAAAAAATCAAACGTACGTTTTATAGTACAACAATGAAAAGAATAGCCAAACATGCCTTTACCAACTTACATTACCCTCCAATTAATACAAATAACTGGAAATGAAAAAATGGGTTGGGAAGTAACCCATATCAAAACCCTAATCCAATGTTAAAATGAATTCAAAATCGTTGCTCACAAATGAACACCACAAACATATATACAACAACATAAAAAAATTATTCAAAAAAATGGAGAAAGAAAGTAACCCAAAAATTGAAAATTTACAATACCTTCTTCTTCTTCAAATGGCCAACAAGAATGTTGAAAGAGTATATTACCCACTTCAACCAAATGAGTAATTAAGGGAAAGAGAATGTAGAGTTTATGGTTTCTTTAATTAGAGAAAAATGATGATGAGAAAATGAAAGAATTTCATACCTCTAGTTTGCAGAGAGCCGATTTTTGAAGAAAATGGAAGCTAGAATTCAATTAGGTTTAAATGGAAATTGAAATGAGAATTAGGGTAATAATGTCTTTTTGTGTACAAGGACATTCTAGTCATTTACAAATTATATTTTCCATTTTTCATATATTTGGGTCTTTTAACTAAAGAAGTTAGTTGATGGTCTTTTTAAACAAAAATTTGGTTTGACTAGGCTAAGTAAATGAAGTCCCCTTTAAAATAAATAAATGAGTCGTCGCTCTTCAATCTTATACTAGTAGATTGCACGTATCGTAAAATTGTTAGGTTATATGATAGCATAAATATAAAAAAAAAATTATTTGTCTTAAATTTCCATAAAACATATGTAGGATGCTGAATGAAACATAAAAAAAAATGCTTAGCTTAGCCGAGCAGAGCCATAAAGGCATTTGGCTCGGCTCGACTTATGAACCGAACCATAAAACCTATGTAGGATGTTGACTAAAAAAAAATCGACTTAGCCGAACCGAACCATAAAGCCATTTGCCTTGGCTAGGCTTATGATCAGTAACCTGGAAACTCACTCTTTTTTGTATGTAGGATACATCGCCAATCACATGACTTTGATACGAACGTGTCTCACTTAATCACTCACAAAAGCTTATAGTGTTTAAGAATGTAATAAATTAATGGTCGAAATAGGAAGTGAATAATCCTCAGCATGGGATTATCTAACAAAATGGGGATTGAACATTGGACACGACTACATTTTCTTGAATGTCAATACAATATGATGACGTTAAACTCGATACCCATGTGGCCACGTCCCGAATTGGGCAGGAATTACCTTCTTCATCGGGTATTCAAAGTGGGGAACTTCTATCCTGGGCGGGAGCGGGGTCGGGTAACAAGGCCCCCGTCCCACCCTGTTTAATTTAGTTTTAACTTTTATAAAACAAATTTTTTTATTTGTTGTACGTAATACCCAAAATTTGACTAAAAGGAACAAAACCTTCCCAACCAATTCCCAGAATCCCAATTAAGTGAGTCAGCGACGTCAGGGTTTACCAATTTTGAGAGATTATTTTCAATTTTCACCAAAAACGTTGTACATCTTCGATCTCAATTCGACAATTCCTTGTCGTTGTGGTCTCTAGCCTCTCTTTTCGTCGAAGTTCTTGCTCATTTCTTCTCAAATCGGAAGTTGAATGGTCGATACCGAAGAACTGAAGGTAATTTGACAATTTCTCGCACTTAAGATTGACTGAACAAGGAAAGTAAAGCTGCCATCTTTGGTTTGGTATTTTAGGAAATTTTTAGAGGTTTAGTTCCATTTTTGCCTCCCAAGCTGCCTAGTTGGGCATTACCTTAGAATGATTGCCTACCGAAAACCCTAAACAATGTAAAAGTGGCTGCGCCAAAAATAGACTTAAAAAGTGGCTACCCACGTCCTCAAAACTACCACACGTTTTCCCCTAGTTTCTAGTTTAAGAAGCCTTGTCGATTGTCTGAAGATTTGTAAAATTTGTATTTTGTAATATAAACAAAAACTGATTATTTGAAATCTAAGAAACTTCATACTTCATATTTTGTGATTTTCTTGCAGTTTAGGGATAGATGTGATGTCCATTATGTTTCTTGTTTTTATAACCATTGTATATTTAGTGGCTCTGACATTTTATATATCAAATGTTGTATGTTTCATTTGATAGCATGTTTATGAATTAATAATGTATCTTAGCAATTGGAATTTTAGTGATTTGCATTCAGACAATTGATGTCTTTATTGACAGTGTCAATAAACATATAAAAACTCGTAATACTTATATGCCATTATTGGCATGGTTCTGGATTTTCATGAGCCATGGGTTTTGGTGATCCAATCCAACTAAATTGCATTAATGATGATACTATGTAGTAGATCGAAGTAGGAAATATGCACATAATTCATGTAATACAATCTTCGTATATGTGTTAGCAAGTCAAAAGACCTGTATTTACGATCATACTTTGGTTTCAAAACAACATCTGATCATTTTTGTTGTTTTTCCTTCTCATGTAATTTCCTCTTTTTTTTTTTTTTTTTTCAATTTTAGATGTTTGGATTAAGTCATTGTACAGTAGTACCGAGCATTGGAAGTACTACACTACGATCAAGTACTAGTCTATTGTACAAAGACTTACCTACTCAAGCAAACACACAACAAGATCCAATAGACTTTGTGTGAGGAGTAGGGGTGGGTAAAACCTAAGCCAACCCTTGAAAATTTACCCGACCCGACTGGGTTGGGTCGGTTTTTTGGTGCTTTTAGGTGGGTTTTGGGTATTGGGTTATGCTACTGGGTTGGGTTGGGTCGAGTTGTGGGTTAATCAATACAAACCGATAGAACCCACACTGACCCGACGACCTTACCTGACCAACATAAAAAATTGAAAAAAAATCAACTAAATATAAAAGGTAAAGAAACCTTAGAATTTTCACTGAATCAGTTGCTCTTTTCTTCTTCACTCTCCATCCCGCCGCATAGCACAAAAAGGCCTTAATCTTCTCTCAATTTCTCGTCCTGTCATTTTCTCTCAACTTGTGTGGTGGGTTTTGATCGACTTAAAGATAAATCTATTTTATCACTTACTCAATTCAGTTCAAGATTTGCACAAATCTATTTTTCTTATTTGATTTCTCTGATTCTATAACAAGAACCTGAAAGAGTGAAGATGAGAACAAGAGCCCGAAAGAGGATGGCCATTTCCATATGCCAGCTTTGCTAAATCTCAGTCATGCAACTTTATTTCTTGACATAGGTACTATATAGTTGTATGCGTTCATCATATTAAATAGATCAATTATTAATAAAGTATTATATTATAGTAGTGTGTGAAATCGTGCAGAAGTTTATATTTTTTTAGTAAAAAGGTTGTCATTTTGTATTTGAGTTTTATGTTCTTTTATATAGTTTTTCAGTTCATTCCCTTTTGAGGTCATGAACAAACCATAAATAATTGGCCGACAACATCAACTTTTCATTAAATGATAGTTTATTTCTTTGTGTGCACTAGAGGAGCCTTCGCTATGGTCATTGTCCATTCTTGATTGTTAATGCTAAGTTGCAACCTGTACTTTTATCCTATAAATCAGATTATGATTTCATTAGATTTTATTCTACATTTTTGTCATGAAGTTGCTAAGTTACAGCCTATTTTGTACTGATAGATTAGAGAGGTGTCTTCTAACTTATGGTCAAAATCTGAATCAATTAAAATGACTGATGATGATAAAATCAGTAAAAAAATGGACCCAGGTGCAATATTCTTTCTTTCTTGTAGTGGATTCATAATTGTAACTTAATATGGTGTATTCATATTTTTGTGGGATATGTTAGTAGATATGGATGTATGTGAAGAACGTGGCACACGGGCTCAATCAAATGACACATATTTGCGATCTGGTTTTCCTCTACGTGCACCGTCAACTAGGGGTAAATGAAAATCTAGTAGATTAGCTTTTTATGTTTGGGATCACTTCACTATATTGGGCCCAAAGAATGATCCAAATGTTAGATGTAAGTTTAATTATTATGGTGTAGATTATACTTGTGACACTAAGAAGTGTGGTACTAGTACATTGGGTAATCATTTGACAAATCAATGTAAGAAGTATCCAGGTAGACTGGCAGATAAGAAGCAGAAAATCTTATCATTTGAGAACAATAAAGAGGGTGGAGGGAGCAATTTTATTGTTGTGGGACGAAGCAAGGAAGAGTGTATATTTGCATGTACTAAAATGATAGTTTTGCATGAATTACCTTTTTAAGTTTGTTGAAACTCATGGTTTTAAGATCTTTTGTAGTGTAGCATGTCCTCAATTTAGGGCTCCATCTTATAGGACTCTCGTTAGAGACATTTATCAGTTATATTTGGATGAAAAATTGAAATTGGACTTCGATTCAGAATGTTAATTACATGTCTCTTATAGCACACTACATTGATTCTTCTTGGATGCTTAATAAGCGTATTTTGAGTTTTTGTGTTGTTTCAAATCATAAGGGGGAAATAATAAGAAAAGTGATTGAGACTTGTTTGCATGATTGAGGGATTGAGAAATTTTTGGCAATCACTGTTGATAATGCAAGCTCCAATGGCATAGCTATTTCTTATCTTAGGCGAAAGCTAGTTGCTTGTGGTAGTGATGAATGTGTTCTAAATGTGAAATATTTGCACTTGAGATGTAGTACACATATAATCAATTTCATTGTTGGTGAAAGGTTGAGGGAAGCACACGACACCATTGTGAATATTCGCAATGCAAACAAATATGTGAAATCTTCTCTTGTTAGGTATAAAAAATTGAAGGAGTTTGCAAGGAAAGAGAAGATTGATTGCAAGTCTATTGTGTTTTTGGATGTTCCAACTGGGTGAAATTCTACCTATTTGATGTTGGAAACTGCATTGAAATTTAAAACAGCTTTTGATAGGTTAGAAGAAGAGGATGCTCAGTATTTGCATTACTTTTGAAAAGATGATAGTAGTAGAAGGAGGGGTGACCCCCTTCTCCGCCACCTCATCTGTCACCCCTCGTCTACCTACTATATCATTTCGTAGCGCTGTGACCTCATCCTGAATGTCTACTACATGGCTTCGTAGCACTCCAACATCATGGCATAAATTTGCTACATCGCATCTCAATTTTTGTCATGAAACGACATACAATATAAATTGCAAATGTATAATACTCACCTGAGGTTCGTTGATAAGAGTTGGTAATTGTCTTCTAGATGGATAACCATCTCCTCAGGATGATTGTCAATGATGCAGTCGACGATAGCGTGTCTTCCCTCTCTTTGTAAATCGGATACCCATGAATGTGTCAGTCTCATATGCCAACGTCTGAAAGAAATACAATTATTATATATAAATTTAGTATAAAAATTATTTTAACGTTGATTATGTTAAATATTTGCTTGCACTATCAGGGAAAATCCATAAGTATCGTACTTACGCAAGAATCTCTTGTGCTTCGAATGTGATATGATGAACATGTGTACGGTATCCTAAAAACATCTCCGCCCTCAGGAATAGTTGTTGAAGGCATTGATGTCATCACAACTTCCAAATGAAAAATGTCGATTGTAGTCTTTTTGTGATGACACATCACCATACTCTTAATGATATAGACTAGTCCTAGCTTCAATCTGTCCAATATCTAGTCGCACCTCCTAATTATACCAATCAACTGCGGTAGAAGCACCATCCTCTGTCCTTGAAAATACGCATTGTACTGCCTATTGCTTCTTTGAGTACCATCGCTAGCTGTTTCATCGTCCATAATCTTTAGTACAGTCATCATAACAAACTCAAACATAGAGAAACTAGCGACTTTGCCCTCGATATTGAAGTGGAAGGCATCATCATTGACTGGCCTAAGCTGTCGACATAGTAATACATCGCTGATTTGCCAGAGTACTGCACCTCTCTCAATTAATATATGACCCACATGAAGAACTGGTATAGCATATCTCCGTATTGATAATCGAGCAACTCCAATATAGTAGTAAAACTCTCAAAACTACTGTTCCAAGTACTTTTTCCGCCATCTATCTCAACTCAGCATCGAAATGCTATTCTGTCTTGAAATATTCAAATGTTAGAATTTTCAACAAGAGATAATTGAATAAAGCATAATATCAAAAAATTAAGCGAATCGAATTGTAACTATTATATGCAAGAAATAGATTCATTTACAATGATGCAAAAAAAAAAAAAAAAACGATTTAATAAATTAAAAGTGAAAAACAAAAATAAAAAGAATTAAAAACAAAAAAAATTAAAATAATAATAGAAAAAATTAAAATTAAAGAAAGAATATAAAAAGCATTTTAAATTTAAAAAATAAATTATGATAAATTAAAAATAATTAAAAAATTAAGAAAAAATAATAAGTTAAATATAAATATAAATTAATGACCCAATATATATATATATAAATATAAATTAAATAAAATTATAAAAAGAATAAACAAAGTAAGAATATTAAAAAGTATTTTAAATTGAAAAACCTAAATTATAATAAGTAGAAAACAGTTAGGAAGTTTTTTAAATTATTACCAAAATATTATTAATTAAAACAAAGAAAACTAAAAAAACTAAAATATAAAAATTAAATAAAGAATATAAATATTATTTAATTAAAATTGAAAAATATTAAAGATTTGTTTAAAAAGAATTTTCAATTGAAAGAAAAAAATAAAAGAATTTGGTAATTTAATAATTTGTTTAAAAAGAATATTTAATTTCTTAACTTTTAATTTAAAATTCAAATATTCTTTATTTAATTTTAAAAAAAAGAATTAAAATTTCGTAACTTATAAATTTAAAAAATAAAAGATTTGGGCTGATTGGCCTAAACTTGGCTGTAATAGTTTGGTCCGACAACTGGTAATGGTCGTCGTTTCATTTCTCTAGTCGGAAATCCACCATTTCCTACGAGAAAAAGCTATTTTTCGGAAAAAAAAAAAAAAAAAAAAAAAACTTAAATCACTACTACACTCAATAATCTACCTAAATTATGAAGAATAAACATTATAAATGTAAAATTTAATCCACAAATTATTGAAACATCATAACTGAAAAATGAATCTCATAACCCGCAAAAAAGATTAATCTTGTTGAAGATAATGCCGCTTATGATTCAGTTGTGTGGTAGTCGGATTGTAAGGATGACTATTTCGACCGGATCCCAACTATTAGAGATTACGTGAGTTTTTTCTTTTTTCCTCTCCACTTAAATTGTACAAAGATGAGAGTATTTTATATTTTTGGTATTTACCTCCAAAATTTTAACTTTTAACTTTTGTTTTTTAAATAGTCAAAGGCCATTATAAAAGTATGGCCGGATCAACCGGCCATTTTCTTGTATTTCCTCCTACACCGTGGAATAACTGAGGGAGTAGGGGGTGTTTCTCCCCTACCACTACACCGTTGATCTGCGCGGTTTTGTGCAAAATAGGATTTCTTCCCCTAGATTTCTGAATGTACAATGACATCGGTGATGTGGGTGAGGTAAGCAGAAGGATATGACGTTTTTTTCTACCTATTTTTCGAATATTGAAGATAAAAGTGCCAATAACCACAAAGTTTGAGAATGGTTTCATAATTAACCCTTTCCATGGAGATGTTTGTAATCTTAAAGACTTACGAGTTACAAGATTTCTTTAAGATAAATTTATATCATGGACACTCTTTAATTTATTGATAGAGTATTTTTTATAAAGGTTTTGTTCAACGTGTTCACTTTCAAAGTTTCTCTACTTAAAATCAAGGAATATTTGATAATCTTGTGTATGAAAGTGCCATTAGGGATACCAAATAATTTTTAGGTGAACCACCATGTAACCATATAGAGCTATTCAATTAAACCACTGTTAGTTGGCTTTTAGCTCAACTTCCTTCCAACAAACCTTAACCGGTCTTTCCTACTTGTTGTATAAATCTACACCCGAACTCCACCCCCCAAAACATCACAATTCAAGATAGAGATGGCTAGCAAGAAATCACAAGCTGACGAACGTGCCGGAGCAGAAATCGTGCAAGGAGCAGAAGAATGTTACCAGCATTCCATCGAGCTCCTAGAAGAGCTGGGATTTCCCAGAGGTGTACTTCCTCTCAAGGACCTCGTAGAATGTGGACGAGTTCGTGAGACAGGGTTCGTTTGGATGAAACAGAAGGCTCCCTATGAGCATTTCTTTGTTGGGAGTAACACACTTGTTAGCTATGCAAATGAGGTTACTGCATATGTGGAGAAAGGCAGAATGAAGAAAATGACTGGTATAAAGAGCAAACAGTTTCTTTTATGGGTGCCAATAGTTGAAATGAGTATTGAGGAACCTGATGCTAAGAAAATTTATTTCAAGACTCCTATGGGAATTGGCAGGTCTTTTCCTGTTACTGCTTTTATGAGTCCAGAGTAAAATATGATTTATCTGGAGAATGTCAAGGAGCCATGATGAATTAATTAAAGGGATCGTGAACAAATATGTTGTTACACTTTTTCTGCACTTCCATTTGTCATTGATGATCGTTGTAATTGATTTCAATTTTAATCGAGTTTTTATGCATATTTGAAATATATTTACTCTATGAATAAACTTATTTAGCATATGACGATAGAGCAAGAAACAAGTAGGATCTACGTTAAAAATATTAAATAGATGAGAACACGAGCATCGTAATTAAATGGCTATAATATATTGCATGCACCTACTGTTGGTGTTATGCCCTAGATACAATCGATTTAGGTTGTAAACACTTTAATATGTTTAATGCATTTTTGGCAAGATCTGTTATTTATTTAAATTACTTCTCTAACGAATTATATTAAATAATAGAGTCCGTAGATTTAAGTCTTTGCAGTTTGTTAATCACAAGGAGTTGTGATTGTGAGATACAAATTACAATATGACTGAATCTTAAATTATCCGTGGTCGTATGTAATAACGAGATACGGATATCGTTATTACGGAT
>CM032635.1:32928720-33044846 GCA_019097785.1 Fraxinus excelsior
GTTGCACCACAGAGCACCATGAGATCAGATGCACTTGTATTTCGCCCGACATTTAGTACATCATCACCCGGACAGCCTTTTTCACCTACATGGGTCCCCTCTCGTAGGCGAGACCCCTCCCCAATGAGCGAGCCCGACTACGCAGACTACTACGACCTGGAAGAGTTTCAGAGTAGACGCATGACCCGGTCAATGTCCATGTACTGCCACCCGAAGATTTACCCTCAGGAGTACCCTTGACTGGCTTTCACTAGTTTTTTGTTCACTTTTCATCTACTGTTACTTGCATTTAATTTTTTTAGACACTTTTAGTAATTTTCACTTACTGGAGGTCAGGTATATGCCCCCCTCCTTTCATGTATTTCTTTTTATTTTGAAATAAAATAGCCACAGCAGTGGCCTTTACCCAAAAAAAAAAAAAACCCTAAACCCTAAACCCTATACAGAGAGACATAGATGGCATGGGACTTGGAGACTGCTTACAAAACGTTGAGGACGACGTACCTACAGTCACCAGATCACTCTCACATGCTTCAGATGTTGCAGCACAGAGCACCATGAGATCAGATGCACCTGCTTTTCGCCCGACATTTAGAACATCATCACCCGGACAACCTTTTTCACCTACATGGGTCCCCTCTCGTAGGCGAGACCCCTCCCCAGTGAGCGAGCCCGACTACGCAGACTACTACGACCCGGAAGAGTTTCAGAGCAGACGCATGACCCGGTCAATGTCCATGTACTGCCACCCGAAGATTTACCCTCGGGAGTACCCGTGACTGGCTTTCACTAGTTTTTTGTTCACTTTTCATCTACTGTTACTTGCATTTAATGTCTTTTTAGACACCTTTAGTAATTTTCACTTGCTGGAGGTCAGGTATATGCCCCCCTCCTTTCATGTATTTCTTTTTATTAAAAAAAAACCCTAAACCCTAAACCCTAACCCCTAAACCCTAAACCTTTTTTTTTCAGCAACCAATAACAGTTTCAGCATCTTTTGGAAAGGATTTAAATCAGAAACAATTCGGCACGCATTCCAATGCACCCATTTCGAGCACTTCCAATCAGAATTTGGAGATGGGACCATCACCAATAAACTCAGAAGGCCCAAAAACTTGGGAATGGTGTCACCAACGTCTGATTTGGCAGAAATTGAAAGTACAAATCCCGAGGAGCCGAAAACGGATTTTTCAATTACTCCCAGTCCAGAGCTCAATCAGCTACACGCGTCGGACCATCATGTTACCCACCACTTGGAGCACCTTCGACAGAAGAATCAGCCCAATCGGAGTTCGGACGCGCGCGCACCTCCCGATTCAGCGAACGCCCAGTTCCCCGGAAAACTGCAGATTCCGGCCACCACATGTATCACCTTGGAAAACGCGCCACACCGCGATGATCAGCGTAAAATTCCGCTTCACACTGCAAAAAATCATAATTTTCTGACTTCGAATGATTTTGGCCGGAAAACGGAGCCTCCGGCGGACTTCCGGTGGTCCTCCGACAAAAATTATTCAGAATGTTCTACCTGTTAATCCATGTTCATTTCCACCATCGGGTTTTCCACACGAAGCCCAGATAGGGCTCAATCAGGGCCGAAAGACCTATGCTACTGCAGTTTCTGGCCGTCCAGGCCTATCTCAAGCTGAAAGGAGTGCCCGGAAGTCATTTGCATCAGTTCTTGAGGTTACAAATGATTCTTCTGCTATTGGGTTCGCTTCCAAGGAGCCTTTTATATATCTAGGTGAGCCAGCCATTGATTTGACTGATTCGGAGGAAGCTATTTTGGCTGACCCTTACAAGTACACACTTGTAGGGAAATTTTCCCATCGTAAGCCGACCATGATGAAGGTACGTGAGATTTTCTCTAAGTTTGGATTTCATGGTTGCTTTGAGGTTGGATTGATCGACACCGCACATATACTTATCCACCTTACACACGAGGAAGACTACAGCAGGCTATTTCTTAAACCTTCCTGGTACATTAATGGGTGTCCGATGAGGATCCTTAAGTGGACGTGTGATTTCATACCAGAGCAGGAGACCCCGATAGTTCCCATATGGGTTTCATTCCCCTTGCTACCGGTACACTTGCGTGCCAAGGGGTTCCTTTTTGCTTTATCAAGGGCAATAGGAATACCCCTAAGGATTGATGAGGCCACCTCAGACTTGAGACGACCTAGTGAGGCTAGGGTGTGCATTGAGGTGAATCTGGAGCTCAGATTTCCTGACAGGGTCTGGATTGAGCGTGGGGGTAACCGCGGCTTCTGGCAAACAGTCATTTATGAGAAGAGGCCGATTTTTTGCTTCAATTGTAGACATATGGGCCACTTCTACGATAAGTGCACTTCGGGGACACATCCTCCCCCTCCAGTTGTTGTGCCTCCCTCTGTTCACCCCTCGACTGCTAGTAGGGTTGACAAAGGTAAAGGCAAGGTAACGTTTGTGGAGCCGAGCAAGCAGTGGGTGCCAGTTTCAGCAGTTCCTACTACATCGGCAGTTCCTACCTCGACCCCCATGACCGTAGCTCAAGAGGTACCACCAGTTATTCATTTGGTTACTACAGAGGCTCCTATCGAGGTAGCTCATTCCCCTTCTATCACTACTACAGTTGTTACTCCTCTCCCAACTACTGAGACACCGACTTTCACGACACATATCAGTTCTCCTTCTTTAGAGACACATACAGACGGTACTCAATCATCACAGAGATCAGGATCCGGTTTACATATCAGTACAGGAATAGTTGATCCAGAGGTACCACCATTTATTCATTCAGTTGCTGAGCCTACTACAGACGCTCCTATTGAGGTACCTACTTCTCCTGTTATCACTACCACAACTCCTATTCCCACCCGTGTTACTGAGGCATCCCTTGAGGCGACACAAATCAGTTCTCCATCACTGAAGACACACTTAGATAGTACTAAGTCAGCACAGGGATCAGGTACAGGGATAGCTCATCATGCACAGGGACTGTTGGTTGAGACCAGCTCAGAGCGGCATAGTATCAAGCATATGTTGATTGATCACTTTAGGAAGAAACACGGCATGAAGGTTGGATCCGCCATGAGACTTGCCATTGATGACTTGGTTATGAAGCTCTTTGGTGATAGACCTTCATCGAGTAAGACTCATACTCATACACCTTCAACTAGTCCTTCCATCACGACTCCTATCCAGGATATGGTGAAGGAACATATACAGAGAGACATAGATGGCATGGGACTTGGAGACTGCTTGCAAAACCTTGAGGACGACGTACCTACAGTCACCAGGTCACTCACACATGCTTCAGATGTTGCACCACAGAGCACCATGAGATCAGATGCACTTGTATTTCGCCCGACATTTAGTACATCATCACCCGGACAGCCTTTTTCACCTACATGGGTCCCCTCTCGTAGGCGAGACCCCTCCCCAGTGAGCGAGCCCGACTACGCAGACTACTACGACCCGGAAGAGTTTCAGAGCAGACGCATGACCCGGTCAATGTCCATGTACTGCCACCCGAAGATTTACCCTCGGGAGTACCCGTGACTGGCTTTCACTAGTTTTTTGTTCACTTTTCATCTACTGTTACTTGCATTTAATGTCTTTTTAGACACCTTTAGTAATTTTCACTTGCTGGAGGTCAGGTATATGCCCCCCTCCTTTCATGTATTTCTTTTTATTAAAAAAAAACCCTAAACCCTAAACCCTAACCCCTAAACCCTAAACCTTTTTTTTTCAGCAACCAATAACAGTTTCAGCATCTTTTGGAAAGGATTTAAATCAGAAACAATTCGGCACGCATTCCAATGCACCCGTTTCGAGCACCTCCAGTCAGAATTTGGAGATGGGACCATCACCAATAAACTCATAAGGCCCAAAAACTTGGGAATGGTGTCACCAACGTCTGATTTGGCAGAAATTGAAAGTACAAATCCCGAGGAGCCGAAAACGGATTTTTCAATTACTCCCAGTCCAGAGCTCAATCAGCTACACGCGTCGGACCATCATGTTACCCACCACTTGGAGCACCTTCGACAGAAGAATCAGCCCAATCGGAGTTCGGACGCGCGCGCACCTCCCGATTCAGCGAACGCCCAGTTCGCCGGAAAACTGCAGATTCCGGCCACCACATGTATCACCTTGGAAAACGCGCCACACCGCGATGATCAGCGTAAAATTCCGCTTCACACTGCAAAAAATCATAATTTTCTGACTTCGAATGATTTTGGCCGGAAAACGGAGCCTCCGGCGGACTTCCGGTGGTCCTCCGACAAAAATTATTCAGAATGTTCTACCTGTTAATCCATGTTCATTTCCACCTTCGGGTTTTCCACACGAAGCCCAGATAGGGCTCAATCAGGGCCGAAAGACCTATGCTACTGCAGTTTCTGGCCGTCCGGCCTATCTCAAGCTGAAAGGAGTGCACGGAAGTCATTTGCATCAGTTCTAGAGGTTACAAATGATTCTTCTGCTATTGGGTTCGCTTCCAAGGAGCCTTTTATATATCTAGGTGAGCCAGCCGTTGATTTGACTGATTCGGAGGAAGCTATTTTGGCTGACCCTTACAAGTACACACTTGTAGGGAAATTTCCCCATCGTAAGCCGACCATGATGAAGGTACGTGACATTTTCTCTAAGTTTGGATTTCATGGTTGCTTTGAGGTAGGATTGATCGACACCGCACATATACTTGTCCACCTTACACACGAGGAAGACTACAGCAGGCTATTTCTTAAACCTTCCTGGTACATTAATGGGTGTCCGATGAGGATCCTTAAGTGGCCGTATGATTTCATACCAGAGCAGGAGGCCCCGATTGTTGCCATATGGGTTTCATTCCCCTTGCTACCGGTACACTTGCGTGCCAAGGGGTTCCTTTTTGCTTTATCAAGGGCAATAGGAATACCCCTAAGGATTGATGAGGCCACCTCAGACTTGAGACGACCTAGTGAGGCTAGGGTGTGCATTGAGGTGAATCTGGAGCTCAGATTTCCTGACAGGGTCTGGATTGAGCGTGGGGGTAACCGCGGCTTCTGGCAAACAGTCATTTATGAGAAGAGGCCGGTTTTTTGCTTCAATTGTAGACATATGGGCCACTTCTACGATAAGTGCACTTCGGGGACACATCATCCCCCTCCAGTTGTTGTGCCTCCCTCTGTTCACCCCTCGACTGCTAGTAGGGTTGACAAAGGTAAAGGCAAGGTAACGTTTGTGGAGCCGAGGAAGCAGTGGGTGCCAGTTTCAGCAGTTCCTACTACATCGGCAGTTCCTACCTCGACCCCCATGACCGTAGCTCAAGAGGTACCACCAGTTATTCATTTGGTTACTACAGAGGCTCCTATCGAGGTAGCTCATTCCCCTTCTATCACTACTACAGTTGTTACTCCTCTCCCAACTACTGAGACACCGACTTTCACGACACATATCAGTTCTCCTTCTTTAGAGACACATACAGACGGTACTCAATCATCACAGAGATCAGGATCCGGTTTACATATCAGTACAGGAATAGTTGATCCAGAGGTACCACCATTTATTCATTCAGTTGCTGAGCCTACTACAGACGCTCCTATTGAGGTACCTACTTCTCCTGTTATCACTACCACAACTCCTATTCCCACCCGTGTTACTGAGGCATCCCTTGAGGCGACACAAATCAGTTCTCCATCACTGAAGACACACTTAGATAGTACTAAGTCAGCACAGGGATCAGGTACAGGGATAGCTCATCATGCACAGGGACTGTTGGTTGAGACCAGCTCAGAGCGGCATAGTATCAAGCATATGTTGATTGATCACTTTAGGAAGAAGCACGGCATGAAGGTTGGATCCGCCATGAGACTTGCCATTGATGACTTGGTTATGAAGCTCTTTGGTGATAGACCTTCATCGAGTAAGACTCATACTCATACACCTTCAACTAGTCCTTCCATCACGACTCCTATCCAGGATATGGTGAATGAACATATACAGAGAGACATAGATGGCATGGGACTTGGAGACTGCTTGCAAAACCTTGAGGACGACGTACCTACAGTCACCAGGTCACTCACACATGCTTCAGATGTTGCACCACAGAGCACCATGAGATCATATGCACTTGCTTTTCGCCCGACATTTAGTACATCATCACCCGGACAGCCTTTTTCACCTACATGGGTCCCCTCTCGTAGGCGAGACCCCTCCCCAGTGAGCGAGCCCGACTACGCAGACTACTACGACCCGGAAGAGTTTCAGAGCAGACGCATGACCCGGTCAATGTCCATGTACTGCCACCCGAAGATTTACCCTCGGGAGTACCCGTGACTGGCTTTCACTAGTTTTTTGTTCACTTTTCATTTACTGTTACTTGCATTTAATAATTTTTTTATACACTTTTAATAATTTTCACTTGCTGGAGGTCAGGTATATGCCCCCCTCCTTTCATGTATTTCTTTTTATTTTGAAATAAAATAGCCACAGCAGTGGCCTTTACCCAAAAAAAAAAAAAAAAAACCCTAAACCCTAAACCCTATACAGAGAGACATAGATGGCATGGGACTTGGAGACTGCTTACAAAACGTTGAGGACGACGTACCTACAGTCACCAGATCACTCTCACATGCTTTCAATGGTGCAAAGCGCACAGAGCAACCATGAGATCAGATGCACCTGCTTTTTCCGCACGACATTTAGAACATCATCACCCGACAACCTTTTTCACCCCCCCCCCCCACCCCCCCCACCCCCCCCCCCCCCCCCCCCCCCACTCCCCCCCATACCCATGGGTTCCCCTCTCGTAGGCGAGACCCCCTCCCCCAGTGAGCGAGCCCGACTACGCAGACTACTACGACCCGGAAGAGTTTCAAAGCAGACGTATGACCCGATCAATGTCCATGTACTACCACCCGAAGATTTACCCTCGGGAATACCCGTGACTGGCTTTCACTAGTTTTTGTTCACCTTTCATTTACTGTTACACGCATTTCATTTTTTAGACACTGTTAGCATTTTTCACTTGCTAGAGGTCAGGTATATGCCCCCCTCCTTTCATGTATTTCTTTTTATTAAAAAAAAAAAAAAACCCTAAACCTAAACCCTAAACCTTTTTTTTTTTCAGCAACCAATAACTGTTTCAACAGCATTTGGAAAGGATTTAAATCAAAAACAATTCGGCACGCATTCCAATGCACCCGTTTCGAGCACTTCCGGTCAGAATTTGGAGATGGGACCATCACCAATGAACTCAGAAGGCCCAAAAACCTTGGGAATGGTGTCGCCAACGTCTGATTTGGCAGAAATTGAAAGTACAAATCCCGAGGAGCCGAAAACGGATTTTTCAATTACTCCCAATCCAGAGCTCAATCAGCTACACGCGCTGGACCATCATGTTACCCACCACTTGGAGCACCTTCGACAGAAAAATCAGCCCAATCGGAGTTCGGACGCGCGCGCACCTCCCGATTCAGCGAACGCCCAGTTCGCCGGAAAACTGCAGATTCCGGCCACCACAGGTATCACCTTGGAAAACGCGCCACACCGCGATGATCAGCGTAAAATTCCGCTTCACACTGCAAAAAATCATAATTTTCTGACTTCGAATGATTTTGGCCGGAAAACGGAGCCTCCGGCGGACTTCCGGTGGTCCTCCGACAAAAATTATTCAGAATGTTCTACCTGTTAATCCATGTTCATTTCCACCTTCGGGTTTTCCACACGAAGCCCAGATAGGGCTCAATCAGGGCCGAAAGACCTATGCTACTGCAGTTTCTGGCCGTCCGGCCTATCTCAAGCTGAAAGGAGTGCACGGAAGTCATTTGCATCAGTTCTAGAGGTTACAAATGATTCTTCTGCTATTGGGTTCGCTTCCAAGGAGCCTTTTATATATCTAGGTGAGCCAGCCGTTGATTTGACTGATTCGGAGGAAGCTATTTTGGCTGACCCTTACAAGTACACACTTGTAGGGAAATTTCCCCATCGTAAGCCGACCATGATGAAGGTACGTGACATTTTCTCTAAGTTTGGATTTCATGGTTGCTTTGAGGTAGGATTGATCGACACCGCACATATACTTGTCCACCTTACACACGAGGAAGACTACAGCAGGCTATTTCTTAAACCTTCCTGGTACATTAATGGGTGTCCGATGAGGATCCTTAAGTGGACGTGTGATTTCAGACCAGAGCAGGAGACCCCGATAGTTCCCGTATGGGTTTCATTTCCCTTGCTACCGGTACACTTGCGTGCCAAGGGGTTCCTTTTTGCTTTATCTAGGGCAATAGGAATACCCCTAAGGATTGATGAGGCCACCTCAGACTTGAGACGACCTAGTGAGGCTAGGGTGTGCATTGAGGTGAATTTGGAGCTCAGATTGCCTGACAGGTTTGGATTGAGCGTGGGGGTAACCGCGGCTTCTGGCAGACAGTCATTTATGAAAAGAGGCCGATTTTTTGCATCAATTGTAGACATATGGGTCACTCCTATGATAAGTGCACTTCGGGGACACATCCTCCCCCTTTAGTTTTTGTACCTCTCCCTATTCACCCCTCGACTACTTCTAGTAGGGTTGACAAAGGTAAAGGCAAGGTAACGTTTGTGGAGCCGATGAAGCAGTGGGTGCCAGTTTCAGCAGTGCCTACTACATCGACAGTTCCTACCTCGACCCCCATGACCGTAGCTCAAGAGGTACCACCAGTTATTCATTTAGTTACTAAGTCTATACCAGAGGTTCCTATCGAGGTAGGTCATTCCCCTACTATCATTACTATAGCTGTTACTCCTCTCCCAGCTACTGAGACACCGATTTTCACGACACATATTAGTTCTCCTTCTTTAGAGACACATACAGACGGTACTCAATCATCACAAAGATCAGGATCCGTTTTACAGATCAGTACAGCAATAGTTGATCCAGAGGTACCACCATTTATTCATTCAGTTGCTGAGCCTACTCCAGACGCTCCTATTGAGGTACCTACTTCTCCTGTTATCACTACCGCAACTCATATTCCCACCCCTGTTACTGAGGCATCCCCTGAGCCGACACAAATCAGTTCTCCATCCCTGAGGACACACTTAGATAGTACTGAGTCAGTACAGGGATCAGGTACAGGGATAGTTCATCATGCACAGGGACTGTTGGCTGAGACCAGCTCAGAGAGGCATAGTATCAAGCATATGTTGATTGATCACTTTAGGAAGAAGCACGGCATGAAGGTTGGATCCGCCATGAGACTTGCCATTGATGACTTGGTTATGAAGCTCTTTGGTGAGAGACCTTCATCGAGTAAGACTCATACTCATACACCTTCAACTAGTCCTTCCATCACGACTCCTATCCAGGATATGGTGAAGGAACATATACAGATAGACATAGATGGCATGGGACTTGGAGACTGCTTGCAAAACCTTGAGGACGACGTACCTACAGTCACCAGGTCACTCACACATGCTTCAGATGTTGCACCACAGAGCACCATGAGATCAGATGCACTTGTATTTCGCCCGACATTTAGTACATCATCACCCGGACAGCCTTTTTCACCTACATGGGTCCCCTCTCGTCGGCGAGACCCCTCCCCAATGAGCGAGCCCGACTACGCAGACTACTACGACCCGGAAGAGTTTCAGAGTAGACGCATGACCCGGTCAATGTCCATGTACTGCCACCCGAAGATTTACCCTCGGGAGTACCCGTGACTGGCTTTCACTAGTTTTTTGTTCACTTTTCATTTACTGTTACTTGCATTTAATAATTTTTTTAGACACTTTTAATAATTTTCACTTGCTGGAGGTCAGGTATATGCCCCCCTCCTTTCATGTATTTCTTTTTATTTTGAAATAAAATAGCCACAGCAGTGGCCTTTACCCAAAAAAAAAAAAAAACCCTAAACCCTATACAGAGAGACATAGATGGCATGGGACTTGGAGACTGCTTACAAAACGTTGAGGACGACGTACCTACAGTCACCAGATCACTCTCACATGCTTCAGATGTTGCAGCACAGAGCACCATGAGATCAGATGCACCTGCTTTTCGCCCGACATTTAGAACATCATCACCCGGACAACCTTTTTCACCTACATGGGTCCCCTCTCGTAGGCGAGACCCCTCCCCAGTGAGCGAGCCCCCTCCCCAGTGAGCGAGCCCGACTACGCAGACTACTACGACCCGGAAGAGTTTCAGAGCAGACGCATGACCCGGTCAATGTCCATGTACTGCCACCCGAAGATTTACCCTCGGGAGTACCCGTGACTGGCTTTCACTAGTTTTTTGTTCACTTTTCATCTACTGTTACTTGCATTTAATGTCTTTTTAGACACCTTTAGTAATTTTCACTTGCTGGAGGTCAGGTATATGCCCCCCTCCTTTCATGTATTTCTTTTTATTAAAAAAAACCCTAAACCCTAAACCCTAAACCTTTTTTTTTCAGCAACCAATAACAGTTTCAGCATCTTTTGGAAAGGATTTAAATCAGAAACAATTCGGCACGCATTCCAATGCACCCGTTTCGAGCACTTCCAATCAGAATTTGGAGATGGGACCATCACCAATAAACTCATAAGGCCCAAAAACTTGGGAATGGTGTCACCAACGTCTGATTTGGCAGAAATTGAAAGTACAAATCCCGAGGAGCCGAAAACGGATTTTTCAATTACTCCCAGTCCAGAGCTCAATCAGCTACACGCGTCGGACCATCATGTTACCCACCACTTGGAGCACCTTCGACAGAAGAATCAGCCCAATCGGAGTTCGGACGCGCGCGCACCTCCCGATTCAGCGAACGCCCAGTTCGCCGGAAAACTGCAGATTCCGGCCACCACATGTATCACCTTGGAAAACGCGCCACACCGCGATGATCAGCGTAAAATTCCGCTTCACACTGCAAAAAATCATAATTTTCTGACTTCGAATGATTTTGGCCGGAAAACGGAGCCTCCGGCGGACTTCCGGTGGTCCTCCGACAAAAATTATTCAGAATGTTCTACCTGTTAATCCAAGTTCATTTCCACCATCGGGTTTTCCACACGAAGCCCAGATAGGGCTCAATCAGGGCCGAAAGACCTATGCTACTGTAGTTTCTGGCCGTCCGGCCTATCTCAAGCTGAAAGGAGTGCACGGAAGTCATTTGCATCAGTTCTAGAGGTTACAAATGATTCTTCTGCTATTGGGTTCGCTTCCAAGGAGCCTTTTATATATTTAGGTGAGCCGGCCGTTGATTTGACTGATTCGGAGGAAGCTATTTTGGCTGACCCTTACAAGTACACACTTGTAGGGAAATTTCCCCATCGTAAGCCGACCATGATGAAGGTACGTGACATTTTCTCTAAGTTTGGATTTCATGGTTGCTTTGAGGTAGGATTGATCGACACCGCACATATACTTGTCCACCTTACACACAAGGAAGACTACAGCAGGCTATTTCTTAAACCTTCCTGGTACATTAATGGGTGTCCGATGAGGATCCTTAAGTGGCCGTATGATTTCATACCAGAGCAGGAGACCCCGATAGTTCCCATATGGGTTTCATCATTCCCCCCCCTTGCTACCGGTACACTTGCGTGCCAATGGGGTTCCTTTGCTTTATCAAGGGCAATATGAATACGCTAAGGATTGATGAGGGCCACCTCAACTTTGAGGCGACCTAGTGAGCTATGGTGTGCATTGATGTGAATCGGAGCTCAGATTTCCCTGAACAGGGTCTGGATTGAGCGTGGGGGTAACCGCGGCTTCTGGCAAACAGTCATTTATGAGAAGAGGCCGGTTTTTTGCTTCAATTGTAGACATATGGGCCACTTCTACGATAAGTGCACTTCGGGGACACATCCTCCCCCTCCAGTTGTTGTGCCTCCCTCTGTTCACCCCTCGACTACTACAGTTGTTACTCCTCTCCCAACTACTGAGACACCGACTTTCACGACACATATCAGTTCTCCTTCTTTAGAGACACATACAGACGGTACTCAATCATCACAGAGATCAGGATCCGGTTTACATATCAGTACAGGAATAGTTGATCCAGAGGTACCACCATTTATTCATTCAGTTGCTGAGCCTACTACAGACGCTCCTATTGAGGTACCTACTTCTCCTGTTATCACTACCACAACTCCTATTCCCACCCGTGTTACTGAGGCATCCCTTGAGGCGACACAAATCAGTTCTCCATCACTGAAGACACACTTAGATAGTACTAAGTCAGCACAGGGATCAGGTACAGGGATAGCTCATCATGCACAGGGACTGTTGGTTGAGACCAGCTCAGAGCGGCATAGTATCAAGCATATGTTGATTGATCACTTTAGGAAGAAACACGGCATGAAGGTTGGATCCGCCATGAGACTTGCCATTGATGACTTGGTTATGAAGCTCTTTGGTGATAGACCTTCATCGAGTAAGACTCATACTCATACACCTTCAACTAGTCCTTCCATCACGACTCCTATCCAGGATATGGTGAAGGAACATATACAGAGAGACATAGATGGCATGGGACTTGGAGACTGCTTGCAAAACCTTGAGGACGACGTACCTACAGTCACCAGGTCACTCACACATGCTTCAGATGTTGCACCACAGAGCACCATGAGATCAGATGCACTTGTATTTCGCCCGACATTTAGTACATCATCACCCGGACAGCCTTTTTCACCTACATGGGTCCCCTCTCGTAGGCGAGACCCCTCCCCAGTGAGCGAGCCCGACTACGCAGACTACTACGACCCGGAAGAGTTTCAGAGCAGACGCATGACCCGGTCAATGTCCATGTACTGCCACCCGAAGATTTACCCTCGGGAGTTCCCGTGACTGGCTTTCACTAGTTTTTTGTTCACTTTTCATCTACTGTTACTTGCATTTAATGTCTTTTTAGACACCTTTAGTAATTTTCACTTGCTGGAGGTCAGGTATATGCCCCCCTCCTTTCATGTATTTCTTTTTATTAAAAAAAAAACCCTAAACCCTAAACCCTAAACCCTAACCCCTAAACCCTAAACCTTTTTTTTTCAGCAACCAATAACAGTTTCAGCATCTTTTGGAAAGGATTTAAATCAGAAACAATTCGGCACGCATTCCAATGTACCCGTTTCGAGCACCTCCAGTCAGAATTTGGAGATGGGACCATCACCAATAAACTCATAAGGCCCAAAAACTTGGGGATGGTGTCACCAACGTCTGATTTGGCAGAAATTGAAAGTACAAATCCCGAGGAGCCGAAAACGGATTTTTCAATTACTCCCAGTCCAGAGCTCAATCAGCTACACGCGTCGGACCATCATGTTACCCACCACTTGGAGCACCTTCGACAGAAGAATCAGCCCAATCGGAGTTCGGACGCGCGCGCACCTCCCGATTCAGCGAACGCCCAGTTCGCCGGAAAACTGCAGATTCCGGCCACCACATGTATCACCTTGGAAAACGCGCCACACCGCGATGATCAGCGTAAAATTCCGCTTCACACTGCAAAAAATCATAATTTTCTGACTTCGAATGATTTTGGCCGGAAAACGGAGCCTCCGGCGGACTTCCGGTGGTCCTCCGACAAAAATTATTCAGAATGTTCTACCTGTTAATCCATGTTCATTTCCACCTTCGGGTTTTCCACACGAAGCCCAGATAGGGCTCAATCAGGGCCGAAAGACCTATGCTACTGCAGTTTCTGGCCGTCCGGCCTATCTCAAGCTGAAAGGAGTGCACGGAAGTCATTTGCATCAGTTCTAGAGGTTACAAATGATTCTTCTGCTATTGGGTTCGCTTCCAAGGAGCCTTTTATATATCTAGGTGAGCCAGCCGTTGATTTGACTGATTCGGAGGAAGCTATTTTGGCTGACCCTTACAAGTACACACTTGTAGGGAAATTTCCCCATCGTAAGCCGACCATGATGAAGGTACGTGACATTTTCTCTAAGTTTGGATTTCATGGTTGCTTTGAGGTAGGATTGATCGACACCGCACATATACTTGTCCACCTTACACACGAGGAAGACTACAGCAGGCTATTTCTTAAACCTTCCTGGTACATTAATGGGTGTCCGATGAGGATCCTTAAGTGGCCGTATGATTTCATACCAGAGCAGGAGGCCCCGATTGTTGCCATATGGGTTTCATTCCCCTTGCTACCGGTACACTTGCGTGCCAAGGGGTTCCTTTTTGCTTTATCAAGGGCAATAGGAATACCCCTAAGGATTGATGAGGCCACCTCAGACTTGAGACGACCTAGTGAGGCTAGGGTGTGCATTGAGGTGAATCTGGAGCTCAGATTTCCTGACAGGGTCTGGATTGAGCGTGGGGGTAACCGCGGCTTCTGGCAAACAGTCATTTATGAGAAGAGGCCGATTTTTTGCTTCAATTGTAGACATATGGGCCACTTCTACGATAAGTGCACTTCGGGGACACATCCTCCCCCTCCAGTTGTTGTGCCTCCCTCTGTTCACCCCTCGACTGCTAGTAGGGTTGACAAAGGTAAAGGCAAGGTAACGTTTGTGGAGCCGAGCAAGCAGTGGGTGCCAGTTTCAGCAGTTCCTACTACATCGGCAGTTCCTACCTCGACCCCCATGACCGTAGCTCAAGAGGTACCACCAGTTATTCATTTGGTTACTACAGAGGCTCCTATCGAGGTAGCTCATTCCCCTTCTATCACTACTACAGTTGTTACTCCTCTCCCAACTACTGAGACACCGACTTTCACGACACATATCAGTTCTCCTTCTTTAGAGACACATACAGACGGTACTCAATCATCACAGAGATCAGGATCCGGTTTACATATCAGTACAGGAATAGTTGATCCAGAGGTACCACCATTTATTCATTCAGTTGCTGAGCCTACTACAGACGCTCCTATTGAGGTACCTACTTCTCCTGTTATCACTACCACAACTCCTATTCCCACCCGTGTTACTGAGGCATCCCTTGAGGCGACACAAATCAGTTCTCCATCACTGAAGACACATTTAGATAGTACTAAGTCAGCACAGGGATCAGGTACAGGGATAGCTCATCATGCACAGGGACTGTTGGTTGAGACCAGCTCAGAGCGGCATAGTATCAAGCATATGTTGATTGATCACTTTAGGAAGAAACACGGCATGAAGGTTGGATCCGCCATGAGACTTGCCATTGATGACTTGGTTATGAAGCTCTTTGGTGATAGACCTTCATCGAGTAAGACTCATACTCATACACCTTCAACTAGTCCTTCCATCACGACTCCTATCCAGGATATGGTGAAGGAACATATACAGAGAGACATAGATGGCATGGGACTTGGAGACTGCTTGCAAAACCTTGAGGACGACGTACCTACAGTCACCAGGTCACTCACACATGCTTCAGATGTTGCACCACAGAGCACCATGAGATCAGATGCACTTGTATTTCGCCCGACATTTAGTACATCATCACCCGGACAGCCTTTTTCACCTACATGGGTCCCCTCTCGTAGGCGAGACCCCTCCCCAGTGAGCGAGCCCGACTACGCAGACTACTACGACCCGGAAGAGTTTCAGAGCAGACGCATGACCCGGTCAATGTCCATGTACTGCCACCCGAAGATTTACCCTCGGGAGTACCCGTGACTGGCTTTCACTAGTTTTTTGTTCACTTTTCATTTACTGTTACTTGCATTTAATAATTTTTTTAGACACTTTTAATAATTTTCACTTGCTGGAGGTCAGGTATATGCCCCCCTCCTTTCATGTATTTCTTTTTATTTTGAAATAAAATAGCCACAGCAGTGGCCTTTACCCAAAAAAAAAAAAAAAACCCTAAACCCTATACAGAGAGACATAGATGGCATGGGACTTGGAGACTGCTTACAAAACGTTGAGGACGACGTACCTACAGTCACCAGATCACTCTCACATGCTTCAGATGTTGCAGCACAGAGCACCATGAGATCAGATGCACCTGCTTTTCGCCCGACATTTAGAACATCATCACCCGGATAACCTTTTTCACCTACATGGGTCCCCTCTCGTAGGCGAGACCCCTCCCCAGTGAGCGAGCCCGACTACGCAGACTACTACGACCCGGAAGAGTTTCAGAGCAGACGCATGACCCGGTCAATGTCCATGTACTGCCACCCGAAGATTTACCCTCGGGAGTTCCCGTGACTGGCTTTCACTAGTTTTTTGTTCACTTTTCATCTACTGTTACTTGCATTTAATGTCTTTTTAGACACCTTTAGTAATTTTCACTTGCTGGAGGTCAGGTATATGCCCCCCTCCTTTCATGTATTTCTTTTTATTAAAAAAAAAACCCTAAACCCTAAACCTTTTTTTTTCAGCAACCAATAACAGTTTCAGCATCTTTTGGAAAGGATTTAAATCAGAAACAATTCGGCACGTATTCCAATGCAACCGTTTCGAGCACGTCCAGTCAGAATTTGGAGATGGGACCATCACCAATAAACTCAGAAGGCCCAAAAACTTGGGAATGGTGTCACCAACGTCTGATTTGGCAGAAATTGAAAGTACAAATCCCGAGGAGCCGAAAACGGATTTTTCAATTACTCCCAGTCCAGAGCTCAATCAGCTACACGGGTCGGACCATCATGTTACCCACCACTTGGAGCACCTTCGACAGAAGAATCAGCCCAATCGGAGTTCGGACGCGCGCGCACCTCCCGATTCAGCGAACGCCCAGTTCCCCGGAAAACTGCAGATTCCGGCCACCACATGTATCACCTTGGAAAACGCGCCACACCGCGATGATCAGCGTAAAATTCCGCTTCACACTGCAAAAAATCATAATTTTCTGACTTCGAATGATTTTGGCCGGAAAACGGAGCCTCCGGCGGACTTCCGGTGGTCCTCCGACAAAAATTATTCAGAATGTTCTACCTGTTAATCCAAGTTCATTTCCACCATCGGGTTTTCCATACGAAGCCCAGATAGGGCTCAAACAGGGCCGAAAGACCTATGCTACTGTAGTTTCTGGCCGTCCGGCCTATCTCAAGCTGAAAGGAGTGCACGGAAGTCATTTGCATCAGTTCTAGAGGTTACAAATGATTCTTCTGCTATTGGGTTCGCTTCCAAGGAGCCTTTTATATATCTAGGTGAGCCAGCCGTTGATTTGACTGATTCGGAGGAAGCTATTTTGGCTGACCCTTACAAGTACACACTTGTAGGGAAATTTCCCCATCGTAAGCCGACCATGATGAAGGTACGTGACATTTTCTCTAAGTTTGGATTTCATGGTTGCTTTGAGGTAGGATTGATCGACACCGCACATATACTTGTCCACCTTACACACGAGGAAGACTACAGCAGGCTATTTCTTAAACCTTCCTGGTACATTAATGGGTGTCCGATGAGGATCCTTAAGTGGCCGTATGATTTCATACCAGAGCAGGAGACCCCGATAGTTGCCATATGGGTTTCATTCCCCTTGCTACCGGTACACTTGCGTGCCAAGGGGTTCCTTTTTGCTTTATCAAGGGCAATAGGAATACCCCTAAGGATTGATGAGGCCACCTCAGACTTGAGACGACCTAGTGAGGCTAGGGTGTGCATTGAGGTGAATCTGGAGCTCAGATTTCCTGACAGGGTCTGGATTGAGCGTGGGGGTAACCGCGGCTTCTGGCAAACAGTCATTTATGAGAAGAGGCCGGTTTTTTGCTTCAATTGTAGACATATGGGCCACTTCTACGATAAGTGCACTTCGGGGACACATCCTCCCCCTCCAGTTGTTGTGCCTCCCTCTGTTCACCCCTCGACTGCTAGTAGGGTTGACAAAGGTAAAGGCAAGGTAACGTTTGTGGAGCCGAGGAAGCAGTGGGTGCCAGTTTCAGCAGTTCCTACTACATCGGCAGTTCCTACCTCGACCCCCATGACCGTAGCTCAAGAGGTACCACCAGTTATTCATTTGGTTACTAAGTCTGTACCAGAGGCTCCTATCGAGGTAGCTCATTCCCCTTCTATCACTACTACAGTTGTTACTCCTCTCCCAACTACTGAGACACCGACTTTCACGACACATATCAGTTCTCCTTCTTTAGAGACACATACAGACGGTACTCAATCATCACAGAGATCAGGATCCGGTTTACATATCAGTACAGGAATCAGTACAGGAATAGTTGATCCAGAGGTACCACCATTTTTTCATTCAGTTGCTGAGCCTACTACAGCCGCTCCTATTGAGGTACCTACTTCTCCTGTTATCACTACCACAACTCCTATTCCCACCCGTGTTACTGAGGCATCCCTTGAGGCGACACAAATCAGTTCTCCATCACTGAAGACACACTTAGATAGTACTAAGTCAGCACAGGGATCAGGTACAGGGATAGCTCATCATGCACAGGGACTGTTGGTTGAGACCAGCTCAGAGCGGCATAGTATCAAGCATATGTTGATTGATCACTTTAGGAAGAAGCACGGCATGAAGGTTGGATCCGCCATGAGACTTGCCATTGATGACTTGGTTATGAAGCTCTTTGGTGATAGACCTTCATCGAGTAAGACTCATACTCATACACCTTCAACTAGTCCTTCCATCACGACTCCTATCCAGGATATGGTGAATGAACATATACAGAGAGACATAGATGGCATGGGACTTGGAGACTGCTTGCAAAACCTTGAGGACGACGTACCTACAGTCACCAGGTCACTCACACATGCTTCAGATGTTGCACCACAGAGCACCATGAGATCATATGCACTTGCTTTTCGCCCGACATTTAGTACATCATCACCCGGACAGCCTTTTTCACCTACATGGGTCCCCTCTCGTAGGCGAGACCCCTCCCCAGTGAGCGAGCCCGACTACGCAGACTACTACGACCCGGAAGAGTTTCAGAGCAGACGCATGACCCGGTCAATGTCCATGTACTGCCACCCGAAGATTTACCCTCGGGAGTTCCCGTGACTGGCTTTCACTAGTTTTTTGTTCACTTTTCATCTACTGTTACTTGCATTTAATGTCTTTTTAGACACCTTTAGTAATTTTCACTTGCTGGAGGTCAGGTATATGCCCCCCTCCTTTCATGTATTTCTTTTTATTTTGAAATAAAATAGCCACAGCAGTGGCCTTTACCCAAAAAAAAAAAAAAAACCCTAAACCCTATACAGAGAGACATAGATGGCATGGGACTTGGAGACTGCTTACAAAACGTTGAGGACGACGTACCTACAGTCACCAGATCACTCTCACATGCTTCAGATGTTGCAGCACAGAGCACCATGAGATCAGATGCACCTGCTTTTCGCCCGACATTTAGAACATCATCACCCGGACAACCTTTTTCACCTACATGGGTCCCCTCTCGTAGGCGAGACCCCTCCCCAGTGAGCGAGCCCGACTACGCAGACTACTACGACCCGGAAGAGTTTCAGAGCAGACGCATGACCCGGTCAATGTCCATGTACTGCCACCCGAAGATTTACCCTCGGGAGTACCCGTGACTGGCTTTCACTAGTTTTTTGTTCACTTTTCATCTACTGTTACTTGCATTTAATGTCTTTTTAGACACCTTTAGTAATTTTCACTTGCTGGAGGTCAGGTATATGCCCCCCTCCTTTCATGTATTTCTTTTTATTAAAAAAAAAACCCTAAACCCTAAACCCTAAACCTTTTTTTTTCAGCAACCAATAACAGTTTCAGCATCTTTTGGAAAGGATTTAAATCAGAAACAATTCGGCACGCATTCCAATGCACCCGTTTCGAGCACCTCCAGTCAGAATTTGGAGATGGGACCATCACCAATAAACTCATAAGGCCCAAAAACTTGGGAATGGTGTCACCAACGTCTGATTTGGCAGAAATTGAAAGTACAAATCCCGAGGAGCCGAAAACGGATTTTTCAATTACTCCCAGTCCAGAGGTCAATCAGCTACACGCATTGGACCATCATCTTACCCACCACTTGGAGCACCTTCAACAGAAGAATCAGCCCAATCGGAGTTCGGACGCGCGCGCACCTCCCGATTCAGCGAACGCCCAGTTCGCCGGAAAACTGCAGATTCCGGCCACCACATGTATCACCTTGGAAAACGCGCCACACCGCGATGATCAGCGTAAAATTCCGCTTCACACTGCAAAAAATCATAATTTTCTGACTTCGAATGATTTTGGCCGGAAAACGGAGCCTCCGGCGGCCGGCCGGCGGACTTCCGGTGGTCCTCCGACAAAAATTATTCAGAATGTTCTACCTGTTAATCCAAGTTCATTTCCACCATCGGGTTTTCCACACGAAGCCCAGATAGGGCTCAATCAGGGCCGAAAGACCTATGCTACTGTAGTTTCTGGCCGTCCGGCCTATCTCAAGCTGAAAGGAGTGCACGGAAGTCATTTGCATCAGTTCTAGAGGTTACAAATGATTCTTCTGCTATTGGGTTCGCTTCCAAGGAGCCTTTTATATATCTAGGTGAGCCAGCCGTTGATTTGACTGATTCGGAGGAAGCTATTTTGGCTGACCCTTACAAGTACACACTTGTAGGGAAATTTCCCCATCGTAAGCCGACCATGATGAAGGTACGTGACATTTTCTCTAAGTTTGGATTTCATGGTTGCTTTGAGGTAGGATTGATCGACACCGCACATATACTTGTCCACCTTACACACGAGGAAGACTACAGCAGGCTATTTCTTAAACCTTCCTGGTACATTAATGGGTGTCCGATGAGGATCCTTAAGTGGCCGTATGATTTCATACCAGAGCAGGAGACCCCGATAGTTGCCATATGGGTTTCATTCCCCTTGCTACCGGTACACTTGCGTGCCAAGGGGTTCCTTTTTGCTTTATCAAGGGCAATAGGAATACCCCTAAGGATTGATGAGGCCACCTCAGACTTGAGACGACCTAGTGAGGCTAGGGTGTGCATTGAGGTGAATCTGGAGCTCAGATTTCCTGACAGGGTCTGGATTGAGCGTGGGGGTAACCGCGGCTTCTGGCAAACAGTCATTTATGAGAAGAGGCCGGTTTTTTGCTTCAATTGTAGACATATGGGCCACTTCTACGATAAGTGCACTTCGGGGACACATCCTCCCCCTCCAGTTGTTGTGCCTCCCTCTGTTCACCCCTCGACTACTACAGTTGTTACTCCTCTCCCAACTACTGAGACACCGACTTTCACGACACATATCAGTTCTCCTTCTTTAGAGACACATACAGACGGTACTCAATCATCACAGAGATCAGGATCCGGTTTACATATCAGTACAGGAATAGTTGATCCAGAGGTACCACCATTTATTCATTCAGTTGCTGAGCCTACTACAGACGCTCCTATTGAGGTACCTACTTCTCCTGTTATCACTACCACAACTCCTATTCCCACCCGTGTTACTGAGGCATCCCTTGAGGCGACACAAATCAGTTCTCCATCACTGAAGACACACTTAGATAGTACTAAGTCAGCACAGGGATCAGGTACAGGGATAGCTCATCATGCACAGGGACTGTTGGTTGAGACCAGCTCAGAGCGGCATAGTATCAAGCATATGTTGATTGATCACTTTAGGAAGAAGCACGGCATGAAGGTTGGATCCGCCATGAGACTTGCCATTGATGACTTGGTTATGAAGCTCTTTGGTGATAGACCTTCATCGAGTAAGACTCATACTCATACACCTTCAACTAGTCCTTCCATCACGACTCCTATCCAGGATATGGTGAAGGAACATATACAGAGAGACATAGATGGCATGGGACTTGGAGACTGCTTGCAAAACCTTGAGGACGACGTACCTACAGTCACCAGGTCACTCTCACATGCTTCAGATGTTGCAGCACAGAGCACCATGAGATCAGATGCACCTGCTTTTCGCCCGACATTTAGTACATCATCACCCGGACAGCCTTTTTCACCTACATGGGTCCCCTCTCGTAGGCGAGACCCCTCCCCAGTGAGCGAGCCTGACTACGCAGACTACTACGACCCGGAAGAGTTTCAGAGCAGACGCGTGACCCGGTCAATGTCCATGTACTGCCACCCGAAGATTTACCCTCGGGAGTACCCGTGACTGGCTTTCACTAGTTTTTTGTTCACTTTTCATCTACTGTTACTTGCATTTAATGTCTTTTTAGACACCTTTAGTAATTTTCACTTGCTGGAGGTCAGGTATATGCCCCCCTCCTTTCATGTATTTCTTTTTATTAAAAAAAAAACCCTAAACCCTAAACCTTTTTTTTTCAGCAACCAATAACAGTTTCAGCATCTTTTGGAAAGGATTTAAATCAGAAACAATTCGGCACGCATTCCAATGTACCCGTTTCGAGCACCTCCAGTCAGAATTTGGAGATGGGACCATCACCAATAAACTCATAAGGCCCAAAAACTTGGGAATGGTGTCACCAACGTCTGATTTGGCAGAAATTGAAAGTACAAATCCCGAGGAGCCGAAAACGGATTTTTCAATTACTCCCAGTCCAGAGCTCAATCAGCTACACGCGTCGGACCATCATGTTACCCACCACTTGGAGCACCTTCGACAGAAGAATCAGCCCAATCGGAGTTCGGACGCGCGCGCACCTCCCGATTCAGCGAACGCCCAGTTCGCCGGAAAACTGCAGATTCCGGCCACCACATGTATCACCTTGGAAAACGCGCCACACCGCGATGATCAGCGTAAAATTCCGCTTCACACTGCAAAAAATCATAATTTTCTGACTTCGAATGATTTTGGCCGGAAAACGGAGCCTCCGGCGGACTTCCGGTGGTCCTCCGACAAAAATTATTCAGAATGTTCTACCTGTTAATCCAAGTTCATTTCCACCATCGGGTTTTCCACACGAAGCCCAGATAGGGCTCAATCAGGGCCGAAAGACCTATGCTACTGTAGTTTCTGGCCGTCCGGCCTATCTCAAGCTGAAAGGAGTGCACGGAAGTCATTTGCATCAGTTCTAGAGGTTACAAATGATTCTTTTGCTATTGGGTTCGCTTCCAAGGAGCCTTTTATATATCTAGGTGAGCCAGCCGTTAATTTGACTGATTCGGAGGAAGCTATTTTGGCTGACCCTTACAAGTACACACTTGTAGGGAAATTTCCCCATCGTAAGCCGACCATGATGAAGGTACGTGACATTTTCTCTAAGTTTGGATTTCATGGTTGCTTTGAGGTAGGATTGATCGACACCGCACATATACTTGTCCACCTTACACACGAGGAAGACTACAGCAGGCTATTTCTTAAACCTTCCTGGTACATTAATGGGTGTCCGATGAGGATCCTTAAGTGGACGTGTGATTTCATACCACAGCAGGAGACCCCGATAGTTCCCGTATGGGTTTCATTCCCCTTGCTACCGGTACACTTGCGTGCCAAGGGGTTCCTTTTTGCTTTATCTAGGGCAATAGGAATACCCCTAAGGATTGATGAGGCCACCTCAGACTTGAGACGACCTAGTGAGGCTAGGGTGTGCATTGAGGTGAATTTAGAGCTCAGATTGCCTAACAGGGTTTGGATTGAGCGTGGGGGAAACCGCGGCTTCTGGCAGACAGTCATTTATGAAAAGAGGTCGATTTTTTGCTTCAATTGTAGACATATGGGTCACTCCTATGATAAGTGCACTTCGGGGACACATCCTCCCCCTCCAGTTTTTGTACCTCCCCCTATTCACCCCTCGACTACTACTAGTAGGGTTGACAAAGGGAAAGGCAAGGTAACGTGTGTGGAGCCGAGGAAGCAGTGGGTGCCAGTTTCAGCAGTGCCTACTACATCGGCAGTTCCTACCTCGACCCCCACGACCGTAGCTCAAGAGGTACCACCAGTTATTCATTCGGTTACTACAGAGGCTAGCCTTCGAGTAGGCTCATTCCCCTTCTATCACTGTCTACAGTTGTTACTACTCTCACAAACTACTGATGACACCGACTTTCACGACACATATCAGTTCTCCTTCTTTAGAGAACATACCAGACGGTAATCAATCATCCACAGAGATCAGGATCCGGGTTTACATATCAGTACAGGAATAGTTGATCCAGAGGTACCACCATTTATTCATTCAGTTGCTGAGCCTACTCCAGACGCTCCTATTGAGGTACCTACTTCTTCTGCTATCACTACCACAACTCCTGTTCCCACCCCTGTTACTGAGGCATCCCCTGAGCCGACACAAATCAGTTTTCCATCCCTGAAGACACACTTAGATAGTACTGAGTCAGTACAGGGATCAGGTACAGGGATAGTTCATCATGCACAGGGACTGTTGGCTGAGACCAGCTCAGAGCCGCATAGTATCAAGCATATGTTGATTGATCACTTTAGGAAGAAGCACGGCATGAAGGTTAGATCCGCCATGAGAGTTGCCATTGATGACTTGGTTATGAAGCTCTTTGGTGAGAGGCCTTCATCGAGTAAGACTCATACTCATACACCTTCAACTAGTCCTTCCATCACGACTCCTATCCAGGATATGGTGAATGAACATATACAGAGAGACATAGATGGCATGGGACTTGGAGACTGCTTGCAAAACCTTGAGGACGACGTACCTACAGTCAACAGGTCACTCTCACATGCTTCAGATGTTGCAGCACAGAGCACCATGAGATCAGATGCACCTGCTTTTCGCCCGACAATTAGTACATCATCACCCGGACAGCCTTTTTCACCTACATGGGTCCCCTCTCGTAGGTGAGACCCCTCCCCAGTGAGCGAGCCCGACTACGCAGACTACTACGACCCGGAAGAGTTTCAGAGCAGACGCATGACCCGATCAATGTCCATGTACTGCCACCCGAAGATTTACCCTCGGGAGTACCCTTGACTGGCTTTCACTAGTTTTTTGTTCACTTTTCATTTACTGTTACTTGCATTTAACTTTTTTAGACACTTTTAGTAATTTTCACTTACTGGAGGTCAGGTATATGCCCCCCTCCTTTCATGTATTTCTTTTTGTTTTGAAATAAAATAGCCACACCAGTGGCCTTTACCCCAAAAAAAAAAAAAAAAAAAAAAAAAAAAAAAAAAAAAAAAAAAAAAAAAAAAACCCTAAACCCTAAACCCTAAACAAAAAAACCTGAAACCCAAAACCTTGAACCCCCTTTCCCGAGTAAGAGGGTCACTAGGAATCGGTCGCAAAGTACTTCCTCCCATTCCACTTCCTTTTGAGTGCCATCATATGGAATATGAGAAGTGCAGCTAGTTTAGGTACTCATAGTTACCTGAGGAGATTTATTGAGCATCGTCAGGTACATATGTTGGTCATTTTCGTACCCTTTGTTCTTGAGAGTTTTGATTTTATTCATCACTAACTGCGCTTCAATACTAGAGTTCAAAATGAGTTGAATAAAATATGGGTTTTATGGAATGTGGGGACATTGTTTCTGTACTTGATGATCATCCCCAGTTCCTATACTTTCAAGTTGAGGATCCCGAACTTGTACGGCCTATCTTTTTTATGCCAGTGTATACCTTTACAAAGGCTTCTGTTAGGAGGGACTTGTGGGTGGATCTTCTCTCGTATTTTTCTCTCCATGGAGGATCTTCGGCTAGTTGGGAGAATATTTTGGTGATGGGATTGTTACTCCCTGAAAATGAAGCCCATAAATCGATGTTCCACGTAGACTGACATGTGAGCAATTTATCTACATAAGAAATCATAGATCCCCCGTAGTTAAAGTGGCAATAGAGCCAAAGTCAACAGCTAAAATGCAGCTGTCCGAGGCTTTTCCAATTGCCGAAGTGCTGGTCTATCCGACGTCTCTCCAACCCGAGACGATAAAAACCAAGCAAAATGTCGAGGCTCCTTACACCCGATGAACCTTACACTCGAAGTCCGAAGTTCCTTTGCAGAGGCCTCTCTTTATTGTCTGAAGCCCAAGCTAACAGATACTGGAATCAAGGTAGCTGCATAACAAGATTCAGGGATCTGTAGAGGTTGATTAATGGGACGTCTGTAATAAAGTACCTACAGCCTTTTCAGTATTCGTACGTTAGTATGTCAGCCTATGACTAGGGCGGCTAACCTTTTGTCAAGTATTAAATGTAGTAAGTAGACGGTGATGTGAAGTTTCAACTTAGGTGATGTTGCCACGAGAATTTAATCCAACGACTATCACGTCGTCTAGGCTAGTATAAATAAGTTCACCTTTGTAGAAGAAATGGAGAGGACAAATAAAAAACCTGGTGATATAAGAAAAAACATCATATCTATCTTTCCACATATTGAGATAGAAGGAAGTAACCGGAGACGGAAGATCGCAAAGATATTCGTGGATAGTGTGAATACTGTTGTAAGTAAACTGCCGTGGTCCAAATATTTTTGTCTCTTGCTGAAAAGTGCCTTTCGCGTCCATTCCAGTCAAATTACTGATTCCATTCCGGTAGAAACGCGTCGGATCCGTACTTGACGTGGCAAGAGTGGGCCCGATATCTGTTAAGTCCATTTTTTGGGGTCAACAGATTGGCACCGTCCGTGGAAATTTCCTACATTCAACCACGAATACCCGCAGAGGAAAGGCGAAAAAATTGAGTTTGTGAAAGTTTGGTGAAATTAAAAGGAAGAAATGAGGAATTCTTGCCCCCAAAGAAGGATTATCCTTGAAAAAAGGAACGACAAAAATCTTAATACATTTTAAGAAAGAAAAAATGTTCTAATTTAATCCACGGCCGAAAGATGAGTTCCACGGACGAAAATGTCCCTAGAAGGATGAGGGAGAACCCTGAAGAAGGGGAACCTTTTCATCTCCCCCCAGCACCCCAGTCAAGACCTCCCATGCGAAAAAAAGGAGTCTCCAAGGGTGGAAGCAGGGTCGCATCCAGGTTAACTAGGGAAATGGCAACTATGGCGGCTAACATGAGAAATATTACATAGTGGAACATAGCCATGCAACAACTGCTGATGAACATGCAAGGATAGAGGTGTTACCAAATGCCTCAACATATACCCCCTGAAGATGTCTTTCCTGAAACTCAAGCATATTACCAAGAAGAAGATGAAGTCCAGAGTCAAATGGCGGGACACTATTTCAACAAGATGGAGGAACCTCAAGGGGAAGGGGTTAAGATAGATCTATCGGCTAATTCCACCTCGGAAAAGCTACGGAATGCCCCATTCAGCTCTCGTCCAAGTTACCAACCAAAGAATAGGCCCCAGAGGTCCGTAAGTATTTTTGACAGAATAGGCTTGAGAGGGCCTAGCAATAGGCAAGCCTATTCAACCCAAATGCCTAGAAATAGGCCAGCTTATCCCCCTCAGCCAAAACCATAAAATGATCAAATGTAAAGAGGAAAAGGTCTCACATCCCATCTGATGAACAGTCAAGCACCGATGAACCACGAACAGGAACTGGCTATGGCAACACTTAGTGTTGTGCCAACCTTAGCCTATGAGGAAGTCAATCCCCGTGATGTAACGCACCAATGACCAGTTAACCAGGGTCGCCAGTCGAGGGGCCGAGGCAGAGGATGAGGCCTAGACAGTGCTTAATCAGGGCCAAAAGACGAATGCTACTGTATTTCAGGCCATCCAGGCCTATCTCTGGCTTAGAGGAGTAGACGAAAGTCGTTTGCATCAGTTCTACAGGCTATAAATGGCTTTTGATATTAGGTTCGCTTCCAAGGAGCCCTTTATACATTTGGGTAAGTCAGTCGCTGATTTGATTGATTTGGGGAAGGCTATTTTGGTTGAACCTTATAAGTACACACTTGTAAGTAAATTTTCCCATCGCAAGCCGACCATGAAGAAGGTACGTGAGATTTTCTCTAAGTTTAGATTTCATGGTTACTTAGAGGTGTGGTTGATCGACATCGCACATATACTTATCTAACTTACATATTAGGAAGACTATATGAGGCTATTTCTTAAGCCTTTCTGGTACATTGATGGGTATCTGATGAGGATCTTTAAGTAAACGTGTGATTTCAGACCACAACAAGAAATTCCGATAGTTCCCGTATGGGTTTCATTCTCCTTGATTTCGGTACACTTGCATTCTAAGGGGTTCCTTTTTGCTTTATCTAGGGCAATAGGAGTATCCTAAGGATTGATTAGGCCACATTAGACTTGAAATGGCATAGTAAGGCTAGGGTGTACATTGAGGTTAATTTGGAGCTTAGATTGCCCGATAGGGTTTGGATTAAGTGTGGTGGTAACCGCGGCTTCTGACAAACGGTTATTTATGAGAAGATGCCGACTTTTTGCTTCAATTGTAGGAATATGAGCCATTCCTATGATAAGTGCACTTCGGAGACACCTCATCTCCCTCCATTTGTTGTGCCTTCCCCAGTTCAGCATTCAACTACTACTAGTAGGGTTGACGAAGGTAAAGGCAAGGTACATTTGCGAAGCCGAAGAAGTAGTTAGTGTTAGTTTCAACAGTGCCTACTATGTTCCCTACTGCTCATGTCGCTATTCGAATAGATCCAGTACTACATCAACTTTTTCTACCTCGACCCCCATGATAGTAGCTCCAGAGGTACTACCAGTTATTCTTTCAGTTATTGAATTTAAGCCAGAGGCTCCTATCGAGGTAGCCATTTCCCCTACTATCACTGCAACACATGTAACTCATCTCCCTACTACTGAGGCACATACAGATGGTACTTAGTCATCATAGAGATCAGGATCCACCTTAACGATCAGTACATGGACAAATGATCCAGATGTACCACCATTTATTCATTTAGTTGCTGAGCCTACTCCAAATGCTCCTATTGAGGTACCCACTTATCCTATTATCACTGTCATAGCTTATATTCCCACCCCTACTAGTGAAGTACACCCTGAGTCGACACAGACCAATTCTCCACCATTGAAGATATACATAGATGGTACTCAGTATCAACAGGGATCGGCTATAGGAATAGTTCTACATACCACTATTGCACATAGGCCATTGGCTAAGATTGGCTCATAGCGGCACAGTATCGAGCATATGTTGATTGATCACTTTAAGAAGGACCATGGCATGAAAATTGGATCTACCATGAGACCATCCACTAAGGACTTGGTTATCAAGCTCTTTGGTGAGGGACCTTCTGTCAGTAAGACTCCTACACATACACTTTCACCTAGTCTTTCCATCACGACTCCTACATAGGATATGGTGAAGGAACATATACAAAGAGACATGGAATGCATGGGACTTGGAGACTACGTACAAAACATAGAGGACAACGTACTTACAATCAACAAGTCACGCTCATATGCTTTAGATATTGCAGCACAGAGCAACATAAGATAGTCCGTTTAGTTCACCAAACTCAGGACTCGTATCGACTACTATAGAGCTCTATTTTTCCTACTACCATTTGATTCTTCTACTAGAGACTCTCGTAAGATCTCATTCTAGTAGATGTGGTTATTCAGAGGATTGGGTGTCAATTGGCTTCTCGTTGTCATTGTTGTTCCGAGATTAAGACCATTAGTCATATTTTTTATCGACAGTCACATCTCAGATCAGGTATGGCAGTACTTTGGGGACATTTTTTAGATACCTATAAGAGTAGGAGAGGGGTCAGCCATAGGTTCCAATGATGGCGATATTCTGGACAACATGTTTACTGTGGACACATTTGCACTATCATTCATCTACTAATATTCTGGTTTCTATGGATCGAGAGGAATTTTGCGAAGCATAGGGAGATTCATATGGTGGCCAGACGTGTCATTTGGAGTGCCTACCGCATGATATTTTTTCTTCATATCGGAGGACTATTTCGAGCTGTGCACTGGCGAGGAAATGTCACACTTACAACCCTATTTAGTATTTTTATAACTCTCCCTCCCCATCACCACTTATTATGAATGTTAGGAGCACTCCACTGATGGATGTGCCAAAGAGGGATTTTCAAGTGGCGGAGTCATCCCATTGAAGACACACACGGATGGCATTCATTTAGCACAGGGATCAGCTACATGAATAGTTCTTCATACCATTACACAGTGGTTGTTGGTTGAGACCGACTTAGAGTTGGCAGGATATCAAGTATATGTTGATTGATCACTTTAAGAATGACCATGGCATGAAGGTTGGATCTACCAAGAAACTTGTCATTGAGGAATTGGTTATCGAGCTCTTTGGTGAGGAACCTTCTATGAGTAAGACTTTTACACATACACCTTCTCATAGTCCTTTCATTACGACTCCTACACAAGATATGGTGAAGGAACACATACAGAGAGACGTGGACGGCATGGGACTTGAAGACTTCATACAAAATGCAGAGGATGACGTACCTATTGTCGACCGGCTAGGCTCACTAGGGTGAACGAGGTTTGATTCAAACGGTTTGTGCCATATTTTCAACTTAAACTATTTTATGCGGTTTGGAATTTTTTTCAAATCAAACAAACCATTTCATTTTTCAAACTAAACGAAACCAAACCATAATTTGCAGGTTGATTCGATTTTAATCCGAGGTTTAGCAATCGACATTATAATAATATATTTAAAATAAGTTAACATATAAGTTTAAACGAGAACTAATAATGTTAAATTTTAAATCACATTCATCTTTCCCACGAAACCCATTAATAAATTATTTTTAAAATTGGTTGCTAAAAGATGTTACTAGAAAGAATATGTATTTCTTCCTTTTTATTTACCTTTTCTTGTTTGCTTTTCATATTGTATAGTGGTTGGTAAAGATAGAGTTACATTCTGCTATAATAGTTTGGTTAAAACTCCTTTCGTCTTATTAGTGAGATGAGAAATAAAAAATGAACATAATATATTGAAATATTTGTACAAAGAATGATAGAGTTTAGATTTATTGAAAATTGTCAAATTTTATTCTCTAATGACTTTACAAAAGTAGATGTAGTAGTCCTAGTTAGGGAACTTTACCATTTTCACACAATCAATTCGCTCTATCCTTGGTTCTTTCTAAACGACAAACAGTTCATTAATAATGATGAACTTAATTTACTTTATATGATTATTTTAATGGATTGGTTGTAATTTGTATTGCTAAATTGTTATTTTTTCAAAAAAGTGAAAACTTTAAAATTTGTAAGTTAATAGAATTAATTTTTTAATTAAAAAGTTAAAAAACGGTTCAGTTCGATTTTATGCGATTTTGGAAAATTGAAACATAAATCAAACCATTTTGAAACGGTTTAGTTTGGTTTGTAGGAAAAAAATCGTGGGTCCACATGGACCCAAACCAACGGTTTCGATTCGATTTACGATTTCACAATTTTTTTTGTGCAACCCCAATGCTCACATGCTTAAGATGTTGTAGCACAGAGCACCATGAGATCAGATGCACCTGTTTTTTGCCCAACATTCAATGCATTATCACCCAGACATCATTATTCACCTAGGCAGGCCACTTCTCGTAGGCGCAACGCCTCTCTAGTGAACGAGTCCGATTATGTAAACTACTACGACCTGAAAATGTTTTAGACCAGACCAGCCGCATGATCCATTCGTTATCATGTACTAACACCCGAAGGTTTACCCTCGGGAGTACCCTTAAGTATTTTTCACTAGTCTTAGTTCATTTTTAGGTCAGGTATATGGCCCCTTCCTTTTATGTACTTCATTTTATTATGAAAGAAAAAGCCACACTAGTGGTCTTTGCTTAAAAAATAAAAAAGAAATCTTAGAGGAAACAACCAAAAAGTCACAGAGAGAAACAGCCAAAAAGTCTCACCAAAAGAGGCTAAGTGTTAAGGTCGTGTATATATATTGTATAATTGGGCAAAGGACACAAATATGTATACAATACACTTTAGGTCAAGTATATGTTCAGCGCTAAATGCAACTATTGGTCCAACTTCATGTTTTGGGTACAAGTATATGATTTTAACCCAATCCTACAAATTCATCAACGCCCCAGATTTATTTGGCATCAAAATACCTAACAAACCTCTATCTTGATGCCAAACATACCTGCAAAGAGAAATAACTAGTTTAGTAGTTGCAAAACGTGATTTCAAATAAAATTGAAACATCACATACATTTACATATGTTTAGAAGTGAAAGACACCTTCTAAATTTTACTAGGGGAAGCACCTTAGTGCCCATATCTACATGGTTATAATTTGAATGGACTTTTTCAGATTTTATCAAATTTTGAGACACTACATCTCTAATAAAATATAGACTAACGTCAATATGTTTAGTGAGTTCATGAAAGAGACACTACATCTCTAATAAAATATAGACTAACGTCAATATGTTTAGTGAGTTCATGAAACACGAGATTCTTGCATAGATGAATAGCATATTGACTATCAGAGTATACTATCATGATATCACTTAGAACACCCAATTCATTAAGCAAACCTCTTACTACATAGCATCTTTAATAGCTTCTATGGAAGCAATATACTCATATTCAATGGTAGATAAAACAACTATAGGTTGAAATTGAGACTTATAACTCACACAAGAGTCCCACAAAGTAAACAAATAAGAAAAAATAAATTTCCTATTATCTCTGTCACCACTGTAGTCAGCATCACTAAAGCCTTTAAGTTCACACCTTCATTATCAGATTTATAAACTAAACCCGCATCAAAGGTATCTTTCAAGTACCTAAGCAACCAATTTAATGCTTCCCAATGGTTGGGATTAGATTAAACATGTATCTACTTAACACACTCACAATGAAAGTCAAATTAGGTCTAGTACAAACCATAAATTACATTTTAATCTTGTTTACCCCCTTCATGTTAGGTCCAACTAACAACATGCTATCCACATAAAGTAACAAATACACACATTCTTTATTAGTGTTGTGGTGCAGGTAATGTAAGCAGTGGTCAAACTCACTTCTCTTGAAACCAATAGAAAGCACATAAGAATCAAAATGTGTATACCATTGATGCTGAGACTGCTTTAGCCTATAAAGAGATTTTTTAAAATAAAAACACACATGGTTAGGTTTAGACTTACTTTCAAAACTTTAAGGCTTATTCATAAATAAAAAAATCATCAAGATCATCAATGATAGATCCTAACTAAAAGTCGAACCCACCATCAAGGCACAAACTATGTGCAATCTATTATAAATCATTTTGAATAAAATTTCGACAATATCTCCCATGTAATTTGGACTAGCCAACCTGTAAACATATATATACAATTCCCAACAACAATATCACATCTATAATAAATCATGATTCCCTTCAATACCCACAAGAAGTACGACATGATATAGGGATAAGCTGAATTCTCAAACTTTTGCTATGAAAATAACATGAATTATACATATGGATACAAAATACATAATGAGCCCATCCAACTATCTACAAGTGATGCAAAATGACATCCAAAAATGAACACATGTCCCAAAATACTTACTATATGCTCTATGAAACACGTCATACTAACTTTATCGTGTGGCTCTAACTCCAAAATCAAGGCTCAACTCCAAAAGATACCCAAAAATTCAACCGCTACCTGATAAGAAAATCGTGGAAAAATATATGAATTGATAACTCAGTGAGTAGAGAAGTTTGAAAATAACTATACTTTTTCACTTATACATTTTTATCAAAAATTAAATTTACATCATTTAACAGTTCACAGTATAATAACATATAATAATCAAAAAGTGAAACATCCTCATAATACTGAAATTATGAGATAATCATCTCATCACATCAAATGCACCGGAGAATCTACAAAAAATATACCCTCTGACTGAAATCTATAATCGGGTCATAAATATGTAGACTGTCCCTCAAGCTAAGCACTCCGACACGGACCTCAAACCCCTTTGATGAACGAAAACAAGTCTCAATGACCTCTCATAATCAATTCTAGAAAATGGCCAAGCCCCTTTATGAACTACATGTACAGGGTCAAGACCCCTCCATCCAAGGTCAAAGATCCCTCAATGTAATATAAAACATGGTCAAAGCCCCTCAATGAACTAGAAGAAGTATATAATCACGATTACTTTTCTAGTCAATCTCAATATCACACCTCACATTCCAATTAATAATAATCCATATACAATCTTTGAAATTTCACATATAGCACAATGAAAGAAATTTTCATACTAATCATGTAATCAAACAATTAATTTACATAATTGCACATAACGTACTAGAAGAATCAATTTATCAATACTTGAAAGTATTTAAGGTTTTTCCACTCACAGGACTATGAATGCGAAATCAACTCGGTTGGTAAGTTGTCCTGATCTCTATATTGTCACCTGAAATAATAATAGAATTATCTAATCAAAACTCAATCGGACCCATTTCAAGATTAATATAGAAAACCAAGCCAATTTCAATTAGTTGATAATATATCCCATAAGTTTATGTCAACATAATGGTAGATGATATCTATGAGTGTCGAACTTTCCATTGATGATCACATAACAAGGACGAAGAGTCGGAATTTGATTATCTTTCTTTCTCATTTCCTAGTGGTGTTGACAGACAGGGAAGTCCATTGCTTTTCCTTTTTGAATGCAATTTGATGATAAAAGGTAACAATGCATTTTCTTCCATTTAAGCTATGCTCAACCAATTCCATTTTCATTGCCATTCTACTAATCAAAGCATAATTACTCATATACTTATACAGTCAAGTCCATTTTAGAGTATGCCTCTTTCTCTTTCAACATATTTCAATTCCATGTGGTTTCTTCTCACCCTAACATAATTCAATTGACATAATGTAATTGCACAACATATCAAACTAACTTCCTGTAATTCCAATTAGTTTATTTTGTGCCCTAGGTGAATAATCAAAATAGAAGTTAGAACAATTAATTTTCAATATCATTATAACCCCATGTACTCGCACAATCCAGACTATGAGATTAGGAATTAAATTGCTAATCCTAACTGTGGAAAGCACATAGGTAAATTTATTCTTGAAATAAAGATTTCCTATCCTACCTTATATTACAAACAACTGGGAATTGGACTTGAGCAAAATGGTTTCAAACTTCAAGTTTCCTCTTATTTTTCTCGTTTTCTTCTCTTATTTTTCTTCTCTCTTCTTCTTCTTCTTCATCTTCACCCTCTTCTTATTCTTCCTCTCTGCTCTCGTTTCTTTGTGTCTGTGCATATATAGGGAGATTTTTCAAACTAGCCTGTTGACTTAGTCTATTTAAGTTTTTTGTAGAAAAAGTCTATTTTACCCTTAATGAAATGGGTTTCTTTATTGCAAGACACGTCATTTTATTTTAAAGTAAGTTTTGAATTTGCTCTGTATTTCTTATATCCTGAATTTTAATATATAAATCCATTATTTGATCTAATGCATTCTTTGTTCTGTATTTCTAGTTGGGATCTAATACTTCCTATTTTTTCTAATATCATATATCACAAATCGTCTAATCCATTAACTGTATATCCTGACATGATCAAATACTATTATCATTAAAATTGTCATAGCATTATATAACAATGATATAAACATTATGGTAAACAATAATTCAAACAACGTGAATAATCATAAACATTTATGATCCTTGCGATTCTTTAAGATCTTAAGAAAATTCTTTCAAAATTTAACAAGAAATAGTAGTTCTACCTTAATTTTGATCTGGATCTTTATTCTTAGAATCGAGTGACCTTCAGGCTCTGAATATGTAAATTGTTCCCTTCAATGGCCTATTGCCTTAACGGGGTCTTTGCTATTTCAGCTTCTTACCTTTACTGTATCGTTTTCAAGGATAAATTCCTAGACTTCGATTAAAGAAAAACTCTCTTGGTTGTTAAAATAAGAAAAAAGTTTCTTCATAGATCTATCGAGAATCTATGGGAATAGGAATGTAGAAACTCATTCTTCCATGAAAGAAATGGAATATTATTGATATTCTGAAATTGGTACAAAGATTATATCAAAAGACAGAAATATTTTGGCTTTCTCACAGTTTGAGAGCTCAAGTGTTTTTCTCACTCATTCTTATTATGTCTTAGCCCAAAGGCTTCTATTTATACAACTACATGAGGCTCGATTATTGGCATCTTACATCATTCATTATCTTATACTCCACTAATGGAGTTCTATTATTACAACAATATATCCACTACATAATTGTAGTTTTATTATTGCTTCTAGCTATCTACCTTTCCTTCACATCTTCTTTTCCTCTATTGTCTTCATATAGAGTTGGCAAGATTCTTCAATAATGATAGGCATCTTTTTGATAGTGGTGAGACATCTTTTCTATCTCTTTATATCTTTATCTTCTTTTCATTTGGATAGTATGTGGGGCATTCCCTTAATTGGCATGATTCTTGTATAGTTGATGGACTTTCATGAATCTGATGGATATCAAATTTTTGGATATATTCTTTTAAAATTTAAGATTTTTCTTTTCCATTGTTTGTCAAAAGTGTCCATCCTTCATATTGGCATAGGCATGTAAATTTTTTCTCATATAAGTTCTTTGCAATGTTGTAAAGAACCTTCATCCCTAGAACTCTCCGAGATTTTATCCATGATTTATTGATATTTGGCAATGGCTTTTTATTTTTTCCAACTGCTATTTGGAAATTTCTTCCAACATGTCCAATTGTAATTATATGTTCAGCGGGGTAAAATACCCTTCCATCAAATTCGGAACTGATTGAATAAAATTTGATGTATACCAATCTTCCTTGAGCAAATCTTGATATTTCGGATTTGAATATGTCATCAAATTTTTCAATTTCTTTTAGATCTTTTCCATGATATATGAGATCTAAGAATCCAAAGTCTGCTGCAGATTTGACATGAGAAATGGAGATTTCTTTCAACAATTTTCCATTTTGTTGAAGTAATTCCATCATTTGCTCAATTCCTTCTTTGATATCTTCAGATTCCTCTTTGAAGAATTACATTCGTCGTTTGTCGTCTACCGATGTATTTTTGATATCATCTATTTCCAAATTCAATATTCATGTTTAAGAAATCAGCAAGATAATTGTTAATACCTTTAATATGGATAATATCAAAATTATAAAATGACAAATATGATTGCCATCTGTGCAATCTTCTATATTGAGGTTCCATTGGAAGTTTATTCTTAATTAATCATGTAACATTAGAATTGTCAGTTTCAACAATAAACTTTTTAAATAATAGGAATAATGAAAACTTTTTTATTTCTCTAATAATTGCTAACAATTCTTTTTCATGAGTTGTATAATTTATTTCTATTTGGTTAAAAGTTCTACTTAAATATCTGCAAATTTTATTTAAATATGTTTTTAATATGGCTACCCAATACCTATCAGAAGTATCAGTATTAACAACGAAATTATCTTTTTCATCCAACAATCTTAATTTTGGTAGATTTTTACATTTTTCTTTTAATGATTTAACTATTTCTATATGTTATTCACTCCATCCTCTAGTATTTATTTTTCTAAGTAAAACTTGTATTTTATATCTCTTTTTTAAAAAGAATTCAATAAATCCTTCTGCATAGTTTAAACATCCTAAGAACTTTTGTATTTGTTGTTTTGATTCTAATTTATTTGAAAAACTTTCTATATTTTTGGATATATGAGTTTGCAATTTTATTCCTTTTTTATCTATTGATAATACATGAAAATCAATTTCTTATTTTTCTATTATAGCTTTCTTTTTTGAAAGAACAATTTCTTCATTTTTGCATTCATTTATGAATTACATCAAATGGTTTCTATATTCTTTTTTAGTGTTAGAACATATTAATATATTATCAACATATACAATTAAAAATTCATTAAAATTTTTAAATATATTATCCATTTTTCTTTGATATATTTGTGGTGCATTTTTTAGTCCAAAAGGCATTACTAACCATTCATATTTACCTTGAGGTGTATTAAATGCAGTTTATTGTATACTATCTTCTTCCATCTTAATTTGTCAAAAACCTAATTTACAATCAAACTTAGAATAATATTGTTTTCCTTTTGCAAGGTTTATTAGAACTTCTTTATTTAGTAAAAAGTATCCATCAAATTTAGTATATTTGTTTAATTCTTTATAATTGATTACCATTCTAGTTTTTCCTCTTACTTGTTCAAAATGTTTCATAACCATAAAAGTTGGACTACTATGGAGTCAATTACTAGATCTAATAAGTTTTTGTTCTAGTAGTTCTTTTATTTTGGGTTTTGAATTCTTATGTGTCTTATATAATATATATCATTGGTCTAACTCTAATTACAATATTCTCTGTTAGTTTTATTTTAGCTTTAGGATGGTATGGTTTCCAAAATAATAATGAATTTTCTCCACACGATTTTTCTAATTGTTCTATGATTCTTTCTAGGCTTATTTCTATTTCTGCTTTCAAGACTTTTTTATATAAAATTTTTGTATTTATATCTTTATTTATAATTGGTTTTTTCTCCCATTTATCACCACGCTGTGCTGGCTTAACTCTATAGGCCTAAATTATCTCGAAATTTTTAATAAGTGTGCACTTGGTGTTTGTTACACTATCATATAATTATTTTGTTTATAATATTGAAATTGTTGTATAAAGTCATTTCCTAATAATATATCACATTCTAATTTATTATAACTATATATTTTATTTATAACTATTTGTTTACTTCCAAGTATAATACTGACTTTATCAGTACTATTAATTATTTGGGTATTTTCTTCTGTTACTCATGTTATATTTATTTTATTATTTTCATTCCATGATTTTATTAAAAAAAGTTAAATATTGTTATATTACTTCATGTATCTATTAAGGCACATGTTGTTATATTTATTTCTACTATAGTAACTTGTATATATACAGCTAATGGAAAACTTGTTTGGTTATTCATTTATCTTTTTTGCATAATATAGTTTGACCATTATGTGTTATATATAATCATTCTCTTTTTATACTATAATCTTCTAATCCATTTAGAAAACTTATTCCTAATAATATATGAGGATCTGTATTCATACTATTATCTATATAACATGGTACTACAATAATAATTCCTCTTATTTTTATTGGTACATTGGCTTTTTATTCTTTAGTATGTATTTGTCCATCAAAATTTACTTATTTATATGATTCAACCTTATGAATCGTTAATCCTTTATTTTTAATTGAAGTTATATGACATTCACTTGCTTCAGTATCTATTAGTATATTTGGTCCATCAATATGTTCTCTTCAATTATAGTATTCTCCTTCTATCTTCATATTTCCAATATTTCTATGAAACTTGATTTATTTTATATTACTGGTTCCTTCTAACTGTTTTCTAGGTAATCTAAGGCTTGTTGATTTTTTAATTAATCTTTCATCTCTAAACATTATTTTATCAGAATAATCATCTTCTTTATCTTCTGTTATTTCAAGTTTATCCTTGATCATACTAAATTTATTTTTTTAGGAATTAAATTTATTTGTTTGCTTGGTTCTATTATTTTACTAATATCTTTACATTCCTTATGAATTTCTATGTATGGTTTTTTAGAGTATATATTTCTATAATTGGAGTTGGTAAATATATACAAAACTCTATATTCTATAGTCATAATTATGTCTCCTGGTTCCATTATATCATCCATATGTAGTTTAAAATGTAGTTCTAAGATTTCATTGAAGTTTTTGTTTTTTATTGAAACACAATATTTTGGGTAACAAGTAAATATTAATTTTTGGTATGCCAAGTTTCTTTCTACAGTTCCTAAATGACTATCTTTTAAATTTATTATTCTTCCATCATATAAACTTACAGTCAAAGGTGAATTTATTCATTCCCTAAATAAGGATTTAAACATTATTTGTATTCGTGCTAAATATATTCAGTTTTTTCTCCTTGTTTTTTATTAATCTTTCTTAACAATTCATTTACTGTGTTTTTTGTTAAAAGATTTAATTTGTGTGTTCCTTGAGTTGTTGTAACATTTATAGGTTTTTCAATTTTATGATATTCATTTATTACTATTATTTCTCTTTTCCATAATCTATCTAAGGTTTCTCATTTTCCTATTTTTAAATCTAAAGATAACTTTTGTATTTTCTTGAATTTGTTTTTATCAAAAGTTACTTTTAATCCATAACCTTCTATTCCTTCATATTCTTGTTTATCTATATTATCTCTTTTTATTTCTTCAATTTCTTTATTCAGATTCTGATCCATTATTTTCTTCTAAATCTGTTTCACTTATATATACTTCTTGATCATAATATTGTTGAATATCTAATATTTCACTCAATTCACTTTCTATTTCTAAATATTCTTTTTGTAATAATTTAACTTTTTCCTTGTTACAATCAGAGTTTATATATTATATTTCTCCACAATTCCAACATTTGCATTGACTTTTATCTTTTTTATAAGACTTTTTTGTTGTCTATTTGGATTATATTTTCTTTTAAAATAATACATTCTTCTAGATTTTATGTATTTTTTCCTAAAATTTCTAAATTTTTTATTTTTGTATTTTCTCTTAGTATTTTTTCTTTCAAGATTACATCCACATTGTATAAGTTTTTTCATATCTTCACAACATATCTTAGTTAATTTTCCTGATTTTTTCATCAATTGTCTTTATTGACATATATATACAAGTCTTTCAAATAAAAATTTTATTTTTGATCCTAAAGATTTAGATGCTTCACGATTTTCTTTAATATATTTCTCAAATTTTATTCTGAAATATATTCCCCATGAACCTGGAAACTTATTATAGTACACATGTTTATATACATCCTGATTTTTATTACTATAAAATTGGATATAGTAATATTCTTTAAACTCACACGTATATTCTTTAATTTTACATATCACATATTGTTAGGTTTATTAATTTTATTCTAGTATTTTCTTTTTCTTTTATTGTTTCTCCATCAAAATTTTTTATCCAATCTTCTCTTAAAAAATCATCTGAAATATAATTTACTAATATTTATATGCCTTTTGTTCACGAAAATATTTATTCGTTTTAAATCACCGTAAGTGTACAGTTCATAACAAGTAATAAAGTGGAATTGAGAATTTCAAATATCGTTCCCACAGTTATTGAATTAATTTGATTCAAATTACTGAAACCTTAACCGAATCTATAGAAATTAAGATAACTGTGAGGATTTGTAACTAAACTAAACTAAACTATGCAACTCAACTAAATTTTACCAACTAAATGCAATTAAATGTTCGAATGCAATTTGGATTTTTCTTAAGAATAAGAAGAGAGTACTAGGATCACGAATCCCCATGCAAATGTTCACCTTAGAATTCTAGTTCTACAACATCGACAACATATTTGATAATTTGAAAAATCAATTATCCTAACATATCCAACAATCTCTCTCAAGAATTGTTGAATCTATTCATGTAAACCACTCGACTATATTTCTATGACAAATGTAAATTCACAAGAATGCATGTAATTTTATGATCACTTAAAGATTTACGTAAGGTATAGAGGTGTATCGCTACCCCTATTAGACCTTACTATGACTAATATCTCGTCAAATCTATTCCCCTTCTCTTATATGCATGAAATAGATCACCATACTCACACAATCACATGCATAATAATTGTGGAAATAAATAAGTAAATAAAAGTCATTCAAACCTCAAAACATGTTTTAACTGTCAATAATTGTAAAATTAAAATCCAAGGTTACATAGCAAAGTTTATCGATATCCTAGAACCAATAGATCTAGCCTAACATGGATAAAATAAAAAAAAAATACAAAATTAAAGTGAAAGAAGACATCACCAAAATCACAATTTTCTTGAAAAATCTGAAAATTATTCTAGTTCTTCTTGAGATCATTGCCTCAAATCCTTCTTCTTGATGTATTCTAGGGTTCTCTTTATGTTGTAATGTCTCCTCCCTCTTTTTGGACGGCCCTAGGATTTTAAGATACCTCCCAAGATTTGTTTCCATAGGAGTTTGAGTCAAATTAGGAAACCAGAACTTTTTCCCGAAAATGGCATTGGCGCTCGCCCAAGCCAATATTTTGGCTTCTGTTGAAAACTTTAAGATTGGGCAACCTTCCATCAATTATGTCTAGGCGACCTCCCAAGGTTGCCCAAGCTAAATTTTCGAAACTTTCTTTTTTTGCTCATTTTCTTCATTCTTTCTATCTTGGTCCTCTTCATCAAATTACTTCAATTTTAGTGCTTCCACTCTTACCCAAATGTTTCTTGGTCTCCAAAACTTCCATCAATTGATCGATTTATCGTTTTTTCTTTCTCAATTGTTTTAAAATATGTACAAAATTGAAAGAAGATAAAAATAATTTAAGTTAAGTAAAATGCAATAGTAAAAAACACAAAAGGTTAAAAAAATTGCCCCGAATAAGTGCACAAAAATGCACTTATCACCTTCTCTATCTGATTTTATTATGTATATTTGTACATTTCTTTTTATTAATGTCTTTATATCATTATTTATTCATTCCCACCAGTTCCTAACATTTCCTTCAAAAAATGCTACTAAGAAGTCTATCATTCTTTCAATACTTTCCCATGTATCATCTTTATTATATAAAAAAAATAATATCATTGAATCTGTCCAAGTTACTAAGGCTTTCTTAATATCTATTTTACAATCTAAATCTAATTTTGCTCCTCCATGATTAACGGGTTTATCATAATTATCATTTGGTTCAAACTTATTACTATATTTGTTTCCTCTTGGTGGTTGTCTATTTCTTATCTTGTGATAGTATTGTCTATATGGTTTATTGTATATAGATGCATAACTTTCCTTTGGATCTAGTATTTCTTGTTTGTTAGAGGATCCTCCTCCATTATTCATTAAGACTTGATATTTATTTAAATTTTCTAAACTTAATTGATCAAAATTTTTTATAAGTAAATGTAATTTTTCATTCATCTTTGTTTTCTTTATTATCTTGATTTTCTTTCATTTTTAATTTTCCTAGTGTTTTTTCTTTAGATTTTTCCATTTTTTCTTCTTCTTCTTCTATTATTTTTGATAAGATCTTTTTCCTAAATACGTCATCCATACTATCTGTTTCTATTATTATATTTTCTTGTTCAGCATGTTTTTTTTCCTATTTTAGACATTTCTTTTTTTACAAGTTTTTTGTCTATTATCTTATCTTTTCCTTTATTATTTTCTTTTAATTTTCTTATTTCATGTTTTAGAATATTAATATCTTTTCTAACTTCTTTTATTTCATTGTTTACGTTTTAAACATCATCTATTAATATTTTTATTAGTATTTTTAATTCTTCTATATTTTTAATGATTTGTCATCTTTTCTTTGATTGACTTAAGTAATATGTTCTACATTCAACATTTTTACAATCTTTTATCATCCTTTCATACTTTTGTTTTGCTAATTCATGTTGTGTTAATTTTTTCATTTTTATCAAAATAACTTGCTCTGAAAAACTGTTGTTTTTTATAAATCGTTTAGGGTGATTCATATGTTTCTATATACTCCTTCAATTTGTATTTAATAGTATTTGATTTTCATATTTTTCTTTATAATATAAATTGATCTCTTCATTTTCAAAAATTTCCATTATTTTCTCACATATATATCTTTCTTTTATTGATTCTATTAGTAGTTTATGTAATATTTGTGTTTTAATTTCTTTAGGTAATTTTTTAATTACTCTTAATGTTATTATTTTTAACTTGTTGGGTATAGGTTCTAAAAATATATAACTTCCTCTTTCTGTTTCTAATTTATAATAATTATCTATTTTACTATTATTCATAGTTTTTGCAATATAACATAATTTCTTCTTTTTCAAGTTCTATAATAATTTTTTCATATGCATATTCATCTCTTAATGATCCTAATATAAGGTTATCTATAATTTGTTCTTTTATTTCTAGAGGTAATTCTTTAATTATCATCAATGTTATTGTTTTTAATTATCACAATTATACACCGATCTAAATTCCCAAAAATCGTCGTAAGATTCGAACCTCGGTCTCAACGGAATTTTCGAGCGGGTAAGGTCAAATCTAATAATTCTTATCACAAAGAGTTCAAAAACAACACGAAAAATAAACAACGATCAGTATAGCCACCAAGAAGATAATATCACAATTTAGAAAAATAGTCTTAGAGTACTAACATCAAGCAAAGCTAAAATCCAATTGGTCATCACACACAATGGCCGACTACTGTAGTAATTCAAAGAGTTTCAATCAATTTACCAAAACGAACCTATATGTAATCCATAACAATGAGATATGCAAATTTAATTAAGGATTCAAATCCTTATTGCAAAATTAGCATACCAATGCCTCAACTGCACAAAATACACACTAACAGATACAACAATTCCAACTTTCAATCACCAGGGATCGAAAATCAGCAAGCAGTCAAGCCACTAGAGGCTCTTATGCCAGTTTGATTTCACAAAGATTGGCACCCAAAAGTAGATTGGACAGGGCTCAAATTAATGACCCAAAACCACACAAATTAAGTAGCTCCACTAGAGATGGGCCAAGAGTCAAATTCAAAACCACAGAAAATAGCCTAGGAATCACGCAGGACCATCGTACGTGGAGGCAATAAAAATGCAGGGGAAAAACTGAAGCAACAGGAAGTCAAACCAGATACCTAAGTCAACAAACAAGATGAGGCAGAGAAGGTCTCGCAAAAGGGATTACATGAAAGAGGCAGCAAAATCACAAAGAGAAAATAGCCGAAAAGTCTCAACAAAAGAGTTAAAGTCGTGTGTATATATTGTATAATAGGGCAAAAGGCACAAATATATATACGATACACTTTACGTCAAGCATATGGGTTAGGCCATAAATGCAAATGTTGGTCCAACTTCACTTCGTGTGTTACCAGTTGTGTGTTTTGGGTCGATTATTTAAAATAGTCTCAACAAGGGTTTCCAAAGGAACCATATAATTTTAATCCGATCCAACAAGTTCATCATCGCCCAAAATTTATTTGATATCAAAATACCTAATAAATATGTTCCATCTCAAGATTAAGTGTGAGAAATTAGTTATAACTAGGAAAATTAAATAAATGTATATTAGTAAACAAACAAAATAAATATTTTCTCAATAAAGAAACTGGACTATATAAATGAGACAAAAAAAAAAGTCAGTCTATATAAATGGGACAGAAAGAGAACATTTTTTTTTTTGTGTTGTTTTAGATATTATATAGTATATATGATAGATAATTCTTTTTGTAGTATATCATAAAAAAAATTCAATTTAATGGGCAAATATGATTTTTTCCCTATTAAATAATGTTTTGTCAATAATTTTAGAATCTGCTACCTAAATCTTTTTAATTGAGTAATCTTCAAAACTCTAACCATATGAAATTAAAATAGTGGAAAACTAATCAAATAGAATAAAGCTCTCTAAGTACTTGTAAAAAGGCAGTTTACAAAAGTGTGTTGATCATTGATTTCAAAAATTATTAGCCAAAATATTGCCAACACGTATGTTGTAAACAAATTTTGTAACCTAACTTTGTACAAATAGCATGACTTTTTTTTTTTTTTTTATATATTCTAATCTCCCACTACGTTCTTTTACAATCATGTTATATGTACAATATTTGTTGACAACTTTAGTTAACAATTACATACTTGGCACCATCACATTCATTCATTTTAAAAGTTGTGAAAAAAATATTTTTTATATTAATAGTCCAAATTTTGACAACACATCATTTGTCAAATCAAAGTTGTCAATCATAATTAATTTGTCAAATCAAATTAATTTTTAATATTTAATTTTTTTTGTGTATTCTCCATTTTTTATGGTGTTGGATTAGAACCCTACTAATCGTGCTACATTAATAATAATTATAGAGCATAATATCTAGTGGAAATAATTGATAAATTAACAAAGTTGTATCCTATAGACTTCGAATCATGATTTTGCTAAAGAAACTGTAGTTTATCCTTTGTAACGTTCCTTTATCATAGTCATTTTACTCTTTTCTTGAGCTGACATTCTATGTTGTAGGCTTATCCCGAGGATTTCATGTTGCTGCTTTTACACAGCAATGCTGTTATACAACGTTATTAAAGTATGAGAATTTCGAAGGAACGCTTGATTTGATTTTTTTTGTTAATAACATATCCAAACAAAAAATTTCGGGGGGCATCCCCCGTGCCCCCCCCCCTTCACCTCTGGGACCCCCCTAGTCCAACGGGCTGGCTCCACCCTTGTGTGTGTGTGTGTGTGTGTGTGTGTGTGAGAAATTAATTCTTTTATATGATACGATAATGTGTTGCAATACTCAAAAGTTGTAATTTCTCTCTTGATGAACAACTGTAACAAAAAGCAAAATGTGGGGCTGCTGAAGATTTGGGAGTAAAAATGAAAACCCTGCCCAACTTCGGCTGACAACTGAGTACTAGTTCTCCTTGACACAAGAAACCTAGATACATTCATTTTCCAATTTAAGATTTTGAAAAGGGTAAATTGCACTTTTGCTCCTCGGTAAGTTGTCTTGGTATTAATGCTATCTAACCTTCGAAACTGAGAAAATTGACCCCAACATTTCATTATAGTTGTACAGATGGCCCCTAACAACCCGACTGTCTAGGTAAAGTTGTCATGTTGTCTTCAAATATCAAACCCAAAATTAGATTTTGTTTCCCGAATTAAAGTGGCACTTAAAAATTTGAAGTGAAACGTGTTTCTTTTAGAATCAACTATATATATTTTGAGATGGCTACCCATGCCAAATTGTTGAAATAAAGCTGCCTTTTGATTGAAGTAATTTCCACAAAACTTGATATAAATATTTACATTGGTGTTGCCAAAACCCTATCTCCTTGCGGATTTATCCACCGTGATGATTACAAATTTTCCAAGGAACCTATATATTTACATGTTTAAGAAACTTGAAACTATGCAACATTAATCCAGACCAGACACGAATTTATTTTGACATTTGGGCTGTATTTATTGTCCCTTGGGATACGTCAGCATCAGCCCAACACACTATTAACTTCCACGCTTATCCACATAACTTCTTCATTTCAATATTCCTTTTCATGTTAATATTTTTTATTTTCCTTTTTTCCATGTCGTTTGTTTATCTTTTTTTACGTTTTCAGTGTAAGAGAATACATAAGATAAGAGTCACCCTTCTGCTTTTTCATGTATTGTTCAGAAACAGGCAGCAATTTTGAAATAGATCTATGTTTTGATTTGGTCATTCACTTCCTGTGCAGTGCAGATAAAAAGCATTCCGTGAAATGGCTTGAAACAATAAGATCAAATTTATTCATACTTGGTATTCAAGTTTAGAGGAGTTTCTTATTGGACAAACCACATGTATACAGTGAAACCCTAACGAATAAACCAGGAAAAATGGTAATGAGGATATTAAAAAGGTAAAAAAAAAGTTAAAGGGAGTTTAGATTACATTGAGCTGCAGAAAAAGACTGTTTCTTGAATCATCTAGAAAAAATCAGCATAAATAATAGACTCAGACCTACAAAAGTAAAAATAAACACAAATCCACAAAATATTATCTGCCAATAAAAAACATGACTATTATGATGAATGAATCTATTACCCTGCTATGTATCATCTCTTTTTCGCAGAAAAAGTCAAAAGATTTTAATCATTGCAGCAATCTACTCTTGCATGGCCAATGACTTTGATTCACCTGAACCACCAAAAATCCACATCTATATGCAAAAAAATATTTTAAAAAATCCAAAGTTAATTAATCATTCAAATTAATGAGCCATATTAGTATTAAAGTATTACTGTTAACCAACCTTATAAAAGATCAGAATCTTGACAGATAGAAAGCGTGAATTGGGGGGGGATGAAGCCTGGTCCGATGACACTAAAGTACGGTCAACAACCTGATCTCACATTAAATTCAAGGATCAAGATTGATGAATTGATCAATAGAGAAGAGAAAACCCTTTTAATGGCTAGATCTTGTTAATGGCATCGATCCACGCAACATTCCCCTCAAAAGACACAACTTCCTCTTCATCTTCTTCTAATTCCATTACTTTAAATAAGGTTTTTAAAGGGAAAAAGAGAGGAAGAGTAATGGGGATATTTTGCGTGAGAATGGGAGAGTGGGGATGATGAATAAAGAATGGGAAAGGAAAGAAAGTGTATAAGGAAGGACAAACACATAAAGTGATATGACCCTGGTGCTTACAACTGGGGTTTGATGCCAGAAATGACCACGACCCACCCCACCCCAACCCTTTATATATGTGTATGTAATGCAAGTAAATATATGGACATTGAATTGCATTCATATATGAATCAAGATTACATTACCAATCCACCAGCATACCATAACTAAATTTTTGATGTTTGTGTGTATTTGTATGTCCTAATGATCTCAATTATTAAGTTGATTAATATTTTGTCAGTTCATCATTTCACTCTAACATCCATGCTACATTGCTAGGGAGATTTGTCAGGTTTTTATACAGATAAGACACTTGGCAATTTCTCCTATACAAGTGCCTTTTTCCGTTTTCATTTGAGGAACTTGCACTATCAATCCTAATTAAAATGCTGTTCAAATAACAAGTTAGATTTTGTGAAAATGATATTTTTGAAAAATTTGAAATTAAAAAATAAGAAAAATTATGAGTCAACGAACAAAATTATTTTATGAGAAGATTGAGTTGTTGAAAATGAATTCAAAAAATAAATAAATTTTAAAAATATATACCAAACAAGGGTAAATATATTAATTTTTAGCACTACTTTTATCCATCTTCATCTCGGAATTTGGGGATGTGATAAGATAGGCATGAATTTGGTGCTATAAGAAAAAAGGGTTATTTGATCTTATGCGAAAGGACATTGCCATTAACTATTTGCTTGAAAATTTGGTTCCAAAGTTTCCATTGCTAGCTACTTGCACCTAGCTAGACACAGATTACTTATGTATTAGAAAGTTTCAAAACAATTTTTCAAAAGTTCATAAGCGACAAATTCCTTTAAAGTGAATATGATTCGTTAATTTCATGTGGGGTAATGTTTAGTTGTAGATAGACTTATGTGGTTTTCTGTCAATCCATTCAACAAACTATGTTATGAATGGCATTGGACTGAGCAGCTAGCCAACTTCGGACTCATGGGAGGAGCTCGATTTTAATCAAGCCCGAGCTTGGCATTTTTGGCCATGAACCAAAAATATATAATTACTTTTTTTTTTCATTTTAAAATTGCATTTCTATGTTTACAAAATTAACTTTTCCAAAAGGGATAATTGTAGCATCGGCACCAAACATTTCATTTAGTGGTAGACTTCACTCATATCTTTCATTTGTGTCACCCACGATACAAAACATTTTAAAAACTCGCAATTAGAATCCAATTTAATTGACCGTTAGTTCACCGAAAAATTGACATTAACCATAATTTTGACTAATTTTATAAGGTTAAATGTTAAAATTAAATTTCTTAACAAAAAAGCAAAATTATAATATATTAATAATTAAATAAGAAAAATCAAAACACACCACCCACCACTCCACCGCTCACCAATAGCACAAAAATGTTATATATTTATACAATAAATATAATATGTGAAAGAAATAATTAATTAAGATAAAGTGCCCAACTGATATAAAATGTGGAATTTGTGTGGGAGGTCAGGGGTTCGAGCCACGCTTCACGCACTATATTAAAAGGTCTTTGATTGGGCCTTGGGCTCTTGGGCTTTATTGATTCTAATAAAATAATTATTATTTTTAATTATTTTAGGAATTGTTTAGTGGGTCAACTAGCCAGTAAAACATAATTATTTTAACTGTCTAGTATTTACAATCCATTACCATTGGCCATTAAAACTGTAATTAAATACCGGATCATGGGGTATGCAGTTACCTCTATTTTCTGGCTATATAAACTCACTTCTGGAATTTAGAAAAATACGACAACAAAAACGAAATTGTCTCTTCATATATACAGTAAAATATTATACTCAAATTGTCTTTTCATATTTTCTGGAGTACACTTGAGAGTTCTGAAAACTTTTTGTGATTGCTGCACAATTGGTTTATTTGATCGTTGTATCCTGGAGGTGATTGTTCACGGAGGTCGCAACAGTTATCGACGGGCAATTTCGCTTTAGGACATCGTGCTGTCACGAGACTCGATCTATTGATAAGTTTTTTCTGCACTTTACTATTATTCTTTCCAACAATCTAAAGCGAAATTCTACGTTTTTAATGGCTGCAGTAGATATATCTGTTCCTAAGTATTTTGAAAAGTCTGAATTATTTGATGGAAAGAATTTTAAGAGATGGCAAATGAAATTGCATTTTTATTTGACAACTCTTAAAGTTGTAGATGCTATTGAATCTGATAAACCTGTTTTTGTAATTGCTGATGAGCCTACGGATAATGAAACATCAGATTTAGCTATTTGGGAACGTAATGATTATATGTGCAGAAATTATATTCTGAATTGCTTGACATTGGATTTATATGATGTTTATTGGTCGTGTAAATCTGCTAAAGAATTATGGAAGTCATTAGAAAAGAAATATGTTACTGAAGATGCTGGAACTAAGAAATTTGTTGTAGGAAAATTTCTAGAGTTTAAAATGGATGATATTAGAACGGTGGTAAGTCAAGTTGAAGAATTACAGATTATAATTCATGAAATTATTGCTGAGGGTTATAAAATATGTGAAGGTTTTCAAGTGTCTGCTATAATTGAAAAACTACCACCTTCTTGGAAAGAGTATAAAAACAGTTTGAAGCATAAAAGAAAAGAAATGTCATTAGAGGATTTGATTATCAGAATTAGGATTGAGGAGGACAATAGAATGGCAGAACGTAGGGAGAGACCTGACTTGGGTACAAAGGCCAATCTTATTGAAGGAGGTTCTGATAGTAAGAAAGCTGTTGGGAATTTTACCAAAAGTCAGAATTTTAAAGGCAGATTCAAGGGGAAACAATTCTTAGGAAAGAACAATCGGTCTAAGCCTCAATTTAAAAATAAAACTGTTGGTGATTGTTTTGTTTGTGGTAAACCAGGTCACTTTGCAAAGGATTGCCGAAATAGAAAAGGAAAAACTGTGAAGCATCAGGCACATATAGTGGAAGATGGGAATTTTTCTGCTATGGTGACAGAAGTTAATCTAGTGAGCAACATGACAGACTGGTGGGTAGATTCTGGAGCTACCAAACACATTTGCTGCACGAGAGGTGCATTTTCTTCATTCACTCCTAATAGTGATGGAGAATGTCTGTTCATGGGGAATGCTTCCTCCTCCAAAATTGAGGGGAAAGGAACTGTGATACTTAGATTTACTTATGGAAATATCATTAGTTTGAAGGATATCCTTTATGTACCTGATATAAGGAAAAATCTAGTGTCTGGATCTATTTTGGTCAAAAAGGGATTTAAAATTGTATTTGAGAGTGGTCAAGTTGTAATGTCTAAGGGTGGTACTTTTGTTGGGAAAGGGTATGCAGATGATGGTCTATTTAAATTAAATGTTTATGTGATCAATAATAAAGCTTCTACTTCTTCTGTTTACTTGCTGGATTCTTATGATTTATGGCATGCTAGACTTGGACACGTGAACATGAATTCTATTAAAAAATTAATGAGATTGGGAAACATTCCTAAAACTGATAAGTTCCCAAATTCAAAATGTGAAACATGTATTGAATCTAAGTATGCTAGAAAACAATTTCCACATGTTGATAGAACTACTTCAATTTTAAGTTTAATACATTCTGATTTATGTGATTTAAAAGGATATGTTACTCGTGGTGGAAATAAATATTTTTTAACTTTCATTGACGATTACTCCCGTTATTGTTACATTTATCTTCTTAAAAGTAAGGATGAAAGTTATTCAAAATTTATTTCATATAAAACTGAAGTAGAAAATCAGTTAGATAAAACTATTAAGATTTTAAGATCTGATAGGGGAGGAGAATATTCAGGTGAGCTTGATAAATTTTGTGTTGATAATGGTATTATTCATGAGACTACTCCACCATATTCTCCCAAATCTAATGGTGTAACTGAAAGGAAAAATAGAACTCTAAAGGATATGGTCATTTCAATGCTAAACTCTTCTGGATTACCTTTTAACATGTGGGGGGAAGCACTTCTTACTGCATGTTATGTTCTTAACAGAATTCCTAGTAAGAAAAATGATAAATCCCCTTATGAATTGTGGAAAGGTAGAATACCTTCGTATAAATATCTTAAAGTGTGAGGGTGTTTAGCTAAGGCATCTATTCCAGCACCTAAGAGAACTAAACTTGGTCCAAAAACTGTTGATTGTGTGTTCATAGGTTATGCTTTTCATAGTAATGCCTACAGATTTTTAGTAATTGACTCTAAAAATATTTTGATTGAAAAGAAAACAATTTTTAAAACTAGAGATGCAGAATTTTTTGAAAATAGATTCCCTTTTAAAGAAAAATCTGCAGGACCAAGTAGCTCTCTTAGTGTTCCTCCTAGAGTTATAGAAGAGCCTATCGATTTAGAAGAAGCTGAAGTTAGGAGGAGCAAAAGACCTAGGACTGCTACTTCTTTTGGTCCTGACTTTCTAACATACTTAGTAGAGGATGATCCTATTACATTTGATGAAGCTATATCTTCACCAGATTCTATATTTTGGAAGGAATCTATAAATAGTGAATATGATTCAATTATGTCCAATAACACTTGGGAATTAGTAGACTTGCCTAGAGGATGTAAAACCATTGGGTGTAGATGGATTTTTAAGAAAAAATTGAAACCTAATGGTTCAATTGATAAATTTAAAGCAAGACTTGTAGCTAAAGGCTATAAACAAAAAGAAGGAGTTGACTTCTTTGATACATATTCACCTGTTACTAGAATTACCTCTATTAGGATGTTAGTTGCAATTGCTTCATTGTATAATCTTATTATACATCAAATGGATGTCAAGACTGCCTTTTTATGTGGAGATTTAGAAGAAGAGATTTATATGGATCAACCTGAGGGATTTGTGGTAGAAAGCCTTGATGATAAAGTGTGTAGACTTAAAAAATCTCTTTATGGCCTTAAACAAGCCCCTAAGCAATGGCATGAGAAATTTGATACAGCTTTGACATCTAATGGTTATGTGATAAATGAAGCAGATAAATGTATATATAGCAAATTTGTGGGGGATAGTGGTGTTATAATTTGCTTATATGTGGATGATATGCTTATAATGGGAACTAGTTTAGATGTGATTAATAAGACTAAACAGTTTCTGAAAAAGCACTTCGAAATGAAAGATTTGGGTGTTGCTGATGTTATTCTAGGGATTAAAATAGTAACACATTCCGAAGGAATTACTTTAACCCAATCACAAGTAGAAAAAGTGCTTAAGAAGTTTAAACAATATAATTGTATTCCCGCTAAAACACCTTATGATGCAAGTCATCATTTGAGAAAACATTCAGGTCCTAGTGTTTCTGCTTTAGAATATGCTAGAGTGATCGGCAGTCTCATGTATCTCATGAACTGTACCAGACCTGATATAGCATATGCCATCGGTAGACTTAGCAGGTATACTAGTAATCCTAATAATGAACATTGGGATGCTCTCATTCGAGTCTTGAGGTATTTGAGATACACTCTAGACTGGGGAATACATTATACTAAATATCCTGCTATACTTGAGGGATATTGTGATGCTAATTGGATTTCAGATACCAATGAAACTAAATCTACAAGTGGATATGTTTTTACATTAGCAGGTGGTGCTGTATCTTGGAAATCTACTAAGCAAACCTGCATTGCGAGATCCACTATGGAATCAGAGTTCATTGCATTGGATAAGGCAGGTGAAGAGGCTGAATGGTTAAGGAATTTTCTTATGGATGTTCCTTTGTGGTCCAAACCACTTCCAGCTATCTATGTCCATTGTGACAGTCAAGCAACTATTTCAAGAGCTCAAAATTCATCCTACAATGGAAAGTCTAGACATATTCGTAGGAGGCACAATACTGTGCGTCAGCTGCTTAAGGATGGGGTTATAGCTATTGACTATATGAAGCCAAGTGATAATATTGCTGACCCATTAACCAAAGGATTAGCTAGAGAGCTAGTTCAGAAAACATCGAGGGGGATGGGGCTAAAGCCTATTACAAATTAGATCGCCTATACTGGAAACCAACCTTGTGATTGGAGATCCCATGGATAAGGTTCAATGGGATAACAAAGTTATTGGAGTGATTTGTAGGGGTACTACATTGAATTTATTTCAAACCCCTCCCTATGATGAGTAGTACCAACTGTATTGATTAGAGGATGAGCAAATGCTCTTAATGCTTTTTATAGCTGATATTCAGTGGGGTGTTTAAATACAGTGCATCCTTGATAGAAGCACCTATTTGAGTGTGGAAGTGGGGCCGCTTCCTATGAGAATTGAGGCTAATTCACTAGAGCACTCAAAGAAACCGGGAAAGTTCACGGCCGAAATGAACACAATCGCGAGAACTCGATGATTGTTTTAGAAATCATGTGTGTGTTTTATTGTCTCAGTTTGCAAATCATAATTGTGGAGTTCAAGACATAGTTCACTCTACAGTTAGCAAGCTCGATAGAATATACAAAGCTAAGGTTCAAGTCGATAGACACCTAAGCCTGCGTGATTTCTACCGTACTCCAGAATATTATTTTTATCTATCTTATTTCTTTCATGTGGGGGATTGTTATATATTTATACAATAAATATAATATGTGAAAGAAATAATTAATTAAGATAAAGTGCCCAACTGGTATAAAATGTGGAATTTGTGTGGGAGGTCAGGGGTTCGAGCCACGCTTCACGCACTATATTAAAAAGTCTTTGATTGGGCCTTGGGCTCTTGGGCTTTATTGATTCTAATAAAATAATTATTATTTTTAATTATTTTCGGAATTGTTTAGTGGGTCACTAGCCAGTAAAACATAATTATTTTAACTGTCCAGTATTTACAACTCATTACCATTGGCCATTAAAACTGTAATTAAATACTGGATCATGGGGTATGCAGTTACCTCTATTTTCTGGCTATATAAACTCACTTCTGGACTTTAGAAAAATACGACAACAAAAACGAAATTGTCTCTTCGTATATACAGTAAAATATTATACTCAAATTGTCTTTTCATATTTTCTGGAGTACACTTGAGAGTTCTGAAAACCTTTTGTGATTGCTGCACAATTGATTTATTTGATCGTTGTATCCTGGAGGTGATTGTCCACGGAGGTCGCAGCAGTTATCGACGGACAATTTCGCTTTAGGACATCGTGTTGTCACGAGACTCGATCTATTGATAAGTTTTTTCTGCACTTTACTATTATTCTTTCCAACAAAAAACTCCTCTCAAAATCCCCACTTGTGTCATTTCATCCTTTGGCGACACTACTGCTCTATATATAAAAATTCATAATCCACAATATAAATATCACTCTCAATTTCTACAAGTAAATGAATTGAGTATAAAAGAAACAGTGGGCATTGAGTTATGGATATGGTGCATGTGAGTTCATTGTAACTCCACCTAGACTAGCCTATTGCAATAAAGTTGTTGGGTCTGAATCCGGCAAGCCCTTCTCCTCTTCTTCTTCAGTAGGTGGTAGTGTTAGTGAGTTCTTGATGTGGGACTGTGATTATGTTGTTAGTGGGTATTTGTTGTGGTTCTAGCTGTGGCGACGGTATTTATATCTCTTTAATCGTGGATGGCGATTGATGGGTAAGATCTGGTGGAAATGGCAGTGGGTCTGTGTTCAATCTAGTGTTTCAATGTGGCGGTCAGATATGATGGATGTGACATGATAGAGGTGTAGACAAATGATGGTGAGCGGTGGTTGGGAATTGGGTGGGTTTTGGCTTTTGGTGTTTCATTGATTATTACATATGGACACGAGAGTCGGGATGACGATGATCGGTTGGGTGGGTAGTGATGGTCGGGAAATGCCTAGGTCCTAGTTTTGGGTTTGGGTTTGGGTAGGGTGGGTATGTGGGGGCGAGTGGAAAAAATTGTAGTTTTTTTTTTCTTTTGATTTTAATTATTTGATTTTTAATTGTTTTATTACAGAAAATGTAAATTTACAATTTCAACATTGTAAAATTAATCAAAATTATGGTAGAGTTCAATTATTTGATCAACTAACAGTTTTTGTTAAGTTGGACTCCAACCGCAAGTTTTTGAAATGTTTGGTACTGTAGTTGGCACAAATAAAAGGTTTGGGTAAAGTCGGATATATAATTTGTATCTTTTGTTCATCAACTCTATTAAAAATCGATTTTTGATATCAAATCATTTTTTGAAATTAAAGTAAAAGGGACTTAGGCACAGCTTGACTTAGTCCATAATGAGTAGAGCTCATGGACAAAGTTCAAGCTCTCTTTTTGGTTGAAAGGCGAAGCCTACAGTTGGGCGATCTAAATTAGCTGGACTAAGTACATTGCCATGGCTAATGTTAGCTAAAATGAGTGCCGGTTTTAGGGATTGATCTTCTTTGAATGATTATAACAGTATGATCTTTATGCTATACAGGAATTTACAGCAATATTTTGACATCATGTCCCCAAATTACACAATTTGACCTACCAGCCCTAAAACCCTATTGATATTCTCTCACATTACTCCTTTTTCATTGTTTTCTTCAATCTTTAAAGTTGGTGTTGTGTCGTGTGTGTACGCGCCTTTTTCTTGCTAAAAGTTGCAATTATTTTTGTCCAATTCTCCATGCTTTATCTAATCAAAGTAAACCAACGTGTCGTCTACCTTATACATTATTTTTCTACAACTTTACTATTAATTAATTATTAATATGAGAAATATGCTAAGTGCACACCAACGTGTCATCTACATTATACATTATTTTCTACAACTTTATTATTAATTAATTATTAATAAGAGAAATGCTAAGTGCACGAGGTGCCATATATATTGCTCTTATTTGCCTATTTCCCTGAAATTAAACGCAATTATTAAATGATTTTAATTTATTTGGGTGCTCTAATCAATTCGCAAATGGAGTAGTTGAAAAGTGGAAAACTAGAGGAAACTTTTCCATACCCCAAAGTTTAGGGTTTGTTTAATTTTCAAGAAAAGATTCTATGCACAAATTCAATCATGTTATATATACATCAAGTTTGACATAATGTGAGTTGACAGATTTTTATACATTGATTTTGTTAAGATTTGGGATCCTTCTTAAAAGGTCAACATTGCTAAGAGGAGTAACTTAAACCCTTATAAATTGGTTTATGTTTTCATCTTTATTAGATGTGAAAATTTATCATTTAACATGCCCCCGCGAGATAATATCTCATTTGTCAAACCAATCTTGAAATTCATATGCTGATTTTTTTTTTTTTTAATTGAATCGAATTGTTTGTTGGAATTTAATGAATCCTGATAACATGCTAAGATTTTTACACTTTTTTGAACCAATGGTCAGATTTCCTATAGATAAGGGGAATGTTAACCTTGATATCTACAAGGAACATATAAGAAGTATAATTCAAATTCATAAACAGAGCCTAACATTTGATGTGACTAGCATTTAAACCTATACAATATATGCACACAAATAAAAATAGGATAATATTATTCAGCACAAGTATAGGTGGACATTGGCTTTTGATTCTCTGATAGAATTGTAAAGCATTTAGATACATTACACAATGAATCAAAACTACCTAGATAAGTAGTGATCATAACTACTTGTGATAGATAGCATTACTCTTATATCTGATGTAGGACGGAAACGTGAATAATAATAATACAAATGTCTTGTTCGTACACAGGAACGGATGTTTGCTCCAATTTCATTTGAACGGACGTGATAACTATTTGAAATCTACCAATAAATGGAAAATTGAATTATCTTATTAATCAAGAATCGAATGAATTATGTTGACAACATTAAAGCGTATTTATGGACTCAAAATAATTCCTAATCAAAGTGAGATTCTAATTCTATAAACAAATCCAAATAAACTAAAAAAAATATTAAACAAACATAAATAAAACTAAAATACAGTAAAATGATGAAAATACCCTTAAACTGACTCAAAACATAAAAATGTCGAAATAGAGCTCGAAATGACAAAAATTATCTTTTTCAACTATTTATAATTTTATGTTATAACTGTCCCACATTAATATCAAACTAAAAAGAAATTTATACATTTTCCAACATCTAATTCCCAAGTGTTTTCTTTTTCCTTCATCCTTAATGCTCCTATGTTCCAAATTTTTTTTTTTTTTTATATATTCGAATAATAAAATGCTTGTACAAAATATCCTGAGTGGATACAATTAGCATGTAATGATTCCTTAATCATGGAAATTGGATTATTCAATAGTACTAGTTTATTTGATATTGAACACCTGGTTGTCTACCATTAATCAATGAAAAGAGTTTTAAAATAGTAAAGTTTTGGAGAATGTAATTAAAAAGTAGAAAGAAAATTGGATTTACTTGCAAAGTTTTTTATTGTGAGAATGTATGATAAAAATTAATTAAAATAATAATTTTGAAATAATGATAGACATATGTGAGCTGAGTTTACTATTACATTGTTCAATATATAGAAATATATTATAATTTCTTGTAAGATATGAGTGAACACAGCAAGCAGGAAAGAATGGTTTAAATTGGTGGGCAGCCTATAAGCCTAATTGAATCGTGTACCTAACAATTAATTAAAATCGCTAGACCACCTAGATTCCTGTTTGGCACCCATCTACTAAAGTCAATTTATTTTTCGAACTCATTTTCAATTACATATTTCATGAAACTTTCAACTTTTATCAACATTTCAATCACACGCTTTAACAAATTTTATCAAAGTCAAGTCATAAAAATATGTTTTCACTTGAAATACCATAAGTACACGGTTCATTAACAAATAGTAAAATGAATTTTGAGTCTAAGTATTGTTCTCAAAGAGATTGTATTAGTTCAAGTTCGAATTAATGTAGTGAGCAGTTACTGCTATATAACATTTTTTATTTACACATTTCCATAAATCTAAAGTAAACGATATGACACCACTATATTTTTTTTGTAAATCAAGAACCAATTGATTTTGTTTCTAAGGAAATAATCTATAGTATCACTATGAAGAGTGTCTACATATCCCTATGTACTTTGGTTAGAGATATTCTTTCACAAATGTTGTGAAATGCTTGTTATCCACAATGCTGAGCAACAACTCGACATTGGCAACAAATTTCACCACTACTAGAAAATGCAGCTTCAGAGACGAAAATTTCATCGCTAACGCCTTAAATTCCGTTGCTAAAAACTTTCACAAACGGATTTTATTTGTATGTAAATCTGTCGGTAAAATGCCCGCCGGTAATTTTACCGACGAAATTTTTTGTCCGTCGGTAATTAGCGACGAAATATTCAATCGGTATTTAGCGACGGATAAAATTGTAGCTAATTAGCAACGGTATTAGCTACAATTTTTTCGTCGCAAATTACCTACGGATTTAGGTGCATTTGTAATTAGCTACGGATTTTTCGTCTCAAAATTTGAAAAAAATAAAATAAAAATAAATTGAATAACTATTTAAATTATTATTTTCTAAGGAAGTTAACAAATTAAAATTTACAAACACTTAAAATTAATTAAAGTTCAAGAGAAACAAGATAATAGATGGACATTTCAATATAGACCAATTTTCAGCTGTCCAGAACTCTCTAAGGATCAAGCTGCCCACTGCAATAACTTGAAGGCACAACACAAAGTTCGTGCCTTCCTCTCCACTCCTCACCAAGCTTCAAACTGATAGGTTTTTCCACTGCAGCAACCTCAACACACAACATGTGCTTGTATTCATCATCTCCAAAATCAACCATTGCCTTTGCCTTCTTATCCCAAAGATTCCATACAACTACAAGCAAAAAACAAAAGCTCAATTCCACCTGAAATCTAGAAAATTATAGTAAATGTAGACTGATCATAAATTGACAATATAAATCACTTACTCTAAAAATAAGAGAAACTAACAATAACTTAACACCTGCCTAAACACTGTACATACTAGAGAGTATAAAAGGTTAAAAGTATTTGCATGCACCTCTAAGGAAAAAAAATAATAAGGAAAGAAGTCAAACAACAAAAATGATAAGATTTTGACCACCAAACAATATGCAACAATAGGAAACAGAACATTTTTTAGAAAACTATAATATATTGTTGAAATCACATGCTATGTCCTGCCATATAGCATAAGCCCATAGTTTAATCATATCTCATTTCAATATTCCTCAAGACTAATGAAACCAAGACATGGTGATGCAAAGTTACAGGGTAAATGGAAGTTATATTTACCCATCAAAACAAGGCATAAATGTGATTTGCTTCAGAGAGAATCTATTCAAGCTAGACAAGGCTAAGAAAATCCTTCGCATGCTCAACTTGTACAACTGCTTCTTCAGCTATTGGTGACAACTTTGCATTTAAATTATGCACGTGCATGGATGTGGAGCATTTTGTAATACATGATCATGATGACAAATGACTAAAAACCACCAGTGACAATGATATTACTCATAATTTTTTTAAACAATCTATACAACCATTACCATGTAGAATTATAACATTTCTACAACATAGCAGCTATTTCTACTTTTGACATATCACCAACCTTCGATAACTCCATTGTCAATTAGATAATTATGTTTCTCTCGAGAGTAGTCGAGGACCAATCCTAGGTATGATGATCTTCCATTGCTATGGTCCTATTATTTTCAGCAAGTTAATTGTGTCTTACCTTCAAAAACAAACCAATTTAACTTGATACAAACTTGTTTACAAATTCAATCAGTTTCTCCCTTCAAAAACCTAACAAAACAAGGGTGTTGTCCACGGAATACTGTCCACATAAATGAGATTTCTTTCTCAACCTCAAGAAACTATTTTTTCTTATTTGATAAGTTTTAAATCATTACCTATCCCTACCAAGTTTTTATACACCAAATACATCAAAACGTATTGTCCAAGAGTGCCAATTAATCCTGCACTGGTGCTGCCTCACCATTTCTTCTAGTCATACATTATTTGGACTTCTATTATGAATCTGGACTCTTATTATGAATAAACCTCATTGAAATGTATAAATCTCAAGATATGTAGTACTTTTAAGACGCCCAACTTCAGGTTACACTTTATTAGAGTATATGTTAGATAATATGTGTCACATTTTTGAAGGCCTAAAGGGGGTTGTTGACGGCTAGAGGAAGGCAAGAAGATTGAAGACACAACCGGGGAATAAATCAATTGATTCAAAGGGAGATTGAAACAATTGGAAAAAGAAATAAAGCGGCAACGAATAGTTTTTCTAAATCCCTTCTTCTTATCCATGTTATTCATATTTAATTTAATTATGTCAATTTTCTTCATTATTAACTAAATATTTAAATCTAGGGTTTGATGTTATCATCTTGAGACATGTTTGATTTCTATATAATTTAACTCTTTTGGATTTCTCCATTAGTTTATTTATATTGTTTGTGTTTAATACATTCAATTAATTGGCCACTGGTTGAATGAATTGTTGCATAAATTTTGGCACTCGAGAGAGGAAAATTTAAGCATGATCAAAGAACAATATAACCTAGGTTTTGTAGATTTCAAGAGAGAATACGAATCTTTGAGACTCATTTGAATTAAGAACCATATGCATTAATATTTTTATACATTTAATTCGGAATAGAGATATTGGAATTAAATTAAAAAATAAATTTTATTCGGCACTCGAGAGAGGGAATAAAATTATATCGAGGTTCTTTCCTATAAACTGAGGAAATATAAATGAATTAGAATTATATAAGTTGAAAAGCATCGTAGATAGTACGATGAAATCATTACCTAAGCTTTTAGAAATTGATAACTTCCTTAAGATTTGATTTTGTTGACTTGCCAATTTTAGTCCATCTACACTAAATTAAAATCACAACATTGACTCGATTTTGATCGTCTAAATAAAGTTGAAACTAACCAGTTATAATACTCGGTAGAAATCAAGTATCAATCGATGTAGGTTCGACATTTCTATTTCATCATTATAGTACAAAGCTTGACACCGTACACTTGCGGTATAAATCACGTTGTATAAAATACTTGACAAGTTTTTAACGCCGTTGTCGGAGATTGATTTATTTGAATTCTACTGATATTATTACCATTTAGTTTCTTTTTTAATTTTAAATTTTAATTTTAAGTTTCGATTATTTCATTTATGTTTTGAATAGCTTTTGTCATTTTTAATTTCAGCTGTTTATGTGAATGGCGAGAAACACCAACTTGTTGCCTGTTGATCCTAAACTAGAATGCACATTTCACTATTTAAGGGGTATACAGAGAGACTAACGTGACGAAATGGCTAAACATGAGGCAAGAGCAGCAAATGAAAATCATCAACAAATGGATATTCGGGATTATGTTTTGCCCATTGTTAATGATAACTACTCAAGCTCATGCCTTGCTATAGCTGCAAATAACTTTGAACTAAAGTCAGGGTTAATACACACGATACAAAAAAACTAGTTTGTGGGAGCTGTAATAGAATATCCAAATGCTCATTTGGGATCCTTTCTAGAAATATGTGATACGGTGAAAATGAATGAAGTCACTCATGAGGCAACTAAACTTCGCCTATTCTCGTTCTTCTTGAAGGATAAGGCAAAAGCTTGGTTCCAATCAATACTGTACCAATCAATTACAACTTGGGATGCTTTAGCTCAGAAATTCCTCACCAAGTATTTTCCACCTTCCAAATTAGGTCAACTTTGAAGCGAGATTGGCCAGTTCGGACAATCTGATTTCGAACCGTTCTACGAAGCTTGGGAAAGATTCAAGGACTTGCTTAGAAGATGTCCTCAACATGGTTTCCAGAGTTGGTTACAGATTTAGATCTTCTACAACAGGTTAAATGTGTAGACTAGAACCAAGTGGATGCAGCTGCAGAAGGCACTCTAATGGCTAAAACAGCAAATGCCGCATATTCCTTGTTGGATGACATAGCTGCAAATAGTTATCAATGGCCGAGTAAGGGATCAACCGTTAAAAAAGTGGTTGGACTTCATGAAGTGGACCCCATCACAACATTACCAACTCAGGTCTTATCACTTACTAATTAGATAGCTGCATTTACCACTCAAGGAAATCAACAGAAATCAGACTCAGTTATAGCTGCTTCATCATCACACCTGGAGACAAAGATTGGAAATGAACAAGCTCAATTTGTCAACAGTAGAAACTATAACTAGAGGGAAAATTACTCTTCAAATTACTATCATCCAGGGTTAAGGAATCATGAGAATTTATCATATAGAAATAATAGGAACACACTCCAACCTCCACATGGGTTCAACACTCAAAATTCTGAAGGGAAGTCTTCCTTGGAGGACATCCTTGGTATGTTCATTTCGGAGACAAGATGCCGATTAAACAATGATGAAACACGTTTGGATAACATCGAAACACGTAACAAACATGGGAGCCACAATGAAAAATCTAGAGATTTAGATTGGACAGTTGGTGACATCAATGAAATCTTAACAAGGAAAGTTTCCAAGGGATACAGAAATCAACCCAAAAGAGTATTGCAAGGCCATTACACTGAGGGGTGGAAAGCAGATTAGAGAAAATAAGTCCGAAGAAGTAACAAATCATACACCTTATACAGAGGAAGAACAAGTAGCAGCAGAACAAAAGACTGAAGAGACATAGAAAGCTCATAAGCCTTACTCCATATCATTCTCTGATAATCCACTGATCATCACGCCCCCACTTCATTTTCCACAGCGTTTTCAAAAAAAAGAAACTTGATGCACAATTTGCTAAATTTTTAGAAAATTTTAAGAAAATTTATATAAATATTCCTTTTGCAGATGCGTTGGAACAGATGTCGAACTATGCCAAATTCATGAAGAAGGTGATGTCAAAGAAGAGGAAGCTTGAAGAATATGAAATAGTGAAGTTGACACGGGAATGGTGCTATTCTTCAGAAGAAATTACTTTAGAAGAGAAAAGATTCCGACAGTTTCACCATTCCTTGCACCATTGGAGGCTCTTCTTTTGAAAAAGCACTATGTGATCTTGGGGCAAGCATCAACTTGATGCCCTTATTAGTTTTCAAGAAGTTGGGACTTGGGGAAGTAAAACTGACAGCAGTAACCCTATAGCTAGCTGACCAATCACTCACATATCCACGAGGGATCATTGAAGATGTTTTGGTTAAAGTTGATAAACTTATCTTCCCAGCTGACTTTGTTGTGTTGGGCATGGAGGAAGATCGAGAAATTCCATTGATTTTGGGTAGACCATTTTTAGTAATAGAAAGGGCCTTGATTGATGTACATGGAGGTCAGTTGTCATTGAGAGTGAATGATGAGAAAGTGATATTCAATATCTACCAAGCAATGAAGTTTCCAGATGACGCCAACACTTTTAACAGAATTCACTTCATCGAATTTGCAGTGATAGAAAATTATTCATTAAAGATCATTTGGAGCATTGTATGATGTTTAGTGCAACAATGGAGAACATTAAGACCTCTGGAGAGTGCACAGGTAGTAAGACTTAGTAGATTGCATACTAGCTTTAGAGACTTCATAGAGTGAAGATGATCCATCACAGAGAAAAGATATTCAACAGTCAATGGAGTCAAGTGATAACAAGGGTAATGAAGACAGTAAGGTTGAGTTGAAACAGCTACCTAATCACATTCAATATGCATTTTTGGAGGAAAATTCTACATCTCCAATGATAATTTCCTCCTCACCCACCACCGATGAAAAAATAGGTTGTTAAGAGTATTGAGAAAACACAGGGCGGCGTTGGGTTGGTCAATAGCTGATATTAAAGGTATAAGCCCTACGATTTGCATGCATAAAATCCTCATGGATGACTCTTATAGGCCATTCATTGAACATCAGAGATGACTAAACCCAGCAATGAAAGAGGTGATTCGAGCAGAAATACTAAAGTTACTCAAGGCAAGGATTATATTTGCCATCTCAAACAATGAATGGGTTAGCCCAGTGCAAGTGGTGCCAAAGAAAGGCGAAAATGGTTATCAAGAATAACAACAACAAACTAATTTCTACAAGAACAGTAACTAGCTGGAGGGTATGTATTGATTATAGAAAGTTGAACAAAGCTACTAGCAAAGATCACTTTCCATTTCCTTTCATCAATCAAATTCTGGACAGATTAGCAGGCTACTTCCACTATTGTTTTCTTGATGGCTACTCGGGCTACAACCAGATTGCAATAGCACCAGAACATTCGAGTTATGCAATGCACCGACCACTTTTCAAATGTACATGATGGCGATCTTTGCAGACATGGTAGATGACATAATGAAGGTATTTATGGACGATTTTTCTGTATTTGGTACTTCTTTTGAAAACTGCTTTCACAATCTCTCCTTGGTATTGCAACATTGTAAGGAAAAGAGCTTAGTTTTAAATTGGGAGAAATGTCATTTTATGGTACAAGAAGGTATTGTGCTGGGCCACCATCTTTCAGCAAGGGGACTTGAAGTTAATAGGGTGAAAATTGATACAATAGCAAAGCTACCACCACCCACCAATGTCAAAGGTATTCGGAGTTTCCTAGGGCATGCTGGGTTCTACTGGAGATTCATTAAAGACTTTTCTAAGGTAGCTAAACCTCTATGAAACCTCTTGGAGAAAGACACTACATTCGTGTTTGATGAAGATTGCTTGAAAGCATTTGAAACAATAAAGGAGAAATTAGTTACAACTCCAGTGATGATAATGCCATATTGGAGTCAGCCATTTGAAGTCATGTGTGACGCCAGTGACTACGTAGTTGGGACAGTGCTAGGGCAAAGGTGTGACAAGATATTTCGAGCAATTTGCTTTGCAAGCAAAACCCTGAATGGAGCTCAACTGAACTACACCACAACAGAGAAAGAAATGCTAGCTGTAGTCTTTGCATATGATAAATTCAGATCCTATCTCATTGGTACCAAAGTAATTATTTTCACCAATCATGCTGCAATAAGATATCTATTTGAAAAGAAAGATGCCAAACCAAGTTTAATCATATGGGTTTTATTATTACAAGAGTTTGATGTAGAGATTCGGGACAAAAAGGACAGTGAGAATATCTTTGCAGATCATCTCTCAAGGTTGGAGAATGAAAAGTTGGTGGACAATAGTCAAATTATAGAGACTTTTTCGGATGAGCTTCTTTTGGCAGTTTCATCAAGGACTCCATGGTATGCAGATTTTGTTAACTATATAGCATGTGGAGAATTGCCACCTGACTTGACTCACCATCAAAAGAAGAAATTCTTTCATGATGTCAAGTCATATTTTTAGGACGATCCACGCACAGGGAATATTTTGAGGCATCACGAACTATCGATAACCAACATACTTTAGGTAGAGCTATTTGATATATGGGGCATAGATTTCATGGGTCCTTTTCCACCATCCTTTAGCCAGGTGTACATTCTCTTTACAGTAGATTATGTATCTAAATGGGTTGAAGCCATTGCTACACCAACTAATGATGCAAAATCAGTTTTAAGGTTTTTATGAAAAAATATCTTCACTCGATTTGACACACCTAGTAAGTGTTGAAAGTACACATTTCTGTAATAAACTTTTCAATTCCCTTTTAGCTAAATATAATGTTAAGCTCGAATTGGCACTTGGCTATCACTCCCAAGCAAATGGGCAAGCAGAAATATCCAACAGAGAGATCAAACAAATGCTACAGAAGACAGTGAACACCAATCGCAATGACTGGTCACACAAGCTAGATGATGTTCTTTGGGAATATCGAACAGCGTTCAAAACATCAATTGGAATGTCACCATACCGTTTGGTATTTGGAAAGGCAAGTCATCTACCGATTGAACTTGAGCATCAAGCTTATTAGGCTGTGAAAAATTTAAACTTGGACATGAAATTAGTGGGTCCAAAACACTTGCTTCAACTTGACGAATTGGAGGAATTCTGGAATGATGCCTATGAGAATGCAAAAAAATACAAAGAATAAACAAAACTGTAGCATGACAAAAGGATCCTAAGGAGTAAATTCAAGAGAGGATAACAAGTCCCTTTATTCAATTCTCGTTTGAAACTCTTTCTTGGAAAGCTTAAATCACGGTGGTCGGGACCACTTGTAATTCGTAAAGTATATCCTTATGGTTCAGTGGAGCTGCTAAGCAAGGAAGGATCCACATTCCAAACAAATGGACAACGTCTCAAACATTACTACGAAGCAGAAGATCGATATGTGGATGACATCGCTCTCAAAGAATCAACCTAAACCCACGTCTACATCTAGCTAATGATGTAAAAGAAGCGCTTCTTGGGAGGCAACCCAAGTTCTACTATTTATATTTTAATTCATTATCTAAATTGTTTTTAGTGTCTTTATTAATGTTGTTTATTTTTTTTTTTAGGTACAATTCCAAGAATGAATGCATTGATCCTAGAGTGTAAGTGGGAATGGGTTACGTCGGAGGTAAGTAAAAAAAACTCATTTTTTTTGTAGAATTGCCAGCGCTAAGGCGCCGACCCTTTAAAAAAATGTGTTGTTTTACAGTGAGCACCCGACATAAATTTTATTTTTTTAATAAAACGGGGTGACACCACTTTTATTTCCTTACCTTTCACATTTCTTCTTATTCTTCTCTAACCCTCCCACTCTCCTTTAACCCTAGCTTTCAACAAAAGAAATCAAGAGTCACTCCTCTTCAAATCTCACTTTTATCCACATTCTTATACCACTTGTTTATTCTTGTTTATTTAACTTGATTAAGCCATTTGATTGTGGCAAATTCAAGGTAAGATCTTTAGTGACTTTCTTCATGTTATTGTTTCGAATCTGGCATAAATTTCTACTTTATTCATTGGTTACTACTTGGCTGGGTTGTTTAGATTGATGGGGGTATATGAAGGTCTTAATTATTTGCTCATAGTTTAGTAAGGTTATTGGTCTCAATATGTTTGATGAATTGTCTAAGTGAAGTATTGGATGACTCTTGCCATTGTTGGAGTTGTAGTTTTGGCTTGACTTGTTAAATTTGGTATTCTTGTACTTTCCTTGTAAATTTGCAGTGAACAAATTAACCATGCCGCCAAAGAAGAAGTCTAAGGTCACGAAATCATCGTCGTCTACTACTAATTATGATCGAAGGCATTTTGCAAGCGCCACGACGGAAGAGAGATATAGGCATTCAGTGGTACATAGGAATTGTATCCAGGAGTGAGGTTTTGAGAATCTATATCCGGAACAAATTCAGAATTTGGGGTGGCAAACGTTTGCTTCGCAACCTCGGGCATGTTCCATTCCTCTAGTGAAGGAATTTTATGCTAATGTTAAGGAATGTGATGACTTCAAGGTTTTTTTGCGGGGTCGTTGGGTTAGATTTGACTACGTCTCTATCAACAAATTCTACCACACACAAGATATTCCCAACGATGACTACTCTAGATTACGAGATGAGGGAGTTGACCCCGCTACCTTGATTCACACACTAGCTCGCATAGACACTGAATGAAAATTTAATGCTAGTGTTGTAACCAACTTTCCTGCATCCCGATTGATTGCCAATTGCAAAATGTGGCATCAATTTATATCTGCCAAATTAATTCCCAATTGCAACATCAGCGAGGTGACAAGAGAACGAGCTACATTGAATTACGCCATCTAGACTAGACACTCTATTGATGTGGGCAAGGTCATTCAGAATAGAATCCTACGTATCATAGTGGGGCCTACCATCGAGAATTTGGAACATCCATCCCTGGTACATGATCTTTGTGTACAAGCGGGGGTCGCCACGCGAGATTCTGATGAGGTCTTACACCCTAAAATACCACTCACGCGAGACCTCTGGGATAGGCTAGGGGTACATCAACATATGGCCAGTTCATCTCAACCATGGCAACCAGCTGCACCTACTCCTCCTTCCCCACAACCTAGTAATCCTACAGGGGATATACTTAGGCAACTCGAGAGAATGGACTTACACATCACCCATTTAGTTATGAATAAATTATGTGATTGAGTTAAAGTCTTACTTATCCTTGCAAACAATTGTGACGTAAATGCATGTGAATTGAGTATAACGTTCGACATGAATAGGTTTATTAATAAATGATATAGATAAAATAGTGACCTTAGAATCTTGATCCAAACAACCTCCAATTGGAAAAACATTCGCATCTCATAATTGAATTTAGGATAGTTTGGATAGTGGAACTGCTGTAGGAAAACATGGATGCAGATGTGGATTCCGTGTGTGCTAAAATTTGTATGGACTGTTGAGATCAATAGGATGAAAATTGGGTGAAAACTTTAAGCTATTGGTCAAATTTTCAAAAATGAGTGTTTAATAAGGGGCACTGCACTAATCATAGTAAAAAAAATAATAATAAATAAATAAATAAAAATTGGACGACTATAATAATCTATTGTGAAATATCTATCCGTAGCCTTTATGACTTGAGTGAATAAGCCTGCAATGGTTTAAAACATGATGCTCTAAGGTTATCTGACTCGGGAGTTATCGACCTAAAGCTCGCTATAGGGGCCATTTAGAAAGTTTAATGGATAGATATCCACACAAAGGGTGTAAAAAATACTTATAGCTAAAAAAGCAAGTGTATAAAATAGAATATGCACCATATACCATGATTAGCTCCGAACACTCATTTTAGAGGATTACGCATTTACAAGAGGTTAGTAACTTAGTTGATTCTTAGAGGTTGAAGCAGTCGAAAATAGGAGAATCCTCATTTATTGATATGTTGAACTGCATTCAGTGACAACGACCCAAACTAGAGAGGGTAAGGAGTATTGTTAGTAAATCATAGATTTTACCTCGAACAAAAAGGGAGTGAAAAGAATATAAGTTTGGGGGTGTGCTATTCCACGAGCGGAGTAAAGAGATAAGAGACTTTTAAGGTCGGGAAATGAATAAACTTATGAATGTACAACGTTTTATTTGGTTTCTCTCACGCACATGTTTGCATTGAAAATGTAAGATTTAATTTTGGTACTATGACTTTGAAACAGCTCACAAATTTGATATCATGTTCTCAATGCTGAGCCATAAAAACAATCTATCCAGTTAGATAGTTTATTTAAGTTGTATTTGATATGTGTTATTTGTGCGTAGTTAACTATGTTTTGTGTTGTTTTATGTTTGCTCGAGGACAAGCAAAGAACTAAGTTTGGGGGTGTTTGATGAGTGAAATTAACTCATTAAACAAGTTCCTTTAAATTGTTGCTTTTAGTTTTTTTTTTTTAGCACTTTTGAGCGTTTTGATGTGTGTGTTCGTGTTGTTTTATAGTTGGACAAATTGGATGAAAACGGAGTGGTGTGGAGCTTGAAATGGAGCTATAATGATGATCATGGAAGGAGGTATGACATGGAAATGAGAGGAGAGAAGAATGAAGTGAAGAAAAAACCAAAAGATTAATGGAGAAGAAGAACAACGCATTTGAGGCAGAATGTTGGCACCAAGGCGTCGAAAATATAAGGAAAACAAAAAAATAAATTCAGAATGGTACCACCATCAAAAATATCAATAGAATAGCTGGCGCCAAGGCTCCAGTAGAAGACATGATCATAGTTTTTATCATTTACAAATGAACGTCCTCTTACAATCATTATCCTAAGGATGTTCGACGTCATTACCAACTATAGGCAGCATTTATACCTTATAGAAAATATTCCCAACAATTAGGGTGATCATAAAAATTTGCCATTAAATTTTATCTATAGACTTGGTGTGCAAACTAGGCTATTTTGACCAAAAAAATATAAGTTCCAAATTCAAATCCTTTTATGGGTATATAGTGGAAAGAAACCCCATTTAACCATATGGGTGGGTATCAAATTATATCTCTTCATGTGAGTAATATATTTAAATATTCTCCAACCAAAGGAACATACAATTATCTCCATGCACGTGCACTTTGTTCAAAATAGAATAAACATTTGCATGCACCGATGATTGAATATTAAATAAATTCACAATTCAAATATTCTCATGTATTTTAGTATGTCCATGAATTTTAATTTTTAAGAGAGAAGCAATTTTCTATTAACAAGTTACCATTCAGTATGCCCCTTACCACCAAAATGAATTTAGACAATGAAGAGGCACCTCCTTATGATGCATAAAATCAACTAAATTACCATTGTCAAATACATGCAAACAAATAAGTATTTTATTTTAAATACCATCAGTTGCAATTCATGAAAGTACACAACTTTCCATATTTAATTGCTTATAATTATTGTATAAATTCGGAAAATCCAATACATGGCAAAAAGAAATTCCAATCATATGAATGGATACAATTTCATTATTTCCATATCAAAAGTCATCACTCAAAACAACTTTCTTCAGATTAAGTGAGAAGACACAATCTTTCCCATAAATTTCATACATGATTTATACATCACATTAATGTATAGAAATTCAATATGAACACGTGGTTCGCATGGAATACATAATGTTAAAGATATATATCTTCATTGCACTTTTTAGAATTAAATAGGCACCAATTAACTAATTTAGAATAAAACACGGAACAGTCACAGTTCAAAAGACGTACACAAAATTCCATCTTTTCTCCAATTTGCACATGTACCGTTCAATAAGAAAAATCAACAGGTTTATCAACCGATTCAATGCAAAACCATATGCACAAATTATTTATTAATAGGCACCATTTCACTGTTCTATCATGAGGCTCGTGATCAATCATTGAAACTATCAAATAGTTTAAATATACATCATTGAGGGAACATACACCTCATGAAAATCACACTTTCATATAAATAAATAAAAGTATATGTAAATAAGTTTTAGCAGATTTAATTCACGCACATTTCAACCATTCATAGCCAAACTAAATTTGTCTTATGATTTTCATTAATGCAACTATTGCAAATAAAATACAATATGCACAGTACAAAATTCATCTTAAAATTGTTGAAGATATTACACCTATAATGTGCATGAATTATATTCTCAAAACGTACATTTTACTTGCGCAAAATCGAACATAGTTTAGCCTTACCAAAATGGAAATGATAATTATTGAAATCGAATACATAACGATGAATTTTAATCATTTCCAATTTTCGACGAAAAACATTTCTTATAATTAAAAGAATAGTTAGTTTTTTTTTTTTTCTTAAATCAATCTCAAATTCAAAGAAATCGGAAAATAAAATAGGAAATGCAAGTGATTGGATTGATCGAGACAATTGTGTAACACTTTATCTTTAAGATAAATTTGCCTCGCATCGGTGCTAACGATTTTTCGACAATCATCTCCAAAGATACAATGACCATATCTCGCAATATGAGCACTCAAAATTATGTAGACCAACGAGCTCTCAACGGAATTCTCTCTGTACCAAACCGTTTTTTTTATGTAAGAAAAGACCACTTTTACAAAGTATTTTTATGCAATGCAACTAAAAGAAATGATATGGAATTATGAATCGAATTAATAAATCCAAACATGGGATCTATATATAGTAGTTAGAAATATTTGTCTTAAAAGACACAACCATACAAAAGGACACGTCTTTTGAAATTTATCTCTATACATGAAGAGATACACCTATTGAAAAATAATCATGTCAAAAGTCTCTATCTTTCATATGGAAAGACACATCTTTTCATCCAAATATTTTCTAATATTCTATACAATTTTCCAACAATTCACATATTTAAGCAACTAAAATTTTGCTTAATTTCTCATTCATCAAATAGTGAATTCTACTTAAATAATCATTTCAAATTGGTCAAAACCAATTTTCGATACAAGATTCCAACAGTTTGCATAGGTGAGGGATGCGGGGGGCTCTCACGGACGGTGGTTCAGCAGTGGCATATGGTAGGTGTTGGGATTCTACTTAAGCATGCACAGCGGAATTAAATTATTTTCGAATCCCAAACAAGGATCTTCTTTGTATTTAGATAAAAGCTGTGATAGATTTAATACCTTTTGATGAATACTGCAAACTCTTTTGCTGATTCTCAAACTCCAATGATCACGATCTGCAATCCAAGCTGTCCAATTGTCCAGCCTCCAATGGTGATCCACACAGAGAACAGGAATGGTGGCTAGGGTTTTCTTTCTTGTGCTAGCAAGAATAATGAAAAATCTCTACAGTTTTCAAACCCTAGAAGCTTATTAGTATATGTCCAAACGGGCTCGGTCCGTCTCTTAAATTGAACCCGGTCCAATATTTAATTAATCAAATAATTGAATCCGGTCCATGAATTAATTAATCCAATTAATTAATTCGGGCATATTAATAAGCAAATCAATTAATTAATTATCCAACATTTGTCAATTAATTAATTGGTAAATCGCATTCTTCTGGTTCTCTTTTGTGTGTGACCCATTAGGTTCCCAATCACGATGCCAAACGTCGTGAATTATTATTTTGATCTAATCAAAATTGATAAATTAAATTACCCTTTTTTAATTTATCATCAATTCACATTCGTTGTCCCAGATTGACATCTAGCAATGTGTCAGGGCAACACATGTGACGGAAAATGTCATGTGGCATGACAAAACCAAACTCGTTCGATTACCGTGAAACTATAATCTTTTCGTCAATATGATCCGATCAATTACGAGATATGGATGTGTATCAATCTCAATTATCGATCATATCTTTTATCCTACTATTAAGTCAATGTAAGTCGAAAACTCTTTTCCGACTTATGAGTTCACCTTGGCCAAGGATTTCATTATCAACTTAACTGGATGAAATGTAGATCATAATCTCTTACTATCTAAGAGTGACGAATCCTCTATTGATCATTCACAACCTTCATATGATTCTTGACATACCCGAACGATGTCGTATTAGCGACCCCTTGACAGAGCAACATCCGACATCACCAAAGCATGACTGTCCTCACATAAGGCACTATGATGACCTCAAGTCAAAGGACCAATTCCACTACCGAACGTTAGAGATTAACCACTGACACTCAGATAGTTTTCCATGTGGAATCTCTCAGCGGGTCTCCAATGTTTTGTTCTATAACAAAACATTCACGTGTTCATTCAAGTGTCTCCACACTTTAGATTGTGAGATCAACTACTTACTTCATAAGTAAGAAATGTCACACGTGATAGTCTATCCGTAATAATGATATCCGTATCTCGTTATTACATACGACCACGGATAATTTAAGATTCAGTCATATTGTAATTTGTATCTCACAATCACAACTCCTTGTGATTAACAAACTGCAAAGACTTAAATCTACGGACTCTATTATTTAATATAATTCGTTAGAGAAGTAATTTAAATAAATAACAGATCTTGCCAAAAATGCATTAAACATATTAAAGTGTTTACAACCTAAATCGATTGTATCTAGGGCATAACACCAACAAACTCCCACTTGCACTAGATCCAATCACTCATGTATCTAATACCATAAGAGTCTACATGACGATCATGCTTATACTGCGACAACGGCTTTGTCAATGGATCTGCAATATTATCATCTGTGGGAACTCGCTCTATCTTTACGTCATTTCTTTGTACAATCTCCCTAATGAGATGGTACCGCCTCAGTACATGTTTGGATCGTTGATGAGACCTTGGTTCTTTCGCTTGCGCGATTGCTCCATTGTTATCACAGTACAAAAGTATGGGATCAACACTGCTAGGAACAACTCCAAGTTCATTAATGAACTTCTTGATCCAGACGGCTTCCTTTGCTGCTTCAGAAGCAGCAATGTACTCAGCTTCTGTTGTTGAATCAGCGGTTGTTTCTTGTTTGGAACTTTTCCAACTGACCGCGCCATTGTTGAGAGTAAACACATATCCAGATTGAGATTTGCTATCATCCTTGTCGGTTTGGAAGCTAGCATCGGTATATCCATTAACTTTTAATTCATCTCCTCCATAAATTAAGAACATATCTTTAGTCCTTCTTAAGTACTTGAGAATGCTCTTAACTGCTATCCAATGTTTCTCACCAGGGTTTCCTTGAAACCTGCTCGTAACACTTAGAGCATATGAAACATCTGGTCTCGTACATAGCATCGCATACATGATAGATCCTATTGCTGATGCATAAGGAATCTTATCCATGCGATTCCTCTCATCATGTGTTTTGGGACACATATCTTTTGAGAGATAAATCCCATGTGACATGGGACATAATCCTCTTTTGGATTCTTCCATATTAAATCTTCTCAAGATTTTATCTATGTACGGAGACTGGGATAAGCCAAGCAATCTTTTAGATCTATCTCTATAGATCTTAATTCCTAAGATATAAGCGGCTTCTCCCATGTCTTTCATGGAGAAATTCTTTGATAACCACAATTTTACCGATTGAAGCATTGGGATGTCATTTCCCATTAATAATATGTCATCTACATATAGAACTAGGAATACGACAGCACTCCCACTTGTCTTCTTGTATACACACGGTTCATCTTCATTCTTGATAAAATCAAACTTTTTGATTGTCTCATCAAAGCGAAGATTCCAGCTCCTAGAGGCTTGCTTTAACCCATAAATGGATCGATCAAGCTTGCATACCTTGTTGACTTCCTTGGATTCAAAACCTTCAGGTTGTGTCATATACACTTCCTCTTGCAAGTTCCCGTTAAGGAAAGCAGTTTTGACATCCATTTGCCATATCTCATAATCATGATATGCAGCTATTGCAAGCAAAATCCGGATGGACTTTAGCATGGCTACAGGAGAAAAGGTTTCATCAAAGTCAACACCTTGTCTTTGTTTATAGCCTTTTGCTACTAGCCTTGCTTTGTATGTATGGATGTTTCCATCAACGTCGACCTTTTTCTTATAAACCCATTTACATCCTATGGGTTTTATCCCATCAGGAGGGTCGACCAAGGTCCATACCTTGTTTTCATACATTGAGTTCATTTCGGATTCCATGGCATCCTGCCATCTCTTTGAGTCAACACTTGACTTTGCTTCTGCGTAATTAGTAGGTTCATCATCCTCGATCAATAACACTTGATTAGTAATCGAGAATTCATACCTTCTAGGAGGTCGAATGGTCCTACTTGATTTACGCTGAGCCGGAGTGTCCTCAGGAATCTCCATTCCCTGATCAAAAGTTTGTCCCTCAACAGGTGTGAGATCAGACTCAGGTTCATCTAATTGGTCAACAGTATCTGTGGATTCATGAACTTCTTCAAGTTCTAATTTGCTCCCACTACTCTCTCCTAGAATGAACTCTTTCTCTAGGAATATGGCATGTCTTGAGATGAACACCTTCTTCTCAATGGGATTATAGAATTGATATCCAATAGTTTCTTTTGGATATCCCACAAATATACATTTATCGGATTTAGCCTCAAGCTTATCCGATTCAGTGCGCTTCACATAAGCGTCACAGCCCCATACTTTCATATGAGATAAGTTGGGCCTTTTACCTTTCCATAACTCGTATGGAGTTTTGTCAACCGATTTAGATGGGACACGATTTAGTGTGTAGCACGCTGCAATTAGTGCATGACCCCAAAACGATTTTGGGAGGCTTGCATGGCTCATCATTGATCGCACCATATCTAATAAAGTGCGGTTCCTCCGTTCAGATACACCATTATGTTGTGGTGTATATGGTGGAGTCCACTGCGAGAGAATCCCATTCTCTTTCATATAATCTAAAAATTCTCCTTTTAGATATTCTCCACCTCGATCTGATCTCAGTGTGAGAATACTTCTACTTGTCTGTTTCTCTACTTCAAGTTTGAATTCCTTGAACTTTTCAAGTGCTTCATGCTTGAATTTCATCAAATATACATAACCATATCTAGAATGATCATCAGTAAATGTGATGAAGTAAGAGAAACCACCTCTGGCGGTGATTGACATGGGTCCACATACATCAGTATGTATTAGGCCCAATAATTGTACAGCTCTTTCTCCTTTTCCAGTAAAAGGAAATTTAGTCATCTTGCCTAATAGGCATGATTCGCATTTTTCAAATGATTCAAAATCTTTTGAGCCCAAGTATCCATCTCTATGTAACTTGGAAATGCGTTTCTCATTTATATGACCTAGTCTGCAATGCCAAAGATATGTATTATTTAGATTATCATTCTTATGCCTTTTATTTTCTATATTCATAATAGACGACTCAGTATCAAGAACATAAATGCCATTTTGTAATACACCACAACCATAAAAGATCTCATCTCGATAAAAGGAACAACGATTGTTCTTAACATTAATTGAAAAACCATCCATGTCCAAACATGAAATAGAAATAATGTTTTTAGTAATGGCGGGAACAAAATAACAATTCTTTAATTCTAATACTAAGCCCGAAGGCAATGGTAAGAAGTATGTTCCTACAGACAATGCAGCAACCCTTGCTCCATTCCCCACGCGCAGGTCAACTTCTCTTTTTTGCAGTGGTCTACTTTTCTTTAGTCCCTGCATATTTATACAAATATGAGATCCACATCCGGTATCTAATACCCAAGAAGCTAATGAAGTAGACATATTAACCTCAATAACAAGTATACCTGAAGATGAAGCTTCAGAAGACTTCTTTCCCTTCAAGCTTGCGAGGTAAGCCTTGCAGTTCCTTTTCCAATGACCTTTCACTCCACAGTGATAACAAGGGTCATCAGATTTGGTATTGTCCTTGTTTGCTTTAACTGCTTTGTTATTGCTCTTAGCCTTCTTGGATGTTTTCTTAAAACTTCCTTTAATCTTCCTTTTAAAACCCTTGGAGGATTGAATGGCTAAGACATACCCACTACTAGCTTTGACATTGGGCTCCACAGTCTTAAGCATGTTCAGCAACTCAGGGAGTGTGCACTCGAGCTTATTCATATTGAAATTCATAATAAATTGTGAATAACTCTCCGGCAGAGATTGCAGAACCAAGTCAACACTTAGTTCATGGTCCATTATAGAACCCAATTGAGCCAACTTCTCAATAAAGCCAATCATCTTCAGTACATGAACACTGACTGAAGATCCTTCTGCCATTTTGCACCGGTATAGTTGCTTGGAAGTCTCATATCTTTCCACACGTGACTGTTCATCATACAACTCCTTGAGATGAAATATCATAGTGTAAGCATCCATACCCTCATGTTGCTTTTGCAACTCAGGTGACATTGCTGCAAGCATCACACATGTTGCAGTGTTATCGTCATCACTGTGTTTATTGTAAGCAGCCACCTCTTCCTCAGTCGAGTCCTCAGTAGGTACCTCGGGAAAGGGCTTCTCCAGGACATAACCAATTTTCTCATGCTTGAGAACAATTCTCAAATTGCGGTGCCAATCGAGAAAATTAGGCCCGGTCAGTTTGTTGGCATCCAGTATGCCTCTCAAATTCATATGGTTACTCATGATTCAAAACTGTAAATGACGAAAAATAAAGAATTAATATGTATTAAAATGCATTGCATAATTTAATATGGACTTTAATCAAATTAAATATGCTCCCACTGTTTAAAATAAATTTATGACCCTCATGCATAAATTAATAGAATCCATACTTGATTCCCAGTAGGCTGGGACCCCATTTATTATATTAAGACCTTGAGTGTACTCAACAAACCTTAATAAAATATTTGGGTAGATACTGTTATCAATTGTATCTCCATACAATTCCCAGATCATTAAGCTGACAACTATTTTGTCTTCACACATCTTATATGTTAGCTTAACACGCCTCTAGAATTTATCTTCTTGAGTGTACTCAACAAAAGATAAATTTTAGTTAAGTCAAACCCATCATTCAGAAATATCAAATATTTCATAGTGCAAAACATATCCCTAATGGACCAGCCTTGAGTGTACTCAACAAGCTAGGATCGATTTAGGACTCTCGTTTTTCACTATAATGATGGAAGGCAAAATAATAATTTTTGACTTAATATTTAGTGAGGGGTTTATCATGCAAGTGTCTCATCAATACCATCATGTATATATATGTACATATTTCATCAAACATGCAAATAAACATACATATAAGAGTGGATGATTATGGATTAATTCTATCTAGTCTTTCCGAGCCACCAGGAAGATTAGTTGGTCAAGTCCTAGGGGGTATTGCATTGAGATAATATCAATGCACCATCTCCATGGTTCCCTTCACTTCTTGCATCTTTAATCAGACTTGCCACAACCTGTATCCTATACTAGTGGCACGCAGGCCTGAATAACAATGGACGCGCAGGCCCAAAACAATTGTAATAATAACGGACTCGCAGGTCCAAAAATTAAAATATTGATTTTAATTATATTGTCCCGCCCTAAATTTTTTAAATAATTAGAGTTGGACTCTAATTTAATATTTAATTAGAATTTGATTTTGATTAAATTGCTTCACCCTATAATTGTGAAATTAGAGTTGGACTCTAATTTGACATTTAATTAAAATTTGATTTTAATTAAATAAGACCCGCTAATTTATTTAATTAGTTAATTTGATTAATTAATTATTTTCGATCCATTTAATCAAATGAGTTTAGACGAACATTATTGCTAGATTCTTGAAACATTTATACATGTAATATTAGATATTATATAGGAAGGCGTTTATGTGATGAATGTTTAGTTAGTGGATGATTATGGATTGGACCATATGGATGTGTTGAATGGTTTATTTAATTCTTGTTAATTTAAGAGCTCGCAGGCCCCATAAAACAACAAGAATTAAATAAACCATTCAACACATCCATATGGTCCAATCCATAATCATCCACTAACTAAACATTCATCACATAAATGCCTTCCTATATAATATCTAATATTACATGCATAAATGTTTCAAGAATCTAGCAATAATGTTCGTCTAAACTCATTTGATTAAATGGATCGAAAATAATTAATTAATCAAATTAACTAATTAAATAAATTAGCAGGTCTTATTTAATTAAAATCAAATTTTAATTAAATGTCAAATTAGAGTCCAACTCTAATTTCACAATTATAGGGTGAAGCAATTTAATCAAAATCAAATTCTAATTAAATATTAAATTAGAGTCCAACTCTAATTATTTAAAAAATTTAGGGCGGGACAATATAATTAAAATCAATATTTTAATTAAATATAAAATTAGAGTCCAACTCCAATTACAATTGAATTAACATTTTAATTTAGGATAAAACTCCTAAACAAAATAAAATTCAATTTAGGGCCAAAATTTAATATTTAAGTTAAATTCAATTTTAACAAAAATAAAAAAAACGTCAATGTTAAATAAGATTTTAAATGGGTCATAGTTGAGTTTTATAGGTCAAACCATTTGAAAATAAAATTTAAAACCAATTTTAAATTTAAATTTAAAATCATTCTGAAAATTGCAATTTGACCCATCATTCAGAATTAAAACCAAGCCCTTCCATTATCTTATTTACACGACAGGTCCTTCACCAAAAAATTGCAAACAGGCCCTTTCTTTAACATTGCAAGCGGGGCCTACAATTTCGTAAATTGCAGAGAAAGCCCCCGCCTCCACCCTTTTTCGAAAAACCCTAAAATTTCCCCTCCCTTATTTTGCGGCGCCGGCATTCGGGAGAAACGGTGGTGCAGGCGCACCACCGGGTATTGCAGCAGCACACGGCGCTGTTGCAATACCCAGCAGCAGCACCGTGCACTGCTGCGATTTTCAGCAGCGGCGCTCGCCGCTGCAATTTGCAGCGACGGCGAGCGCCGCTGCAGCAGCAGCGACTATCGCTGCTGTGATGAACAGCAGCGACAGTCGTTGCTGTTTCCGGCTCCTGCCGCCACGGCCCGGCGGCCTCGCCGCCATGGCCGAATTTTCAGATCCATCAATATATATAAAAAAAAATTTCTTTTACAGAATATAATTTTGTAGACGAGAACCATTTTTCCATTATTGCTAGACTCAAGAATAACATAAATAATCAACTTTTGATTTTTGCAAACTACAAAACAGCTTTTAACAAACACAAACCTGGCTCTGATACCACTGTTGGGATTCTACTTAAGCATGCACAGCGGAATTAAATTATTTTCGAATCCCAAACAAGGATCTTCTTTGTATTTAGATAAAAGCTGTGATAGATTTAATACCTTTTGATGAATACTGCAAACTCTTTTGCTGATTCTCAAACTCCAATGATCACGATCTGCAATCCAAGCTGTCCAATTGTCCAGCCTCCAATGGTGATCCACACAGAGAACAGGAATGGTGGCTAGGGTTTTCTTTCTTGTGCTAGCAAGAATAATGAAAAATCTCTACAGTTTTCAAACCCTAAAAGCTTATTAGTATATGTCCAAACGGGCTCGGTCCGTCTCTTAAATTGAACCCGATCCAATATTTAATTAATCAAATAATTGAATCCGGTCCATGAATTAATTAATCCAATTAATTAATTCGGGCATATTAATAAGCAAATCAATTAATTAACTATCCAACATTTGTCAATTAATTAATTGGTAAATCACATTCTTCTGATTCTCATTTGTGTGTGACCCATTAGGTTCCCAATCACGATGTCAAACGTCGTGAATTATTATTTTGATCTAATCAAAATTGATAAATTAAATTACCCCTTTTAATTTATCATCAATTCACATTCGTCGTCCCAGATTGACATCTAGCAATGTGTCGGGCAACACATGTGACGGAAAATGTCACGTGGCATGACAAAACCAAACTTGTTCGATTATCGTGAAACTATAATCTTTTCGTCAATATGTATCCAATCAATTAACAGAGATATGGACGTGTGTCAATCTCAATTATCGATACACAATCTTTTATCCTACTGTTATAAGTCAATGTAAGTCGACAAACTCTTTTCCGACGTATGAATTCACCTTGGCCAAGGAATGTTCATTATCACTTAACTGATGAAATATAGATCATATATCTCTTACTATCTAAGAGTGACGAATCTTTCTATTGATCATTCACTATCCATCATATGATTCTTGGACATAACCCCAACGATTGTCGTATTAGCGACCATTGACAGAGCAACATCCGACATCACCAAAGCATGACTGTCCTCACATAAGGCACTATGATAACCTCAAGTTAAAGGACCAATTTCACTACCGAACGTTAGAGATTAACCACCGACACTCAGATAGTCTTCCATGTGGAATCTCACAGCGGGTCTCCAATATTTTGTTCTATAACAAAACATTCACGTGTTCATTCAAGTGTCTCCACACTTTAACTTGTAAGATCAACTACTTACTTCATAAGTAAGAAATGCCACACGTGATGGTCTATCCATAATAACGATATCCGTATCTCGTTATTGCATACGACCACGGACGATTTAAGATTCAGTCATATGTAATTTGTATCTCACAATCACAACTCATTGTGATTAACAAATCATCAAGACTTGAATCTACGGATTCTATTATTTAATTAATTAGAATATTAATTGAATTAAATAATAGATCTTGCCATAAATATGCATCGGTTATATATACATTAAAAGTGCTTATGTCCAAAATTGATTGGACCTAGGGCATAACACTTACAAACTCCCACTTGCACTAGATTCAATCCCTTATGTATCTTATACCATAAGAGTCTACATGACAATCATGTTTATACTACGACAACTCTTTGTCAATGGATCCGCAATTTAATAACTCGTGGGAATTCGTTATTTCTTTACGTCATTTCATTGTATTATCTTTCCAATGAGATAATACTGCCTTAACACATGTTTGGATCAGTGATGAGACCTTAGTTCCCCGTTTGCACGATGGCTCCACTATTATCACAATACAGAAGCATGTGATCAACAATGTTAGGAACTACTCCAAGTTCATTAATGAGCACTTTGACCCAGACAACAACTTTTGTTGCTTTCTAAAGCAGTGATGTATAAGGCTTCTATTATTGAATCAACGATGATTTTCGATTTGGAACATTTCCAACATATCGCTTAAGAGTAAACCAATATCCTAATTGAAATATGCTATCATTCTAGTTTGACTAGAAGTTAGCATCAATGTATCCATGAACTCCCAGTTCATTTTCTCCATATAAAATCTTCTTAATATTTTATCTATATAGATCTGGATGAGTTAAGCAATATTATAGATCTATCTCTATAGATCAAGCTATTTCTCACATATCTATTATGAAGAAATTATTTAACAACCATAATTTCAACAATTGAAATACAAAAACGTCGTTTCCTGTTAATATGTCTCATACATATAATATTAGGAATACGACATTGCTCACACTATCTTCTTTTAAACACACAATTCATTTTTGATATAATCAAACATTTTGACTTTTATATCAAATCGAATATTTCAACTCCAAAAGGCTTATTTTAATCCATATTGAACTTTTTCTGTAAACTCATTTACAACCTATGGGTTCAATCCATTAGGCGGGTTGACCAAAGTCCAGACCTTGGTAACATTAAGTTCATATCGGATATCATAGCCTTATGCCATGTCAGCGAGTCAACACTTGACTTTGCTTATGCATAATTTGTAGGTTCATCATCCTCGATTAGTAATGCTAGATTAGTAATCATGGATTCTTATCTTCCAGAAGGTCGAATGATCCTACAAGATTTACATGGAGCCGTCGTGTCCTCAGGAGTCTCCACTTCCTGATCAAGAGTATGTCCCTCAACACTTTGGGGTCAGACTCAGGTTATCTACTTGGTTAATTATATCTGTGAATCTTTGAACTCTTTCAAGATTTACTCTACTCCCACTGTCCTCTCCTAGAACAAACATTTTCTCTAGGAGTATGATACGTCTTGAGATGAACTCCTTCTTCTCAATGAGATTATAGAATTGATATCCAATTGTCTCTTGAATATCCTACAAATATATGTTTATCGAATTTAGTTTCAAACTTATCCGATTCAGTGCGCTTCACAAAAGCGTCACAGCTCCAATCTTTCATATGAGAAAAATGGGGCATTCTGTCTTTCCATAACTCGTATGGAGTTTTGTTAACCAATTTAGATGGGACACGATTAGTGTGTGGCACGTGGCAATCAGTGCATGATCTCAAAACGATTTTGAAGTATTTGCATGGCTTGTCCTTATTGCATTATATTTAATAGTACATGATTCCTCATTGCAAATACACCATTACGTTGCAATGCATGTAGAGGAATTCACTGCGAGAGAATCACATTCTCTTTTAGATAATCTAAAATTCTACATTTTAGATATTCTCCACATCGATCAAATCTTAGTGTGAGAATTTATTTACCTATTTGTTTCTCAATTTCTAGTTTGAATCCCTTGAACATTTCAAAAGTTTCATACTTGAATTTCATCAAATATACATTACCATTTCTGAAATAGCCGTCTAGTAAATGTGATGAGATAAGAGAAACTTTATCTAGCATTGATTGATATGTGTCCACATACATCACTATGTATTAGACTCAGTAATTATACAGATCTTTCTCCTTTTCAAGTAAAAGGAGATATGGTCATTATGCCTACAGACATATTTTGCATTTGTCAAATGATTCAAAATCATTTGACCCAAGTGTACATCTCCATGTAAGTTTGGAATTGCATTTTCATTCATATGACCAAATCTGCAAGCCAGATATAGGTGTTATTCAGATTATCATTTTCATGCCTTTTGGTATCTATACTCATTATAGAATACTCAATGTCTAGAATATAAATGTCATTTTGTAATTTACCATGACCATTAAGATCTTATCAAGATTAAAAGGAACAACAATTGACCTTAACGTTAAAATAATTCATGTCCAAACATGAAATTTATTTAATGCTCTTGGTAATGGAAAGAACAAAACAATATTTCTCTAATTCTAATATTAAGCCTAAAGGCAAAGGTAAAAGGTAGCTCCTATAGGCAATGCATCAACATTTGCTCATATTCAACGTACAGGTCAACGTCTTCCCTTTTTGCAGTGATCTGCTTATGTTTAGTTTCTGCATATTTATTTAAATATGAGATCCATATCTGGTATCTAATACCCATGAAACTAATGAAGTAGATATAAGCCTTGCAATTTTCTTTCCAATGACATATCATTCCAAAATGATAATAATGGTCATTAGATTTAGTATTGTCCTTGTTTGCTTTAACTGTCTTAGTCATCTTGGTTGTTTTCCGAAAACATCCTTTAGACTTCCCTACAGGAATCTATGACTAAGTTTGCCCACTACAAACATAGATATTGGGCTTAACAGTCTTAAGCATGTTCAACAACTCAATAAGTGTGCATTCGAATTTATCCATGTTAAATTCATAATTAGTCATGAATAACCTACTGGCAAAGATTGTAGAACCAAGTCACACTTAGTTCATTGTTCATGATTGAACTCAATTGAGACAACTTCTCAAAATGGTCAACGTCTTCAGCACACCAGAACTGGCCGGAGACTCTTCTGCCATTATACACTGGTATAGTTGCTAGGAAATCTCATATCTTTCCACACGTGATTATTTATCATTCAACACTTTGAGATGAAAATCATGTGTTAGCATCTATACTCTTATGTTGCTTTTGTAACTCAGGTGACATAGTCGCAAACATCACACATGTTGCAGTACTATCGTCATCACTGTGTTTATTATAGCAGCCACCTCTTCCTTTATCGAGTCATCAACGAGTGTCTTTGGAAAGGGCTACTCAAGGACATAATCAATTATCATGCATGAGAACAATTCTCAGATTGCGGTGCCAATTAAGAAAATTTGGTTTCGTTGTTGGCATACAGTATGCCATTCAAATACATATGGTTACTCAAGATTCAATAAATGTAAATGACAAAAAAAAAATAAAAGAATAATATATAAAATGCATCGATTAATTTAACATGGTCTTTTATTAAATTAATTTCGCTCCCACTGTTTAACTCAAATTTATGACCTTCTCACATAAATTTATGGAATCATACTTGATTCCCAGTGGGCTGGGATCCCATTTATTATATTAAAACCTTGAGTGTACTCAACAAATCTTAATAAAACATTTGGGTAGATACTATTATCAATTGTATCTCCATACAACTCCCAGATCATTAAGCTGACAACTCTTTGTCTTCACACATCTTATGTGTTAGCTTAACATGCCTCCAAAATTCATCTCCTTGAGTGTACTCAACAAAAGATAAATTTTAGTTAAGTCAAACCCATCATTCAGAAATATCTAATATTTCATAGTGTCAAACATATCCCCAATAGACCAGCCTTGAGTGTACTCAACAAGCTGAGATCGATTTCGGACTCTCATTTTTCACTATAATGATGGAAGGCTAATATAAATATGACTTAATATTCTAACATGCCTCTAAAATTCATCTCCTTGAGTGTACTCAACAAAAGATAAATTTTAGTTAAGTCAAACCCATCATTCAGAAATATCTAATATTTCATAGTGCCAAACATATCCATAACATACCAGCCTTGAGTGTACTCAACAAGCTGAGATCGATTTAGGATTCTAATTTTTCACTATAATGATGGAAGGCGAATAAGAAAATGACTTAATATTTTCAACGAGGGGTTTTGCATGCAAAGGTCTCATCGTAATAATTATATATATCTTATTATACATCTAGCATGCAAATAAACATACATATAATAGTGTGGACGATTATGGACTTATACTATCTAGTCTTCCCGAGCCATAAGGAAGACTAGTTGGTCAGTTCCTAGGGGGTATAACATTGATTCATACAATGCTTCATCTCTATGGTCTCCTCCTCTTCTTGTATCTTCAATTAGTCCAGTTGCAACTTGTATCCTATACTAGTTGGCACGCAGGCCTAAATAATATTGGACGCGCAGGCCCATAATAAAAACGGACTCGCAGGTCCAAAATAAATTAGAGCTCGCAGGCCCATAATAACAACAGGAATAAAACTAACCATTCAACACATCCACATGGTCGAGTCCATAATCATCCACTAATAAAACATTCATCATATAAATGCATTCCTATATAATATCTAATATTATATGCAAACATGTTTCAAGTTTCAAGTTTCTAGCAATAAAGTCGTCTAAACTAATTTAGACAAATGGATCGGAACAATTAAATAATCAATTAATCAAATTAATCAATTAACTTAATTAGCGGGTATATTTAATTAAAATTAAATTTTAATTTTATATACCAAATTAGAATCTCATTCTAATTCCACTATTACAGGGCGGAACTATTTTAATTAAAATCAAATTTTAATTAAATATCAAATTAGAGTCCAACTCTAATTTCAAAGTTTTAAAATAAGATAATTTAATTAAAATCGAATTCTAATTAAATATCAAATAAGAGTCCAACTCTAATTTCAAAACTTAAGGCGATTAAATTTAATTTAAAATCAAATTTTAAAAATATACTAAATTAGAGTCAAACTCCAATTCCAAGATATTAGGACGAACTTATTTAATTAAAATCAAATTTTAGTTAAATACAAAATTAGAGTCCAACTCTAATTCTAAGAAAAGTTTTAGGGCGGGACAATTTAATTAAAATCAAATTTCAATTAAAATGTCAAATTAGAGTCCAACTCTAATTTCAAGAATATATTAGGGTGATATAATTTAATTAAAAATCAAATTTTAATTAAATATTATATTAGAGTCCAACTCTAATTTAATTGAATTAATATTTTAATTCAGGATAAAACTCCTAAATAAAATAAAATTCAATTTAGGGTCAAAATTTAATATTTAAGTTAAAATCCAATTTTAACGAAAATATAAAAAGTCGTCAATTTTAAATAAAATTTCAAACGGGTCATCATTGATAATATGGGTCAAAACCCATTTAAAATAAAATTAAAAATCATTTTAATATTTAAATTCAAAACCATTTTGAAAATTGCAAACTGACCCAAATTTGAAATTAAAAGCGAGCCCTTCAATTAACTAAATTGCATGACAGACTCCTTTTCTAATAATTGCACATTGACCCCTTTTATCATTATTGCGGACGGGTCCCCAAAATTTCAGAAATTGCAGAGGAGGCCCCCGTCCCCAAATCTAATCACCCGTATCTGAAAACCCTAAATATTCTCCCTCCAGCGCCGCCTCCTTCACTGGCGAGTGTCGCCGCTGTCAAACAGTGGCGACACATCGCCGAACTCGCAGCGCACATCGTGCGCTGCTGCTGCTACTGTTAGCAGCCGCAGCTGCTGCTAATAGCAGCAGCCGGTGCTGCTGCTGCTATTAGCAGCAGCAGTCGGCGACGGGCGCCGCTGTGGGTAGCGGCGCCGTCGCCCCCGCGAGCGGCAAAACAGCGCGGCAGCTGCTTCGCCTTGCCGCCTCGCCGGCGGCGTTGGTGGCTGCCGGCAGAACCTTCCACCCCTTTTTTTTTTTTTTTATTTAATCCGTTTTTCGATCCTATTATTTTAAAATGAAAAACAATTTTTCAAAATTGCTAGAAACATGAAAAATATCAACAATCAACTTTTGATTGTTATATAACACGAAACAATTTCTAACAAACACAAAGTAGGCTCTGATACCACTGTTGGGAACCTACTTAATCAATGCGCAGCGGAAGTAAAGCAATTTCGATTCCCAAACAAGGATCTACATTGTGTTTAGATAGAAACTGTGTTTAGAATAATACCTTGATGAATTCTGCAAACTCTTTTGCTGATTCACGGACTCCAACGATCACGATCTGCAATCCAAGCTGTCCAATTGTCCAGACTCCAATGGTGATCCACACAGAGAACAAGAATGACGGCTAGTGTTTTCTTTTCTCGTGCTAGCAAGAATAATGAAAATTCCATTAGGTTTTTCAAACCCTAACAACCTATTAATATAAGTTCAAACGGGCTGGCCCATCTCTTAACTTAACCTGATCCAACATTTAATTATCAAATTAATTAAATCCGATCCATGAATTAATTAATCAAATTAATTAATTCGGGCCAATAAGCAACTCAATTAATTAATTATCCAACACTTGTCAATTAATTAATTGGTAAATCTCATTCTTCTGATTCTTTTTTGTGTGTGACCCATTAGGTTCCCAATCACGATATCTAACGACGTAAATTATTATTTTGATCTAATCAAAACTGATAAATTAAAATACCCATTTTAATTTATCATCAATTTACATTCGTTGTCCCAGATTGACATCTAGCAATGTGTCAGGACAATACATGTGACTGGAAATGTCACGTGACATGACAAAACCAAACTTGTTCGTTTATCGTGAAACTATAATCCTTTCGTCAATATGATCCAATCAATTACGAGATATGGACGTGTGTCAATCTCAATTATCGATCATATCTTTTATCCTACTGTTAAGTCAATGTAAGTCGAAAACTCTTTTCCGACTTATGAATTCACCTTGGCCAAGGATTTCATTATCAACTTAACTGGATGAAATGTAGATCATAATCTCTTACTATCTAAGAGTGACGAATCCTCTATTGATCATTCACAACCTTCATATGATTCTTGACATACCCGAACGATGTCGTATTAGCGACCCCTTGACATAGCAACATTCGACATCACCAAAGCATGACCGTCCTCACATAAGGCACTATGATGACCTCAAGTCAAAGGACCAATTCCACTACCGAACGTTAGAGATTAACCACTGACACTCAGATAGTTTTCCATGTGGAATCTCTCAGCGGGTCTCCAATGTTTTGTTCTATAACAAAACATTCACGTGTTCATTCAAGTGTCTCCACACTTTAGCTTGTAAGATCAACTACTTACTTCACAAGTAAGAAATGCCACACGTGATGGTCTATCCATAATAACGATATCCGTATCTCGTTATTACATACGACCACGGACGATTTAAGATTCAGTCATATGTAATTTGTATCTCACAATCACAACTCTTTGTGATTAACAAATCATCAAGACTTGAATCTACGGATTCTATTATTTAATTAATTAGAATATTAATTGAATTAAAATAATAGATCTTGCCATAAATATGCATCGGTTATATATACATTAAAAGTGCTTATGTCCAAAGTTGATTGGACCTAGGGCATAACACTTACACTTTTTCCTTCTTCCCAGAGAAAATCTTTATCCCCTAACATATTGGTGATGACAAAAAATGTGAAATTTGATAATGCACATCGATGCTTTATAACATCGAAACTTAATCTATAAATCTTGGTAAAAAAATAAGATCTTGACAACACAAACACATTAGAGTACCAAGCATCACAGCTAGGTTTGGTTATAAGGGGCACACCTTATTCACATGCTGATAATTTACAGATCAAAAAACTGAAGAAACTCGCACTACAGAAGAGAAGAATCAAGCGATGATTCACTTTAGTATATTTTCTTATAATCAGAATCGATCCCTTTTGAAGTTGGGCATTCCTTGTTTGCATTTCCCACTACCAGTTGTAGGTTTATAGCCCAAAAATTAAAAAACGAATGGTAGCCAATAATGTTCTTAAAAACTTCTACACAATTACAAGAGGGAAATTATTCAGCCTCTCAGAATCATTATAGCAAGATTCTATTACAATTCTTGAACTGTTCATTTCAATCATCAACATTCCTCATCTGCAGTTAATGAACATTGGAAGCACAAATTTCCAAAATTTTGTACTATGACAATTTCTTTGTGCATAATTACTAATACCTTCATTCAAGTTATTACAGAAGTCTCTCCATAAACCAATCCCTTCTCTAATAATTTTATGTTGCTCACGGAAATATTTTCTATAACTTTAGACTCATAAAAGCTTGTGAGTTTTAAAACCAAACACGGTAAAAATAAATATCTTAAGAAAGAATTGGTTATTGCCCCTCTTATCCATTCCTTAACACAACCCAAACCATATGTCGAGTCTTGTCATTTTCTCTTGCACTTTATGAAGGCGGCCGTGGTTAGAATTCATTATGAAGGTGAAGTAGATTTTGATTTCCTAAATTTCTTCCCAATTATTAGGGAAGAAACATAATTTAGTACTAGGCAGCATTCACTCTCAAGTGTCGATTTTGTCAAAACTTTTGTACAAATAGATTAATCTTACATCACTAAGAAATCAATCTGAAATCAGTCTATTTCTCGAATATGATACATTTCACCAAATCTGAAGTATATGATATGTGACTGCGGGCACAGTCAAAGTTATTGATAGTTTGACAACCACAATGTCCATAGTTAGATCCTTGATGCTATATAAAAGTAAGTTGCTCCTTCAAAAAATTATGGATACACATGGAGGTTCATATTGTTAAACAATTGAAAGAAGAGAAAAAAAAAAAGGGAGGCTAGGGTTTCATTAAATCTGCATAATGAAAAGTGAATGGAAAACCTACGTATAGAGAGATTATATATAGTCTAAAATAAGGAAAACTAAAAAGACTATTCTACCCTTAGTAAACAATAAAATAAAATAATACTATATTTCTTAACACATATAATGTGAGGGTGGTGAGCTCACTATACTATAGTATGGGCTCCACCCCTACCCACATTATGTCCACCTTTTGTGTACATCTATATATACATAGCATGAATAAAAAATTATTACAATCCTGCTACTCGTACAAAACGGGTTGACAGAAGGCGTTGACATAATGAGGTGGAAAAAATGAACTGCTTAAGGTACTGTATTGAAGACTCGGCCCAATTTTCATACCCGTTTAACATACATTGTTTCCCTGAGTTAATTGTTTCAACAATTACTGCACTTTACAAAATGTCACGTTTCACTAACTGAACTTTAAGTTGTATTTCATCACTCACTAAATTTAGTAAAGTTGCATTTCATCCATCCCCGGGTTAATTCTATCAACACCGGTTGCCTACGTGGATGACGATTTGCACACGTGGCCTTTAAATTACTCCAGTTGGCCATTAATCAGTCATGTCATAAATTCCCAACACCCAAACACGTCTCATCCAATTTGATCTCTGAAATCGCGATTGGAACCCTTGAGAGAACAAAAAATCGCAACACTCGAAGATTGAAAAGCTAGACTTCTGCACAGACTGAGCACTGACTCGGAATCAACTCCCCTATATGTTCCTCACCTCTAGAAAGGTATTCCAATCTGGTGCGCCAAGAACACAACGTATCTTATACAATTGATCTATCTCACTGACCACAGATGAAAAGAATCAATACACTTAAGGTAACATTAGATGATCATCAGATGACTTTGTTGGAAATGAAACACCTACCTTTTCAACTCCCCTATAATTGGTAGAAAGAATTTTTGTTTCCTCTGCAATTGGTTAATGCTTGTAAAGTGCTGACAAGGTGAAAATTGAAGTGAGGCTGCAGGTGGTTACTACTTGGAACTTGGAATTTGTTCATTTTTAAATTCGGTTGGAATCTATAAATTTGTTTTTACTGCTGGTTTGATGGAGGCTATATCTGGGTCAGGCTTTTCATTAGCAAATTTGTTAATGGTGAAAAGAGAAGAGAAGGGAAAAATTCTTGAATTACCTCCTTTTGTTCTCTCCATTTCAACGATTTCAAGAATTCAAGAATCATCCTTACCGGGCCTTCAATTTTGGTTCAATCAGGCTATGGTTTCTACAATTTGGGGATTGGACCTTTGAAAGATTTGGGGGTTAGGAGTTCTTATTATTTTTCATCTGCATCCTACATATCTCACGCTTTCATAAAAAAGAGAAGAGACGTGTTTGTGTTGGGAATTTATGACATGGTTGATTAATGGCTAGCTGGAGTAACTTAACGGCCACGTGTGCAAACCGTCATCCACGTAGGCAATCAGTATTGACGGAGTTAGCTCGATGATGAATGGAGTGCAACTTTACTAAGTTCAGTGAGTGATGGGATGCAACTTAAAGTCCAGTTAGTGAAACATGCCACTTTATAAAGTTCAGTGACCGTTGAAACAATTAACTCTTGTTTTCCCAATCCCAAAGAAGCCATATGATTGAAGGCGAGCGACGGTAAATCGAAGACAAACAACTCCATCATCTTTGTATTCCATCTTCTCCAACTCAAACATAGAACTCAACGTTTTCAACGGAATCGAACAATTTACATTTGTTCGGTTGTTTTTTGCCTTCTTCAAAGCTGCAACCACTATCTTCTCCGGCTAAATCGCAGCTAAAATTAGGTGGGCATGATATGTGGTTTACTTGGGTGTCTCGAAGTTGTTGACTATAGGTATATTTACATATAGTTCCAACCAAATTTGTGTATTTATTAATTTTCAATAACAACCTAATATTTGAGATTCTGTATATCAAATGCGTATGATTTTGAAGGTAGAACCCCAATTTAAATCATTCTTAAGATTTCATGTGTGTTTGAATTTGATGTTAGCACCCGTTTGAGCCTATTGCGTAGTTGTATGTGTAATGAAGTTTCAGATGTCAGAAATGTGAAGCTTGAATACTGCATGAAGTTATAGAGGTGTTCAAACATTGTTGTGTATAATGAATTGAGAAGGTGTGTAGTAGTGTACCCAATGTTTGAGTGTCTGGGTCCTAATTGACTTCACCCAATATGAAAGAATGTGGACTGAATATGTTTATCACAGCTTACAATGGTAGGATAGAATGACAGAGTCTGCCATGGATGTAGACGAAGCAGTCACTTTTTTGCAGATTGCCAAAATAAGGTCCTTTGCCCATGGTGTAAAGCCGCATAAGTGAAGTGTTATGCAATGGCGAAGAATATAAGATGATTGTGAATCCTAGAAAAATAAACCCCTCACAATTGTTTTCAAGATTCAAGTGCATATATCAACAACATAACATCATTAAAGTCACACAATAAAAATATCAGTTTTCAAGCGAATATTTAGTGAACTTATCACAAGTAGAGTTCAACTCGAAGATACATACACACGGCATTCTTGTGAAGTTTGCAATTACAATTTATTAACAATACTTAATTCATACTACATCAACATATTACAAGTCAACTAGAGCACTTGTGTGCCTAACTTCATGGTATCATTGGTTTCCTTCAGGTCTAGAAAGCATGGGTAGAAGTATGTCATTGCTCGAAAATTTGTATAATCCAGTCATTAATACCCAAACAAGAAATAAAATGGATTATGCACTTTGTATGTAGAATGATTAGCCGCATAATTACCTCGACCATTGAAGTGAACATGATTGCTAGATGAAGGTACAAAACTTTGTTGTGTGAATACAAGACTTTGGTTGTCACCCTACATGAATAATTTTTTCCAGCTATTTTCTTATTGATATAACTTCATTATATACGTCGAACTCTTTTTCACAATCTTATGCCTGCATATTAATTCTTTGTGAGATCATATGCCTGCACATTATTCCTTGAAAATCAAATAAGTGGCAACTCTCTGAAAAAAGAGGAAGAACCTTTTTTTTTCGATCGCTCATCGTTTATCTCTTCCTCACATACCTCATTTGTCATTCCCAAATTTTCCATTTGAAGAAGTTATTAGGTCACAATAAAAGCTTCCTAGTGAACTCTTCTTGAACTTCTCTAAACTTTGAAATGGTGTAAACGACTTGAAATTGTTTCTCCATTTCATATCTCGTTGCATATGGTACCATTTGTGAGAGACTTGAAATCTACTTGAATCTCCTTTTCGACTTTATTCCTGAAAGCTTGTTCGTGTTGTTCGACAATTTGCTTTAATGAGGTCTTTGAATGCATGCTCATCGAAGAATGTGTTCATACTCTCACTGCGTTGAGCTGTCGACATCTCTGCTTAGAAAGTGGTTTTGAAATAGCAACGAACCCAATGACATGTGTTCTCATACAGTTCCGAAAACCAAGTATTATGATGCAAATTATATGTATTGATCATTACCCTCCAACCTTCTTCAAAATCTTGATAAATTGTGAATGGTAAACCAAATCGTTTATAGTATAGAAAATCAAACCCTTATCGACGTGATATTCAAACTTTTTTGGTAACTTTTTTTCATTATGTGTCACAAATACCATATATACTTCGTACAGGGGAACACTATTTCAAAATAATTAATTTTTTTTTTTAAAAAAAAAGACTAGTTAGACGTTCAAACGCGCGTCTAACTATTTTCGATTTTCATTTGAACCATTTGATGTCTACAATGTAGTTTTCAAACCTAACTCCCACATGAAGTATGCAATTTATGGATAATGCTAGCGTACAATCGTCAGAGAGTTTAAAATTAGCATGTTATCAAAATTCTCGAAACACTAGTTTGAAATAGCCTACTTTGACGCGTTGTAACATCTGGTACGATTAACCGTTTCGCGTGCCGTTAACAACTTAACAAACTAAGTCGTGAGGATTTCGAAATAATATTAAGAATGCAATATTTCGATTTCGTCTAACATCTCATAATGATCTTGTAAATTGAAACAAAAATATTTAAAAAAAAAAAATTTCAATGTTTTTGGAAGTTGATGGGTAAACGTGACCCACTAAGCCCATTGTGCGTTCAGTAGTACAATATGATACAAAATAAATATCTACTCTTTTACGTCCACATTTGTTTGGTGGTATTAAAATCAAATTTTTAGTAAAATTTGAGATTTGTGATTAAAATTAATTAATGATTCTAGTTTAAATTAAAATCTAAATTGTAATCCCTAAGTATATATGTTAATGGTACTATATTCTTCTAAATAGTTAAATATTCTTAATTCTAATTAAATCAGATATATATATTTCATTTGAAAATTATCAATTGTCTCACATGAAAAATTTTTAAATGAACATCGAACACGCAAGGTATGAAATATAAAATATAGTGTCAAGTCTATTAAGCTCAAACAAATAATTCTACCCAATTAGGATTAAAAACAAGCACATAAAATCTCAAGATTAATCTGCTTATATGCGACCAACTTGTGGTACATGTTAAAATGATAAATCTCACGTTGAAAAATAAAAAATAAATATTGAACATAATGATTATACTTATTCCCAGCTAAAAATTAGATATAAGGAGCATAAGACCAACATCAAGAAAAAGTTAAATCTATAAAATCTGGAATAGTGAAAATTTGTAGAGAAATTATTCATCCCCAGTTATACGTAGTCATTTTTATTTTTTTTTTAATTTCTTAGGCCCCGTTTGATAGCCTTTATTTTCTTTGGAACTTGGAATTTTTTTTCTCCATTTTCTACCTTTTTAGTTGTTTGATAGGCATAATTTTTCTGGGAATTGGTTTTCCACTTGGGATGCTCGCGTGAGCCATTTTCTTTCTTGGAAATTGATGAAACATTTTTCCCACCATTTTTGTGGGAAAAGTTTTTCCAGGCTGATGCTGCATTTTTTTTCCCCTTTTGGCAATGAAAACAAACGTCATAATCAATTGTAAAAAAAAAAAAAAAATTACTTTAATGGACAATTTTCATGTAAGACAAAGTTAAACGAACACTAAACTTTGATGAAATAAATGATTTTTTAGAGAAAAAACTCGTTTATTTTATTTTATTTTATTTTTTGGCAATGGAAACAACTTTTATAACCAATTGTGGAAAAATTTATTACTTCAATGTACAATTTCCATGTAAAACAAAGTCAAACAAAAACAAAAATTTAAAACTTTTCGGGTGGAAAATTATACCAATCAAACACACTTAATTAACGATTATTTGTAAATCAATTTATAGACAATTACTTTTTCTGAAAATCATTTTTTTTCACCCATTTTCCATAATTGCAATCAAACGGACCTTAAATGAAATATTATTCTTCACACAACAAAGCTCAAAGACTTGAAATTTGTTTGTATAAAACAAGAAATCTATCCATCAAACAATTTGTCCTTGCCAAATGGGCAATGGAGCAATTTCGAAGAAAATATAAAAAAGACAAATTAGGTTCTCTCCTTCATGTATTTCTCTTCTTGATCTTCAAAATCACACACATGTCGTAGCTTATAAGGTACTCTGAAGTATACAGTTCATTAGGACAATCGAAAAGAAACGTGTTACTTTAGATGGATAGTTCTCCAAAAAAATGTTACTCTGTTTAATAATTTTTTATATTAATTATTAGAAAGCTAAAATATTAAAAGATACCTATAGAACATGGTTGGTTCGTGAAATTTGTTGAATGTCTAAGGTTATTCATTGGGGGTATTAGTTTAGATATGTGAGACTGTATACCTTATATATTGTGGGTGGTGCACTTAATAATGAAATATAAAAAAAGAATGTATTTATAAGTGTACAGTGTGTTAAGGGATACAATTTCACATCGAATAAAAATGAAAATATAGATCAATTTATAATGGTTTGGACTACTCCTTTTAATAAGGTTGACCTTTTAAGATAGAACCTCAAATTTTAGCATGGTATCAAAACTCATTAAGTTTCAACGAGCAATTCGATCCGATTAAGACTCAAAAATTGAACACACGGATTTTAAAATTGGTATGCTCAAAAGAGACATCATCTTGCGAGGCATGTTAAATAATAGAATCCTATATCGAATTAAGATGAAAACATAGACCAATTTATAAGGGTTTGGACTATTCATCTTAATAAGGTTGACCTTTTAAGATGAAACATTAAATCTTAACATAGTAGAGCGATTAATGAAGTCAATTTATAACCATCATTTTAGTAATAGGGTAAAAAAAAAAATTTTAAAGTGTGGTGCAACTAAAAACTATTCACTCCTAAGTTTCATGTAATTATATCATCTCCACGGTTTTTGCTTGCTACACTTATATTTTAATTGCAATAAACGTCCTTAATCTTTTTTCATTATCACACTTATTTTTCCAACTTTTTTCATCCGATCTTATCATTAACATTTAATTAATTAACACGTCTTATCCTCGATGATGATTCCTATTCAAATATTCCATTAGTATACTTTGAAATGAAGAGCAAATATTGTTGCAATTTGTTGTTTGTTTTTGTTTATAAAAATCCTGAGAAAGCAAATAAATCTTTTTTCGCTACTCGTAAATGATTCTCTGGACGAAAATAGTTAATATAGATTAAATGTGCTAATTAATAAAAAAAATTGATAATAAGAATACATAAAAAAAAAGGTTGAAAAACATAACATAGACAATGAGCATAAATTGAATAATTCCCTTTATAAAGTTTTCTCCTCCAATGATTCTCGACCAAATTGGGCACTCAATACTCGACTGGAGTTCGTAACAATGGATTAAAATATGGAATTTCCGCATTTGCGCAAGGAGAACCTTTTTAATTCTTTGTTTGTTGAATTCTAGTGACCAAATTGCAGCAAATTGAAAATTGCTTTAGCATAGCATTTAGTATCTTTAGTAATAGCACATACAACCTTTAAGTATTGTTCCATGTCTAAGAGGTCCTCGAACCTTAGCCTCTTATTTGATAGCTCTGTCGATATTCTCATGCTTCGAGTATTTAAAAACAAAAATTAAAATACTAAAAAAAACATCGTAACATAACGTTGTAATTCATCGAAATCCTATAACTTTGGACCTAATGGTAATTAATAATAAACTAATAAAAATACTAACAAAAAAATAAAGTTTATATGATTTATGAGAAGTGGAAATTAATCCGATTCACTGTGTAACATGTGAAATACAAAGGAAAAGAGAGAGACAAAATTATGGACCAAAATATAACTAAATAAAAAACCAAAACTATATATTAAAAAAAAAAAAAAAAAACTGTGCTTTAACATGAACGTGCATCATTTTCTTTATAATCACTACTAGAAGAAATTTCACTTTTTAACGACGACATTTTTTGTCTTGAAAAGTCTTTCAAAAATTGTTGTTCTTGAAAAGCTTCTCAATGAACCTTTTTTGACAAAACCACCAAATAATGACTTTATTGTTAAAAGTGATTTTTTTTTTTTTTTTTTAATTGTGAATATTCTAGCGATTGTGTAAAGGATCAGGACTCGACGGTACCTCTCTGTTGATGGTAGCAACAAAACCTTCATGATCATTACCAGAACTTGAGACAGTTGTACTCCCAATACTAGGCTTTTCTTCATAGTTTCTTGGTCTGTCTTTTAGATGCCTAGCTCCCATTACTACTTGCTGTAAAGCCCAAAAACTCAGCAAAAATATTAACACACACCCAACTTTACTCCTTTTCATCAACATCACTTGCACTTCGACACCAATCAATGTGTTTTTTTTTTTTTTTTTTTTGTGTAAATTACAGAGAGAGAGGACTGATTGTGTCTGTGTGTGTGAGAGAGAGAGAGAGAGAGAGAGAAGAAAAGATGAAGAGCAGGGTTGTCTTGAAGACTTGAATGTTAGATACGAGAAATGCTACTTGTATAGACTGATTTACTTGAGTTCACAAGATTTCACATCATTTGGACCAAAAAAAATTACACCAACCTGTGAAATCTTGCCAGCTCAACATACGTAAACCCATCTATTTAAAAAATCTATACAAATAGCATTTTCCACGAACAATTTCTTTCTTGGGGTGGGTTGGGGGCGGTGCATGTAATTGAGTGAAGGAGTGATGAGTGTGAAACGAGGAATATAGATACTGTCATTTGTCAATGCAAACACAACCCGGAAAGCAAGACTTGAAGGTTTGTCTTCATTTATTATTTTATACATGAATGAGAGTTTTTTTAAATAAATTATTTTAATATTTAACACTCTTTTTTCGTTCATTAAAAATATACTAAACATTTATTAAAATCACAACAAAGTCTTATTCTGTATATTGGTATCAAATAGTCGATTGTGTAAGTAATCAGTGTAAAAAATAAAAAAATGTAGCATTGTGTGTACAAAATTGCTCACGCACGCTCTTAAGCCCTTGTTTGAAACCCATTTTGAGAAGAATAGAAATTTTGGAATAGTGATTGATGTGAGAATGTGTGGTGAAAAATTGATGAATTTTTTTTTATTTGTGTGTAATGTTATTTTATTTGGAGAATGTGTGGTTGAAATAAAGAATGAAAATGATAAATTAATGGGTGTCAAACATGGGCTTAAATAAAAAGAGGGATCGTGCCTCGGGGCACATCCAAGATGGCAAAAACAGTGCAAGGCTGGGCTTGCAACCCCAGGGTGGGGAGTTCGAATCATGGAAGGAGCAGCCAAGTGTTGTAATACCCAAACCATGTGGTGGAGCAGCTTGGTGTTGTAATAACCGGTTGTAGAAGGGCTCCCTTGGGGCCAGGAGTATAAAGCTTGCATGGACACTGATTTGATTGGGCATAACCCGCGATTTACCTCCGCCCAGAGTTGAGGCACCGGTTATAGGCGGTCCAGGAAATAGTCTAGTGTTATCTGGGATACCGGGCATCTAAAAAAAAAAAAAAAAAAAAGAGGGATCGAACAACTTTTTCAAACTGGCTGGATTCTAGGCTGATTGAGGTACACACTAGTTATTGAAACTGAAACATTGTACGAGTTTTGTGATTAACACGACAAACATGGTACAAGTTTTTCGTACAAACATGTTTTAATAGAATTAAATATTTCTCTGTCACCTCAACATAGCCCACAATTTCAGGATCTAAATTTGACTCTGTCTTGAGTTTAGTTCTCCTTTCGGCATCCTCTCTCTGTAAACTATAACACTAAGTCCATGGTAATGCAGTTATCAAGGAAAAGTACTCCTAATTTATGAGACTTTTCTTTCTTTTTTTTATTAATTAAATTTATCAACTTATGAAATTAGGGTTTTGCCTTTTGAAAGAAGCAACACATTTTTCTTAAAAGGCATCTTTGGGTTTGTTTTATTAGATAGTTTAGAAAGTTTTGTTTCTTCTATTGTTTGTTGGGGCGGCTTTCTTGGAAAAAGGGGAAGACTTGCATTTTAATAATAATTATTCAATTTTACGAACCCCAAAATATTTTCTCCCGTCTCTCTAGATCATAAATTCTTGTGATATTAGATTGGATGGGACATTACTAGGGACAGAGCCAGATACTTTTTCGTTGTGGAGTCAAAAATCAGAGACGCTCGAATAGAACTCAGAAGCTCCAAGGACGGTAGGCTTCAGTCATTGACTCGAGCGTCTTCTTTTGGTCTTGCCTAGTGCCCCAAGGACAATTTACAACGATGCAGTACAGATTACATACTTAAATCTACTCTCAACAGCAGGTAACACAAACCCCAATGAGAGAAATAAATTTGGGTGAAAATTGTTTAAAGGAAAAAGGAGAGGAAATCAAATATACACACTAAAATCTATAATTTCTGACATTTCGCCAAAATCAATTGCAATCTCAAAATCGCATAACCTCAACTCATGAATTAAAAAAAAAAAAAAAAAAAGGAGAGAGAAAATCAAATATAAAACCAGTACATACGAAGGAACAAAACTTAGATACCAATAAGCTTGGATATATTTTGACAGCATTATTTCAGATAAAATAACTAACAAAATCTAATTTTTATTGTTAACAACCTTCAATTTTAACCAACGAAAACTTTAATTTTTGCCCATGCAATTCGGCAATAGTAGAAAAAAATAAAAATTCAGAGAAGTAATTAGAACACAGTTGAGATTTCAAGGAGAATTAAAAAACCCAGAAATGAAATTGGATTATAATGAAAATTAGAGCAACAAAGAAAGAGAAATCGACCTGGGTTTGAAGAAGTTGAGATGGAGTGTTTTTCTTCCTCACCCAAAGCGTTTACGGCCTATGGCTTGTCTACATAACTTTTGAAAAAAAAAAAATTGAGGGGTGGGTCTATCCCTGGACATTACAATATTTCTATAAGGTTTAAGGTAGTATAACAAAGCATAAGAAAGAATGAAAAATAAACGTGTTTATAAAAACGCAGTATTTGGTAAGACGGAACTTTACAACATCCACAATTCACCTTACAAATGGTGGCACAGCAGCACATTCAATATTATCGAGTTAGAGAAATGATGAATTTGACATGTTCAAAAGGGCGCCATTAGATTTTTTTTTTAACTAGCTAATTTAGAAATCCAATGACCACAAATGTAAACAAGATTGCACGCTTGTGGAAGACTTTTGCACCTTTAGCTTACCACTAAATTAGACTAACAGAAAGCATAATTACTAGCTTGACCATAAATTTACACACTATCATGTCCATCAAGACTAAAATGCAGTCAACTTTTCCGAAATATACGACAAAATCTACATCCACACACCATATCAACAAAATTCAAAGCATCATCACTTTCTTTTGAGTAAGGTAGTATTATTACCTTTGTATATTCACATTTAGATCAATTGAAAAGTGGAGCAAGTCCATATTCTCAGAACAGCATAGGAATCTAAATTATCAAAATTGAATGAATACAGTAGGTTTTGAATACCATTTCAAGGGAAGAGAGACTGTCGATGAGAAACGTCCCTTGTCTATGATCTATAACAATGGGTTCATGAAGTGTAAAAATGCAGTCATGCTTACACGTTTACAGTGAACAGGTAGAGTCTAAGTACCAAAGCGAGAGCCAGCTGCAACAGGAAGATGCCAGCCACAATCAAGAACCAACTTTCACCAGCAGACCTAATGTGGTTTCTGAGGTTGAGGGCAACAAAAGAAGCAGACATGAACCCTGCCACGCCCGCAACAACCCATCTAAAGATTTCATAAGGTATAACGGAGAGACCCTGCAAAGCAATAACAATCGCGATTCACCAATACAATAAAAATACCCTTTTCAGCTATAAGAATGTGTTTGGTATATAGTACTGAACAGACTACACTGAATAGTATAATAAACAATATTTAAATTAATTATTCCTTTAATACAATCCAATAGAATTCAATGTGAAGATCAATCAAAACTTCAGGTTTAAACTTACCAAAGTGGGAATAAAGACGAAGAGGGAGTAGCCATATAGACAAAACAGCTGAGCAAGTCCGGATGGAGCAGAGAAGTATTTGAGAATTATATACAACAAAACTGGCACAATAGTGACATAGCCATAGAACAAACCAGCAGACCAAGTAACCAGATTGATATCATAATTCCATTCCTTCTTCTGCAGTTTGTGTGCTAAGTATGTAACAAATGTACCAATAGAAGCTGCCACAAATATTAAGGTGGTGCATATCCAGAATGGGCCATACCTACGAAGCACAGAAGATTAACAACACTAAATTTTGAAGGAAAAAGGAAAATGATGAAAGAAAGAGACAAGATATTGATGCCTCCATCAAATAAATTATTTCATATGCATTTCAGTTATACATTAGGAATTACAACAAGGTTTCATATTATATGCCAAATGCAATTCTTCCTGTCTAAAAGTTCAATCAAATTTAGCTTGAAGACAAGAAATGGCAAACCTATCCAAAAGGTATTAGTGCTATGTCCTTACATTTTAATGTTTGATATTTAAACAAATTGAATCTTTATTATAAAATTATCATCATTGAGGTGAGATCTATAGGGATAAGACCAAAGCACACTTTTAACATGCAGGCAACTGTTTTTAAATTGAACGATGAGGCCCAGAACTATACTGTCATGGGTTCAGACCGCACCAGCTGGCACTAGTCTAATTATATACAAATGTTTTTCCTGCTAACTTGGCTTTGCATTAGTCAATTTCTCATCGAAAGTTTAGGTTAATTTATTATCTCTAATGAGTTGTACTTACATTGTATTACTTAAATAATTATGATGATGATGATGATATAATTCATCCCAATAAAAAGACAACAACAAGAGTCCAAAGAAACCATACCAACATAGTTACACTGCTCCTGACAACTATTCAAGAAGATCAACAGAAAGAAGGGTTTAATTCAACAGGGTCAGCCAGCAAGGAGGGAACTTATGTTGTACGGATTTACCACAATTACAGTGTTTGCAACAAAGAATACTCAGTTACTTAGATCCGTCAGTGGCCCTACATCACAGGTTCTCGTAAACTTGAAAATCTCAATAAGTCGGGCATCTTCGAGGCTCTCATCTTAATAAAATGAAATTCTATTAGAAAATTTCGTGCAATCAAATATTTGGTCTAATACTATGAAATACAGCCAGTCTAGGTGGGCATCTGGGATGTGCACATCCCTACATATAAATGACTCTACCCACATAAAAAAGACTGCAATATTGATCTCAATGCTTGAAATACAAATGCATGTTTGAGATCATCAAGTGAATGCTGTCAAAGTGAATATTTTTTTTTTTTTGATAACCATGGATGTCTGGGCCAGCTTACGCGCACATCGACTAATCCCACGGGCATCAAAGTGAATATTTTGCATTCATTATATTTTATTCAGGTTAACATGAATCGAAGCAGCATTCATAACACACATTTCTTATCTATTATATACCAGACATTATATTTCATCATTTTACAGGTGACTCATTAATCATGTTTCAGTGTCAGGAGTTCCAAAAACAAACATCTAAGTCCCATAATGAAGTGTTTGTGCCCAGAATGAATTGGAAATAGCATCACAACTTACAAATCTGGGTTGTTGGCAGTCTTCTCGGTGAAGCTTCCTCGGAAAGGAAAGAGTGAATCTTTTATCCTTTCCAAAACATCAGATGTGTCAACATCAAAATAGGGCCTGTATGCAGCAATGGTAAAAGTTCGAAACCAACCACCTTGCTCCGGGGCATCAGTACCAGACAAAGTTTTGGAGAATGTATCTACATAAATAAAACAAATCCAATTTATCTGAAAAATGAATCCAAAATAAGAAAAGAATGGAAAGGCAAGGAAAACACAGGGAAATAAATCCTAATAGATCCGCATACAAGAAAAGAAAGTGATGGAAATCCTTTTAGATTATTATATGATTATTTTCCATGTTTAGATTCTTATTTGGGAAAAGTTATTAGGGTTTATTTACTAGGTTTCCTAGGATTTTATTATGTTCATTTAATAGATTCTCAAGGATTTGATCAGATGTTTCCTATCTATAATAGGTTTTTTGGAACTCTATAAAAAGGGGGCTTATGCATTGTAATAAAGACTCTCGAGACATTTCAACATTACCATGTAAAACTTAATGAGTTCTATCTCTTGTTTTTTCTCATTTTCATGTTTCTTTTTTTGTTTATGTTCCACAAGGATCAGAGAAATTTTGGTGCAGCTTAGAGCCAGAGACCTCAATCTGAAAACAAGAATGTATCCTGGAACCAAACTTCACAGCTTTTGCATTATGTCCTGAGTGGTGCCACTAATTTTTAACTTATCCATGTAGGAATTTTTCAAAGAGAAAATACCAATCTCCCTACCAACAGAATCACATCACTCCAGTTTGTTTCTGTAGGAGTTTTAGGCATTTTTTTTTTATAACCGTGGATGTCCGGGCCAGTTTGCGTGCACCTCGACTAATCTCACGGGGTCCTGAAGTTTACAGCCGTTTCTCACCTCAGTGCCCTGAGGGGACTCGTACTGGTGACCATTGGGGAGCAAACCCAATGCCTGATCAATTGAGCTACCTCTCAGGGTTCAGTTTTAGGCATATTATAGATAACTAAAAGTATTGTGTTCCCTAATTATCAGCATTGATGCCCATCATTCAATAAAGTGCAGGTACTTCTAGCCCAATAAAATCACCGTTTTCACTTGCGAGGTTCCTAATGAAAATGATCCCTGGTCAAACAAACTCCGTGTCACAATCAAATGCAGACACCATTAACAAAAGCAAGATCATCACCATACTGCTTCTACTAAAAGATTAGGATATGGACCCAAAAGAAATTCCAGATTCTGGCCAAAAGCATACACAGTTACACAGATACAGAACCATTCAGAATCAGCCAAAAGTTTAGACATGGCATAAAGCTCAAAAACTTTATTCTTGTTATGACATGGTACTCAATACACAGAACTTTAGCAGGAGTGTAAAATTTCCTAGATGAGAAGTGAAAGAATTAGGGGGCAAGAGGTTATGAACTTCAGCATATGAACAACAGAAAAAGTAGAAATGGGAAAACTGGAATGAAAAAACAGAATAATATTTTGGACTTTGTGATTCAAAAAGAGAACCTCACCTAGTAACTTTTAAAATGGAAAGAATCGTGCACTAGATTTCATTCTTACAAGGAAGGAGGAAAGGGCTTCAGATAATTTCTAGAGAGAGCCAAAGGGGTACTTGAAATGGTTACTAAGAAAAAGAATATGAGTTCTAAACATGTTCACATTCATATAGTCGAAAACCAAAGGGGTGACAATGGATTTCCAGGCAGTAACAAATGAATAACAGTCTTGCAATTGCAAACATAAATGTAAAACAGAGATTGGAGGGAAAAGGCTAAAAAAGTTATTGCTTCATATTGTTATTAATACCAAGGGGACTTGTACCAAAAGTACAAAACTCGGAAACAATAAAGCACTGAAAGCTATTAAATATGAAAAACTTCATAAAAAAATGGATCAAATGGTAAAATAGTTAAAACCCCAAGAATCGTTTATTGTCTTGAGAAGATTATCAGTATTCCTGATGATAGCTTTGTGGGAGAGAAAATCTGCTATGACAGATCCTTTGGCCAACGCAGAACAAGTAACCAAGGTTAATGCAAAGGTGTCCAAGAACTAATTTGATTTTATATGAGAGAGACACTGTGAAAGTCATTTACTTAATTCAAGATTAGTGAAAAGAGTACATACACAAAATAAATACTGGCAACAATTTTTATTTGATAGGGGAAAAACCTATAATGGAGTCCTATAAGGCTATTATGATGATATAGAATAAAAGCAATTTTAATTAGATATATCGATATGAGTGATGGTCCGATGGATCAGTGATGACTGTGACATGTAGTCACAATAGGTTTAGAAAAAATTCTATTTGCATCAACGCTATAGCATGAATCCTTATTTTTTTGTTATAATCACAGCATACAAGACATATCCAAGATAATGCCCCTTGGTATCTCTTATTTGCTAAAAACATATTTTGTTAGAATGAAAGGATTAAGGGAAATAAATCGTATGTTAGAACTTTGGAGAAGCACATTAGAATTTAAAGGTTTCAGGTCGAGTATAACAAGGAAAAAATATATGGAATGTTCTTTTAGTTATAGTACAAATAAGTGTAGCATTGTTCAAAAGTAATTGTTTTAGGTATTCAGGATTCCCTGTTCATAAGAAATGAGGACCTGAGGGGGAGGTTATGCGCATGATTGAAAAGAATATAATGAGATAGTGAATTACTACGAGAATTCTATGTGATAGGAAAATAAGTATAAAGCTGAAAGGTAGTTTCTACATACAAAATTTTAAACCAGCTAAAGACTATTAGGCCATCAGAGGCAATATTCATAACAAATAAAAGCAGTGAATATGAGAATGTTTGGATGGATGTGTGGGACACCAATTGAGGATAAATTAAAGGAAGATACTTGTTGTACATTCCCATTTACATAAATTGATGAGGTGTCAAAAAGAAAATGAGAGACATTTTATTTTTATTATTTGGTTGATGAAATTTTGACCCAATCAAATCTCGCTACATCATCCATTGGTAAAAAAAATATGTAAGTTGTGATGTACATGTAGCACAACTGTAAATTAAAGGAATGACAACTTAGTAGTTGGTGCGAATAGAACAAGTTAGAAGAAAGAGAGGCATGCCAAAATTAACACGTCATTGTGAAGGATTTGATTGCATTATATTTTTATGTAGATGTAGGCTAGCAACGGGTTGTACCCCCCAAAAAAAAAAAAAAAAACTGTGTGGCAGAAGGAACATGATGGGAACAAAAGAGAGGCTGACTGAAATTACACCCACACCAAAATTATTGGGGAGTGTATTTAGGTGGTTGTTGAAGTCTAGAAAATAAAATTTAGGCCCAATTAAATAATTTATGCAACAGACACAGAACATATAACCTCCTAAATATTTAAAAGCCTATGAAGCTATTACTTCATTGGATAGAAATGAAAATGAGATGGTTCAAAAGAACTCACACTCAACTTATCTAATATTTAAAATGTTCAAAAGAAGTGGAAAACGCATAAGCCTAGACAATAGAAGCTCAAGCATCTCTACATGATTAGTTAACACCCTTACTCATTTCACTTCTAATGATAACAATAAGTCAATACCATGAACAGTATGCGAAATTACACATTAACTCCCCTTATTGTAAAACAAGATAAACCACATAAATTGATACTTGATTTAACAAAAATACCGTCTGCATCACGAGGAGGTCCAGCGGCACCGGAGATCTTCCCTTGAGGACCTGAAGGCGGAAATGTCTGCAGATTCGACTCTGCAATATCCAATAAATCTCAACACAATAATCCTATGAAAAAAGAAGAAGAATTGTAAAATAAATAGAGGATTAAACTAACACGAGTAATTAATACCTGTAAATTTGACAGAAACATGGCCAGGTGGATCTGCGACTGCCTACAACAACCAAGATCATAAACAAATTAGATAATTACAAACAGATCTATAACTCAAAAAGAAAAAAAGAAATGAGTGAGATTATGTAATTACGGGAACAGATCCGGTGACATTTTGATTTTCAATCGATGTATAATTGCCGGACATCATATTGGCTTCAGTCCTTCCGCAGCTGATAATCAAATTAAACGGTACTTATAACTGCAGAATTTGGGCAAAACCTTGGAAGGCTCAGACAAATAGACTCGCATCAACCTTTCTAATGTCTGCACCGCGTTTAGCCACCATTTTTCCTCATGTCAATAAAATATCCCAACTGCCACTTTACTATTCCAAATGTTCCCAACATGCCACAAATCTTTAAAACGTCACCGAAATGCCGCTGAACTAACAGATGTATCCCCGTCAAACTCTGTTTGAAAAATAGTTTCACACGTGGAATGATTTAGAAGTTAAACTTGCCACATCAACAAAATCGCTAGTAACGCATCATAAATTTACTCTTTTGAAACAAGGACAAATCTAACTAGTAATCATCGTTATGTTACTAGTGATTCTATTGACGTGACAAATTTAACTTCTAACACATGTCACGTGTGAAGCTTTGGTCAGGTATGTTATCAAGTCCGTTAACGTTTCAAATAGGGTTTGACTAAGTGGCATACGGGACATTTCGGTGGGTTGTGGAACATTTGGGTTGCAATTGGGGATATTTTAGAGCCCGTTTAGTACCGATTAAAATCCAATTAAAATTGAATATATAGCCGTTATTGGGGTCTCACTCGTCTAATAAAAGTCAACAATAACGCTTAATTTTTCAATTTTAATCCGATTTTAATTTCTTCCAAACAGGCTCTTAGTCTCAGTAGTTATATAATATAGAATGGGATATTTTCCTCTGAGGTCCTTGTTCTTTGAAAAATAAATCAATTGAGTTCTCATTTAATTTTTTGACTTAAAAGTGTGTTCAATTAGATGGAAACCGTTAATTATCACATGCCATACCCAAGACTCCTTTTGAGAGTGTTTTTCTGTCAATCCACCACACATCCCACAAAAGGATATTGAAAGGAAAAAGGAAAATTAATCGAAAATAGAAGAAAATAATTAAAAACCCTAACCTCCACATAAATAATAATAATAATAATAAATTAAGAAAAGAGAGAAAATAAGAACAGAATGCATGCATGCAAACTGGCTGGACTTCTAATTAGCCACAGTTTTAAGAAGAATTAAGAGTTATTGCAAGTGTTAAAACTGGTATTCAATTTTTTTATTTTTTTGCTTAGTGCAAAAAAAATATTAGTGTTTTCTTCAATTGGAACATGACGTTGATAATCAGAATTTTGTATAGACAAAGTGAAACTTGAAGGAAATTAAGAAAACAAAACATACAAATAATTTGTTAGTATTCAAATTCCTTATTACACTGCAAAAATAAAAATTCTTAAAACATTGTGTGTTATATATTTATCCGTGTGTAAGAATAGTAACATCCATCCAGTGAAATAAACTATGCAGCAGCATCATTATCATCGTCTGGTGGTGGTTCATAATTCAAATCAGGAAGTTTGTAATTTTGCGGTCCAGATGCACCCTCACCCGCCTCTTCTCTGCCTTCTCGCACGGCCTCCATCGCCTCTGCGCCGGCCTGTGCCTCTTGCAATACATCCTGCAATGGTTCAACATGTACACCAGCAGCTGCACGGCCAGGATTCAGATGGCCGGCGACATCGGCGAACTCCTCTTCAGCCCTAAAAGTTGGGGGTGGGAATGCACCTTTCCACCCTCTATCGGGATGCTGTCGCATATGACCGAATAGTGCCTTAGCCGATTGGAATTGTTTACCACAAACACGGCACTGAAAGGGATTTCCGACATGTGCCTGCCCGCCTTGATTTCCTGCAGGACCAGCACCACGTTCACCTTCCCTTACTCTTTTCCTGATTATGGGGTTTCCAATCCCCACTCCACCAGCTGCATAGCCACCGCTACCACCACCACTACCACTTCCACCCACCGGAATTGCCTGCGCCCCAAATAACCCACTGCCACTGCCACTTACATTTCCACTTGCGCTTGCAGCACCGCCAGATGATCCTCCACCCCTAGGGAATTTCAATTGTGGTTGTGGGCCTTGTGGCCTATATGCCCTGAAGGCAGAGTGTCCCGGATTGCCCATTACAGGTGGAGGTGGAGGTGGAACCACGGGTGGCCTTTGTAACGGAGAGGAAATAATATTACTGCCGCTGTCACGTTGAGGGATGCTTTGATCAGGCTGTTGTGGGCCTTGTGGCCTATAGGCACAGAAGGCAGAGTGTCCTGGACGGCCCATTACGGGTGGAGCCATGGGTGGCCTTTGCAAAGGAGCTGAAGCCGCATTGGGAAAAGAAGTACTACCGCCGCCGCTTTGATCAGGCTGTTGTGGGTTGTTGGGGTTGGAAGAAGATCCCTCGGCGCCTCCACTACTGGTGTTCTTCATGATTGATTACTTATATTAAGGAGTGATAAGTGTTCAAGATTAGAAGAACAGTGCTGTAATTTCTAAGATGACAAAAATGGCATGGAGGCATATATTTATAGTGGAGGGAAACTTTTGAAAATGGTAGCGTTTCATCCCTGATCCCACCACCCGAGACTCATCGTAAAGAGTTGCATCATTTCGTTTTAAACCGTCCAACGGGAAGGGACGGCTGGGATTGGTTCCCGGCGACGGTTTGTAAGCGGTCCGGTGCCATTTTCTTCAACTTCTGACTTCGCATCGTATTGTATTGTAAAAGGCGCGAAACTGAGGGTAACATGAAAGACTAATATACCCCTAGTACAACTAAATATTACTGAAAATTATCATTTAAATCTTTCTTTTTAATAAAAAGTAAGAAACGCCAAATGTAGATATATAAAGTAAAATTAAATAAAGGAAATAAAAAAATGTATTTGGTGGAACGATTAGATGCTTAGTCCCGTTTGGTACAGATTAAAATTTAGATTTTAATTTAAATCAAACCAAACAATTTATTTTAACCACGTATTATGTGTCCCACAGGTTTTCAATCATACATTTCATCAAATTTTATTCAAATTTATTAAAAATCTAATTTTAATCCCCACCAAATAGAGATTTAAAATTAATACGTGACTAGTGATTTTATCCAATGAAATTATAGTTCCATTTATATTGTCACAAAAATGTATCAATTGCGATCTACGTGTCTAACCTCTATATTAATGTGATTGTATTAATATGAAAAGCGAAATTGGTGCTTAATAACATGTGTGACGTAAAAAGGGTAATTAGCATAAATGGTCTCCTATCGTTTACATTCATTGCTAAAATGGTCCCTATCGTTTAAAATTTGATATTTGTACCCTTATTTCAAACGTTTGTTGCGGAATTGATCCTTCCATCCACTTCTGTTAAATCAACCATTGGAAAATCCAATGGAATTTGCCAATAACATCTATGACATAAAAACAAAATAGAGCAATTGATAATTGTGTAGTTTATGTGTGTGACCACTATTGGTCTCCAAATAATATTGAAATTGTAAGAATCACATTATATATAATTTGAATTTAAAAATTAAAAATCACATGCATATTACCATAATTAACGGGATTGAGGATTGAGGATATTATATAAAAAAAAATATTAAAATATATTTAAAATATTTTCTAAAACAAAAAGTACATTATTCGTGAATAAAAAAAGATTTAATTGCTCGTGTTTCTTTTATTCTTCGTAAGTTACGTTTGAAGAATTCTTGAGCGTCAAGATAATTGTTTAATTCATAAAAGATTTATCGACTATACCATCGAATCAACATTGAATATGCAACTAAAGATCTTATAAATTCCTGTAAATAATCTCAAGTGAATTATTCGAATAAAGTGCAGTAACAACCCTAGAACGAAAGTTCAAAAACCCTAAAATATATTCTAAGTGGTCGACGAGTACTAGAGAGCGAAACTAGGTTGTCTGAAGGTTAACGTTTTTAGGAACCGACGTTGCACCAAAGTCGATGACGTAGTCGTATCGGCCGGGATCAGTCTTGATCGCAAAAGGAGCAGAACATGAATAACAGTTGCATTTGAACCTCCATATCGGTATGTCAAAGAGTGTTTCCCATCCCGCCTCTTCCTTGACTGCTTCATATCTGTTGCCCTTTCCCATGCAGAAGCCACAATGTTCGCAATACACGTTGAATGGTAGCTTAAACTTCTGCAGTTTCTCCGCCATTGGCTTCTCCAAAATCTTGCGAACCTCCAATTCTGATGAAGAAAAGCTATTCGTTGCCATGGCGAAACAATAAATTTCAATGTGAAGAAAACTTTGAAGATTGATTTTTCTCTCTTTGTTTTTGGCTCTGTGCGTATGTGTATTTATATAGGCGTCGCAGGTCTTCGATTTGGATTCGGATTCTGATTATTGGTAAGTTGCCTAAAGAAAGAAAAGGTAACTTTTACAATTTGAAATTATATTTCATAATTTATCATTACAATTTGTTTCCATTCTAAGGACGACTATCACCTAATAAATTAGGGTAATATACAACAATTTTTATTTTTTGCACCACATTTAATTACACTTAAGATTCTTTATCTTTGCTTATTATAATACTTATATCCCTAACGATTTTTCATGTCACTCTTATTCTCAAACTTTTCATTAATTAATACGTTTTGTATTTGATAACAGTTTTATGTTTGAAAGTTCGTTAAAATGGTGTAAAACAACTTTTTTTCCATCATATATTTAAAAATTAAATAAATAAAGTAAAAAAAAAAATTCTTCATATTAAAGCTTGAAAATAAAATATTTTTATATAAATCATCATCAAGGACGAGATACAATAATTAATGGAAAATTGAAGATAAGTATTCGTTAAAAAAGTTAAGGAAACAACTGTTATAATGAGTAAAAATTGAAGAGTTTAATTGCAATTAAAATGTAGTGTATCAAATAAAATTTGTGATGACAATATAATCACCTAATAAAATATTATGTAGCCTAACCCATGTGGACAAAAACCTACTTTTTATTCAAATTTCACATTATTGAAAACAAGAAGAGAGAAAAAAAAAAAAAAAAAAAAAAAAAAAAATCTGCTCATGGGAGAAGGGGTGGAGCCGACCGGAGGCGGCGGCGGGTGAGAGATGGAGTAGATATGAAAATGGATTATGGTTTAGATAGGATGTTATATTTAAAATGAAGTTGGTGGGGGTAGGTAGTGGGGGTGGGTATAGATTAATTTAATTTAAAATATTATTATTAATATTAATTGTGAAATTAAAACCTGATTTTTTATTAAACCAACAAGCTGCTGCAGCTACTTGTTGCCGGCAGCGGCAACTGCTTGCTGCCAGCAGTAGCATCAATCTTTTTTTTTTTTTTTTTGGTTCTCGCGTGGAGCGGTGGTGGTGCAGTGGGTGTGCGGTGGAGGTGGCAGCGACGAATCTGTTGGTGATTGGTTCGCTGTCTTTTTTTTTTTTTTTTTTTGTTATTGAGTGGTGTGCTGTGCGTTGGTGGTTATTGTTGGTGTATCTATGGTGGTTTGTGGCGGTGGCGATTTTGTGGCGGGGGCGACAACGTTGGTGGTTATTGTTGGTGGTGTGTGACCAAATATTTGGTTATCTGTGACCAAATATTTAATATGTGACCTAAAAATTTTGACAATATGTGACTGAATAATAATCTGTGACCAATATATGTGACTCAAAAATAATCCATGACCAACTAATTTAAAAATCTGTGACCTCGAAATAATTTGTAATAAAAAAATTTGACGATACGTGACTATTAAATAAATTTGTAACTTATAATTATGAATCTGTGACCAAAATCTGATGATATGTGACCAATAATAAATTTGTAACTTATAATTATGAATCTGTGACCATTAATCATAAAATGTGACTTTATTTAATAAATATTTTTAATTAATTAAATGCATATCTGATTTTTGAATTTTCAAACTATTTTACCTTATTTTTGAATTGAGGTAAATAATACACCTTAGATATGAATTTTTCCCTATAATAAGAGGTAACTAGATTTTAATATAAAAAAACGAATATAAATAATATTACATCTAGACAGCTTTAAATTCCTAAATTTAAAATTGGGTAACAATGTATAGAATCATAAAGTAAGCATAACAATGAAATGTCTAGAATTAATTCATCATAAACGTAAGAAAATTGGGGGGGGGGGGGGGGGTACTGGGGCATGGGGCACCCCCGTTCCCTGCTCGATCCATAAAGTGACTCTGATGCATTGCATTGCATCAATTTAAATTGCACCATGTAGACTATATTATGTACTAATATCTTTGAATTAAGAGAATTCACAAGTAGTTCACCAAGGGAGAAGAAAATTGCTCTCCTTCTCTCTCTCTCTCACACATATTATTGGATAATTCAAATGTAGACTATATTATGTAGACTATATTTGGATAATTCAAATTGTAGACTATATTATGTACTAATATCTTTGAATTAAGAGAATTCACAAGTAGTTCACCAAGGGAGAAGAAAATTGCTCTCCTTCTCTCTCTCTCTCACACATATTATTGGATAATTCAAATGTACCTCGTCAACCATTCCCTCCCGAATAAAACTTACACCAAGGATCTAGCTAAATGATAGCCGGAAGGTTTGCTCTCGTCCGAGTTTCTGATACCATTATTTGAACTTACACCGGACACCTTTTCATGACACCTACAGCCGATGACACTATTAACCTCTTCCTACTTCCACCGAGGTCATTATTTACAAAACAGGACTTGCTCAATTTTCATAACATTATCCACTCTTCAACCTACTAGGTCTGAGCAGTTGATATCTGCTCATGGCAAGTACGAGGACCCAAGTTGTTGCAGAGATCTTTTCCTTTATCATTAACAACAATGCCGAGCTTAATACAGTCTTAAAGATTTGCGCTTGTAGTCCCTTAAAGAAGCCGAGCACACCTTCTTTTTGCCAAATAGCACGAAGAACGCTAGAAACTGTTTTACGGGATTTTCTTTTGGATTTTTTATCCGCGTCATCATTGGTGTCTGCAGCTTGGATCATAACTTTACACCTGGTTGTATCTTGTAATTAAAGGGCTGTATAAAGATGATAAATGCAATTACCAAGAGAATTGACTAAGCAAGAAGAACCTGATTGCTGGATAAGTTAGAACTGTGGCTATGCTCTTTGAGAGTGCACCTAAAATGAAAGCTGAGAAGGCAGAAAGGGCTTCTGGAGATGATCCTGTCTCAATTTTATTCTGCTTCTGCTCGAGGAGTCTCACTTTAAGTTGATCAAATACCGTATACTGGGTAGATCATTAATCCAGGATCAGTATGTAGCAAACAACTATCTTTAATAACAAAATTGTCTTGCAACAGATAGCATTTCTTGAATTTCTATGTCTTTGTCATACTACCATGACATTTGGTACGTAGGAGTCAAAAGTATTGGACAATATGAGAAAAAGGCTAAAATTTTGTTCATTGTAATATTCATTCCTATAGAATATATAACAAATGTTATAGTATAGATTATTCCTTTGCTTCATACTATAAAGTACCTGAATGGCCGGATTGGAAGTCAACAGAAGAGATATTCCAAGGCCATCATACGCATCACTCCAACTGCCTTCAGTAAGTGTTTCCCAAAGCCCTTTAGATTTTCCAAAAGCAGTCGTCTGCATCCTTGAGGAAGCTGTATCCAGTGGCTACACAACAAGATGAGAGAATTTGATATTAGACAAGAAGCCACATTTATGTTCATTATAACTACATGAGATATAATAGAAATTACAGAATGCTCCAAAAAAAGATAAATGGATCAGGATGTAGCTTAAGTTTTCTTAAACATGTGAACTCATAAATTAAATGAAAATAAAGAACTTTCAAATATTAAAACAGTGGACAAATGGAAGAAAATCTAAATTTTTTGTAACTTCTGTTTAGTTATATTGCAAATGAACATTCTCAACCCCAACCAAAAAGAAGAAAAGGAAACAGCCCCGCCACCGCGCAGTGTTTAATATGAAGATTTACGTAATAAAGTCCACTTCATTAAGCAGCAAAGATTTGTCTGCCGAGGACAAGAACCATGATGATAGTACAATGTAGACTCAGAATGCAGTTCCTATTTGTTCTTTTCTAG
>CM032636.1:0-169657 GCA_019097785.1 Fraxinus excelsior
CTAGGGTATTTCTAGTTGTACGGGCCGGGGCGGACCTCGAAAAAAATTTCAGTACGGATGATATTAGTAAAAGTAAAAAAAATAAAAAAAATAACAACATTATAATACAAATATTATACAAAAAATGAAATACCTTATAATGTACACTTTTTATATATACTAGTCTATTGCCCGTGCAATGCACGGGCAATGTCATTTCGAAGGTAATATTAGCGTTTAAAAAAATATATATTTATCTCATTTTTTGATGGATTTTTCTTTAAAATTGCATAATGTAACATTTTTTCATGCACTTGTTTTTCCAGAGTTAAGAATTATAGATACTGAACTTTATTATCAAACGCTATGAAAATAGGAATTAATAACGAAAGAACATAATATTAATTGAATGACGAATGGAACCCAATAACATTGACAAATTGCAAAAAAGTTGTAATCTTAGATGACAAAAATCATAAGTAATAAAAGCACATTCTTCCTCCTATCCTCTCTTCGCATGGGACATGATGTAAAATTTATTTTATATCCTACCAGCAGGTACGAATGTGAGCTAAATAAAAGAACTCTTGACAGTTTTTTGTGTTAATTTGGAAAAAAATGTATTTACTAACGTAGTGATGAACTATACTAAATTGGTCTTCAAATCATGTGAGCAGCTCTTATCACTTTCGTCAACATCTTCAACAATCCCTTTGACAAGACATCCCGATTGAACGCTTTCTACATAGGCTTTACATGCTATCAGAATATCACGAGAATGCTTGTAGGAATGTCATATCACAAAGTCCTCGAAATGCTATGAGCAACACAACACAAAACTTAAATCAGTATACAATGAAATCGTTACCCAAAAGGAAATAATAAACTAAAATTAATTACCAAAATATGTAAGGATTGAAATGTCTAATAATAACAGTAGTACATAGAAGGATCTCAATTTCATCTCACCGTCGGTGGCCGCCTCAAACTGTACACCATTGTTTAGAGAGAATGAATAAAAATATTCTCATTGTATGCCATTGAACACTTTTCTCCTGTCGCTGAACCACTCATATTTGCACGTCTAGACTTATTAAACTAGGACTTTGCATTTAAAAGTAGACCTTGTAACATGTAGCATAATTGATATATCATGGATCAACTTCAACTTTTGACTACCACTTTAAGTGTCGAGAAGGCTTAAACATTCTTTGCCACAATTGTACATGTTTTGATTGATGCGAAGTCCACCAGAGTGGTAATAGACTTGCTGTAACAAAAAGTAAGTTAGTATTAATGGAAGACAATGTATTGACATATTCGAAAGTGTAAAATGGGTTGGACACAAAAATATCTAAAACATACAAGTGGAATATTGGGATAGCTTTCAGGAAAGAAGATGTCGAAGGAAAAGAGACCATCATGGTATGGAGTTTATTCTACTCTTTTATTATAGCCCTACTCTTATTATTATAGCCCTTAAAAGATTCACTCTGAATTCAGAAACATACGTAAATATGGTATTTGATAGAGTGGCAGCAAAAATATAAAAGGTGAGGAATATATTCATTCTAACAAACTCAGCAAAATGATGGTAACACCATTAGTTTTAACAAAATGCATACGGATTATAACTAAATTTGTTCAGATATCATCATAAATTGATCCTGAATATTCAGAGAGCTTACCAGGAAAATCAGATAATATCTTGAAATAAAAAAATGTAGAGTCCGTAAATATGAGCAGAAGCTCACAGACAAAATGGAAATGGCTGAAATTAAAACGAAATATAGTTAATGGGAAAATTTATACCATGCATTAATAACGATTAGATAAAAAAGTAATAATAACTAACCTGTTATCAAGAGTATATGCACAAGAGTTTTTGAAGTTCTCTTAGCTATAGTTACTTCCATCATGGTTGTTACTTTAAAGTACCGTGTTGCCATAAATCCAAGTACGTGTGAAAAACATACACAAATATCATAAAGCCTGAAATATTCCAAATCGAAATTAGTTATTATAGAAATAAGAAATAACTAAAATCAGTAATATAATTATAACAATGAGCGACTAAGATATGTGACAAATACTTACGAAGAAGTTATATTTCTACAAATGAATGAATGAGAGAATTTCTCTGTAGACAACATTCTTCGTACATGTAATGTGTAAATTGTCAGCGCTTGATGGTTTTAGTAAAACCTTTAAAGATTTGCTTGTTTTAGCTCTTGACAATGCTACATAAAGTTGACCATGACAGAAAACTGGTTCAGGAAGATACAAACCAACGTAATCAAGTGTTTGACCTTGTGCTTTATTTATTGTCATTGCAAAACATGGTCTAATCGGGAATTGAGTTCTTTTAAAATGAATTGAAGTTTGATCATTTTTCATAGGTACAAAAGGAATTCTTGGTAAGAAAACATGTTTTCCACAATATTCACCAGTTGTAATTTCAGCAAGAATTACATTCTTATCAAATTTTCTACAAGTAAGGCGTGTTCCATTGCATAAGCCTTCAGAAGGATTGATGTTCCGCAATAACATCACAGGACAGTTTATCTTAAGTTTCAATTCATGAGGCGGAATACCATTTGGAGTCAAAGTGTTCAAGAAATCTTCCTGTAGGCTATGTTCTGATTTGTCAATTGTTTCATCAAAGCTATAATATGTGAAAATTGTACCAGGAATCTGATCAAGTAAAATTCTATTAATATGATCAACACATTCATTTCTAGGAGTAAGAATTACTCGATTTCCCATCGTATGTAAATTATCAACATATGCTTCAATATTTGGAAAAACATGATTTATCAAAATTTTCAGAGATGTAATTTCATCCTCAAATGGTACAATTATATTGCTCGGAAGCTGAATGCAGTTACAACTGTGTTCTTCCTCTGTTCCATTTCCAACTCTAAGCAAATAATCAGAAAACGTGGGATCCAATTTTGCTCGCATGTTCTCAACCAACGGTAGATGTGAATACGAAGGCCATAGGTTAGAGAAGACTAAGCTAGCTTTCATTATGTCTTCTTTTTTTCCTCTCGGTATCACTGGTAAAACTTGTCTGAAATCTCCTCCTAGAACGACCACTTTTCCACCGAAAGGTAAATTACAATCAGTGATATCTCTGAGCATTTTATCGACGGCTTCAACGGCACAACGATTCACCATAGGCGCTTCATCCCAAAGTATTAATGTAGACATTTTTAACAAAGTCCCTAGAGCCGATTGTTTACTAACAGAACAGATAACTTCACCAACTGTTTCCAGAGGAATTTTAAATCTTGAATGAGCTGTTCGACCTCCAGGTAAAAGAGACGCAGATACTCCAGAAGATGCTGTAGCTAAAGCAATTAAATTTTGAGACCTTACACCTGCTAGTAGAGCTTTATATAAAAAAGTTTTGCCTGTTCCTCCTGGACCATCGATGAAATAGATCCCACTTGATTTGGAATTTACTTTTTCCATAATTGTATCATACGCAAATTGTTGTTCATTATTTAAGCTTGATGTATAGACATAGCCTCCTTCTATATTCAAATTTGTTGTCTCATCTGCAACCATTCTTCTCAACCTTTCATTTTCACCTATATGTACACTGAATGATACTATTTCATAGTCATTTATGCTTTTACCCGATGATTCTAAAATAGAATTGATGTCTTCTAAAGCTCGTAGTTCAGCATCCCTTGAATGTATATTTTCATATACATAATCATCGATCATATAAATTTTAAATTTATCCCACAGTAATCTTGGATGATCAGGGTTGCAAAGCATAAGAAGTGTAGCAAAAAGACGTCTTAAAGAAGTAGGCATTTTATAAATAATAGCTTCAGACAGACATTCTTCACAATGATTGTCTCCGCCTAACAAACTGTGTAAAAGTGCTCCTTCTCGATACGTATTAACAGTTACTCCGTTCAAAGTTCGTAAATCATGAAATGATGTTGGACCTCGAATATGATTGAGAAGAACGCGTAGGAAATATCGTTCTCCTTCAGATGGATTCGCTGCGACAATTCGTCCTATAACAACGTATTTTTTTCTGGGAGTCCAAATCTTCTTAGTTGAGTTCCAAACAAAATGGGTTGGAAAATCTCGATACAACAATGTACGCGCAAATTCATTTGCTTTATTCACCTCAAAAAACTCTGTCAACATTGTTCTTTTCGTATTTTCATTGTCAATAATAGTAGACAAATCATCTTCGTTGTCATATCTTACTTGTTGATGATTTTCGATATGAAGCTGTAAAGAATAAACAGTTGGACAAATTTCCGCCAAATTAAACGAGAAAATCCTCCACATAGCTTCAGGTGGAGATATCCATCTAGCAGATTGATAAGATGAGATTTCGTCGGTTTCTTTTCCTGTTTCATTTGTGGAAACTGAAAAATGAATACGATCATGTCCTTTATACACGTATTTGTACAAATACTTTACAGCTTTAATAGAGGAACATACTTCAACATTAATGTGGCAGTCAAATTTTGCGCTCAAATAAGGATTATACGGTACAACCCATCGATTGTCTAACATTTGACCTCTAACTTTAATAGAAATACCATTATCACGACGTTTATACAAAGGATATGAATTATCACCGAATATAGTAGAATTACAATAATCTCTAGGATATTTATTTTTACAACTACTGTTTCCTTCCATACATACGTTTTTTGGATTAAGATGTCCACAAGGGCCATGCATATTATGTTTAACAATAACAGAATGAAGATAAGGATGTTCATTTTCATTAGGAATTTCACAGCAAACTATCTTATCAACATCTAGAGCAGAACAAATTTTGTAGCCGTATTTAAAAATTAACAATAGATGTGCATGAGGAAGTCCCCTTTTTTGAAATTCAATAACATATATATGCGCAACAACTGGGCCTAAGATATTTTTTTTGTATAAATCATTTTTCAACTCTTCTAGTTTTGCTCTAAATATACGCACAATTAGATCAGGTCGATTTTGAATCTCATCATTGTGTTTTAGCTCTTGTTTAATCTCTGGCCAATTTGGATTGCATGTTATAGTCAAGAAGATGTCCGGTTTTCCATAACGCTGTACAATAGCCATTGCATCCATATATCTCCTTAACATATCTCTAGGTCCACATGTAAAAGATTGAGGTAAAATAATTTTTCTTCCAATTTTGTACCCTCTTGTCTCTCCATTTTGAACGCTATCTACAATACCCTGGTAAAGTTCAGCTCGAATTTGACTTTGGTTGTTACGAAAATAGTCTAACCGTGCAGTTTCGATCTTGACATACATATCTACAACATATTGCTGGAACAATCTACCACTGTGAAGTAAAATAGACTTACCGGAAGGCCTAATTTGCAATTTATATGAATAATATTCTCGACAAGAAACCTGTGATCGTTTCTTCATTCCATTAAGCACTGCAGAAAAGAAGTTATCATTCAATTAGAACATTGACGATGCAAAAGTTAGGTGAATGTACAATAACATAAATTTACAAACCTTGATTTTCCTTTTCAAGAAATTCAGCTGCAGAGGTAACTGTATCAGGAAATTGAACAAATTCAGAGACATGTTCAGTCCTTCTACACCTCTCAATGCCTTCATGCCAACCGGATTCTCCGTATGGAAAAAGTAGAGGATATTGCAAAGGATCATAGCAACCATAATAATAATGAACTCTATGTGAATCACCAGAATGACCGTATATGGTAATGTCACGAAAGCGAATATTAGTATTTTCATCGTTTTCGACCCATATAGCAGCAACTTCAGATGAGGTAGGAGTATTAAATACTCTTTGATCAAGTCCTGGATCGCATCTTATATGTATTTGATGATCTCGTAAGTTAGTGATATTAGTTAAAGACCGGAAAAATCTAGTATATGGATTTACCTTCAAGATTTCAATTAGAACAGTTAAAGTACATTCATCAAAGTTCTCTGAAATCTTCATACGATTTTGAATCTCATTATTTGTATCATAAAAATATAACTGCATATAAGAAGGCTTATTGTTCTGTGGGATAAGTTCGTTTACGTAATGATATACTTGTCCTTGAACTCTAAATGTGTAAATACCTCGATATGCTTTAAAGAGCTCTTTATCGTATTTGACACCAAATGAAGTGAAAGCAAAGTGGTTATTATATCCTCGTGCAATTTTTTTAAATGCCATATATTTAGATTCTTTAGAAGTAAACAAGTTGTACAATTCAGTGGGTGGATCAGGCATAGAGATATGTACTTTCCCATCAGAACAACAAAACCCTTTACTTTCTCTATAAATTTTTCTTGCACCACAATATTTACAACTATTGCATGTCGGTAATATGTATGCAGTCGTTGGTATGTTCAATACATTAAAACCACTTGGTAATGTCAAATTGGAAATATGAGGTATATCGTGGTTTGAAGTAGAAGCCTCAAAATCATGATTCATTATAGGTTGTTGCATTTGTATATCATTCGAATTATTATGTTCAGATGATAGAGGATTACCTATTCTCCTACGACGATCATTGCAACCACTTCGAAGTCGTTTTCGTCGATACCTATTCCTTTGATTTTCTTGTTGGCGATGAGACATTGTTTCAAAACCACTCGAAGTATCCATATCAAATAGTTGGAGTCCAAAGTAACCAACAGGAACTAAAAGAATTAAAGAATGTTATTAACATTTTTATACTTTGAAATAAAATAAAGTTGTAGAATAGTTGAATCAACTTCTCCATCACCAGATGGTACAAAAATGTCTATTACAATACTAACAATTTTTGTGGAATAATTGAATTTGAACCATAACTGTACAAAAAAATAATCTTACATATGTTAAAATATACATACGTAGAGTAAAACTAAAATTTAAAATATCAAAATTTGTGAACAATAACTGAAAATATACCTTAAAAAGAGAAAAAATAGTATTCACAAAGAAAACTCGAGAACCAGCAATTTATTACAAATTTATAAGTTACTATAAATAAATAAATAACTATAATACTATATAAACATATAATATATTATGAACAAAAATCTAAATAGTTCAGTTAGAAAAACGTACCTAAGATAGAATGTACTACTGTAGTAAACTATAACCACCAGAAAAAATAATTGGACACTGTATAGAAGATAACAATAAATATAAATTAGAGTCCACAATTTGTTAATAATAGTTAAATGGTAAATACTATAATAAAAATTTTAGAGAAAAAAATACAAAGGTTAACTGCAAATTGAAGTTTACAAAATTTATAAAAGAATAAAAAAAATATTGTACCTGAAAATAGCACAATTCAATTGATGTTAAAAATTATGATATTTTTACTTTGAGAATGATATCTTGCAATTGAAAAGAAGATTGAAAACAAATTTAATATATAAAGAATTAAGAATGACTAAAAATATAACAAGCAAAAGAAAATCATAATCATAATCATAATAAAAGTTAAAAATCGAAGTATATGAAATAAGTTACATATTTTTTTGACCGAATGGACGAGATACACCAATCTATAGGTTCAAGGACAACGCCCTCGACGGGGATCGACCTGCTCGGTCAGGTCGCGGGGGTCGAGGGGGCAGCGCCCCTCGTGGGGGTTCGGGGGCAACGCCCTCGACGGGGATCGACCGAATATTTTCTGTATGTACGACATCGAATATTTTCTAATTATTTTGACTTAAATTATTAATAAATGAATTTATATTTATAATTTGGTTTTTAACCCTTTTCTAAAGGAAGGAAGGAAGGAAGGAAGGAGAAGAGAAAAAAAAAAAAAAAAAAAAAAAATAATTTTACGTCTCCCCGTGCCGCGCACCGGGAAGATCCAGAGAAAAAAAAAAAAAAAAAAAAATAATTTTAACGTCTCCCCCGTGGCGCGCACTGGGGAGATTGGGATCTCCCCGTCGCGCACGGGGAGTGGTGTCTCCCCGGGCGCGCACGGGGAGACGTCAAATTTTAATTTATTTTTTTATTTTTTTGTTTTTTTCTTCTTTCAGAAAAGGGTTTCGTGCGCCCACGGGGAGTGGTGTCTCCCCGTGCGCGCACGGGGAGACGTCAAATTTTTAATTTTTAATTTTTTTTTTTTCCTTTTTCCTTCAGAAAAGGGTTTCGTGCGCGCACGGGGAGATTGGATCTCCCCGTGCGCGCACGTGGAGACACCACTCCCCGTGCGCGCACGGGGAGTTTCATTCTCCTCGTGCGCGAACGGGGAGACGTTTCTCCTAATTTTTTTTTTATTATTTTCTTTCCCATTCAATTTTTGTAAGTATTATTAATTGTTGTAATTTAATTAGTAAAAATTTAATGTTTCCACACAACTCTTTAATTGTAATGGAAGATACTCACCCCAATAATAATACTAAAATGATATGTTAACAAACTTATTAAAATAACCTAATATGATTCAGAATTTATTGTGAAACATAGAAAAATACTAAATCTATACAAACAAAATACAAACTTATTAAATTAACCTAATATGATTCAGAATTTATTGTGAAACATAGAAAAATACTAAATCTACACAAACAAAATTAACTATTTAAAGAAATTATAAAGTAATAATAATATAAACATTATTGTGAAATATAGAGAAATACTAAATCTACACAAACAATATTAACTATACCTAACTACTTACAAAAATCGAACACAATTATATTTATTGAAAGAAATACTAAATATGCAAAAGTAATAATAATATAAACAAAAATAACTTTTACATATAAATACTTATAGTAAAAGTTTATGTTCTACTGCAATATCAAAGCTTCAAAACTTAGTCGTACAAGCTGAAAACCATAATGAAAACATAATGGAGTAAAATAAATATTTTCATGATTTATAGATTAACATAATGGTATTTACATGCTAATATAAACAAAAATAACTTTTACATATAAATACTTACCGTCAAAGTTTATGTTATGCTGCAATATCAAAGCTTCAAAACTTAGTCGTACAAGCTGAAAAACATAATGGAGTAAAATAAATATTTTCATGATTTATAGATTAACATAATGGTATTTACACGCTAAACATAAAAAAAAACAAAATTAACTATACCAACTACTTACAAAAATCTTAAACATGGAACACAATTGTATTTTTATTTAATGAAATACTAAACATGCAAAATATATATCTAATATATAATAGAAACTAAAATAAATTTTTCGATAGACTTACAGTAAACAGCAATAAAGGTTAACAAATTCTCGATAATTGAATAAATTTTTCTTCATTAGTTCTCCCATATAAATAGACTAATCTCTTCAGCCGACTACAAAAATTAACCGACCCCAAAAAAATCAAAAGTTCTTGAAACTATCAAAAGGCGCCTACAATTTTGACCGCCAATGGTTAATGTGATACGCAAAAGTCATCACATTTTTGTTTCACCGCCTACAATTAATAGTTATCTGTTGGTTTTTTTTTTTTTTGTCATGAAAGTCAACAAAAAATGAGGGATAAAATTGGAAAAGGAAAATACGTCCTAAATGAACAGTAAACAAAGGATTGCCTCTTTTAATAGAAGAGGGATATAAAAAGGTCGTATATAGGATTAGATTTAATTGATATTGAGAGAAGTTTTTAAATAAATTTGGAACTTCGACCAACTCGCATCATAAGAAATAGTCATTTTAGTTGTTGTACTAAAAGTGGATGAACAAGATGAATTTTACATCTTAGCAATGTTTATAAAAAGTTTGATTAATCTTACTTTGATTCATAGTACGTGATAAAATTAGATATAGATTTATTACAAATTATTATTGTTATTCGATTAAAGTTATTTTAACTTTAACTCGATAAAACGCGCAGTACTAGTGGGTTCGACATTTTACACATTACTATGTTACCTTATCACGATCTCGTTCACTTGCGAGTTTTCAAACGGTCAAGTTTTTGGCGCCGTTATCAGGAACTACTGTTTTTGATACGTTTAGTTAATTTTAACTTTAATCTGAATTTTACTGTTTTTTTAGTTTAGTTATATAAAAAAAAATAAAAAAAAATTATTGTGTTTCCTGCTTACTTTTTTGAAAATATCTTGCTCAATTTGACCCGTAGATAGAACAAACATTCAACATTTGAAAAAGACAACGGTTGAAAACACACCAAAAATAGAAAAGAGAAATATATGATAGAGCGAAATCCAAATCAAATAGTCATGGGGATTAACAGGGAAGCAGCACAACCGAATGTGGTGGCAACTAATGGAAGAGTACATGGTTCCACCGATCGTGGAAAGCCAATCTAGCATAGTATATCCGGCATTTGGTCATGCAAACTTCCACCTAGGAACTGTTGTGATCAACATGTTCCAAAACGCGCTACAATTTTTTGGGAGAGGTTCAAAGAATCCTAACCCTCATGTATTAAGATTTCTAGACATGCGTGCAACTATCGAATATCTAGGGGTGTCCAGTAAAGCAATCGAGCTGAGGCATTTCCTATACACTTTGAGAGACTCAGCTAGAAAGTAGTTAGACACTTGTCCACCTCAGAGCATCACTACATAGAACCAATTGAGTAAAAAAAATTAGCAAATATTTTCCACGAAAAGGATTGCAAAACTAAGCGATGAGATTACAACATTTCAACATCTGGACTCCGAATGTTATTCGGATGCTTGGGAACGATACAAAGGTTTACTCCATCAATACCCACAACACGAATTGCAGAAATGGCTCCAAGTGCAGTATTTCTACATTGGTCTGAATCCAATAAGCACGGCTAATGTAGACTCCGCATGCGATGGTTCTATCACAAAAAGAACCGTTGATCAAGTTTACCGAATCATGGAGGATCTGGTATTTACCAGTGCATTTTGACCTACTGAAAGTACGAGTGGGAAAAGAGTTGTAGGGGTATTCGAAGTTGATTCTTTGACAGCAATTTTAGCACAATTGGCATCATTGGCATAGAAAGTGGATCAGATAAGCGTAGTCCAGGCAATAGGAGGACCGAAATGCAAACAATGTGGGGAGAACCACGAGAGTGTTGATTGTAATGTAAGATCTCCTTTTGTTCAGACAATGGAGGATGTGAACTACACTCAGAATTTTCAACGGCAACAACAAAATCCTAATCCTAACACCTATTACCCAGGCTAGAGAAACCACCCATGTTTTCAGTGGAATAATAACTAAGGTGCTCAGATCGTACCACATCAAATTATACCGCCATGTTTTAAGCAGAATGAGAAAAAATCTTCCTTAGAAGATCTTGTGACTAATCTGGCGAAAGTATCTACTAAACATATGCAACGTACAAATAAGAGTTTACAAGTTCAGGAAGTTGCCATAAAAAAATGGAAAATTAGATGAGACAGATAGCAAAGGGACTTTCAGATAGACTGCCATGGGCATTACCTAGTGACATTGAAACGAATCCAAATGAGCACTGCAAGGCTATAACTACTCGCAGTGAGGTACAATTACCTGAGATAAATGTGAAGAGACCAATTGTTATAGAAGAAAAGGTATCTACCTCGGTTGAGGAGCATTTGAGGGGATCTGAGCAGTACATAGAATAAGAGAAAGTATTAGAGGATCCAAAGGTTAAGGTAACCGTTCCCACTAAAGAAATTGTTGAACCACTCCCATTCCCACATAGGCTATAGAAACATAAGTTGGATAAGCAATTTTCGAAATTCCTTGAGGTATTAAAAAAGCTACATATTAATATACTATTTGTGGATGCACTTGCACAAATGCCTAGCTACGCAAAATTCATGAAGGAGATACTTACAAACAAGAAGAAGCTGGAGGATTTGGGAACAGTTATGTTGAACGAAGAATGCAGTGCCATCTTATAAAATAAGTTGCCACCTAAACTAAAGGACACAGGGAGTTTTATTATCCTTAATTTGTACCATTGGTGAAATGACATTTGATAAGGTTTCCATTCCCCCAAAGACTTCGAAAGAAGTTAATGGAGGAAAATATTCATGCTATAATTACAAAGAGTAGGGTACAATTACCAGAGATTACTAGAAATGACCAGAAAAAAAATGACTAGGGAGGAGTTGATGAAGCGATAATGGAGGAAAAATCTGCACCCACCTCAATTGAAAATGAAGAAAGTATAGAAGCATCACTTGCCAAGACACCAAGTCCAGTCAAGGCGTACGCGCTTCCCATTTATTTTCCTCAAAGGCTCAAGAAGAACAAACAAGACACAAAATTTGAAGATTTTCTTGATATTCTCAAGAAGCTCCAGATCAATATTCTGTTGATTGATGCGATATTACAAATTTCAAACTACACAAAATTTTTGAAAGAGATGTTGACAAAGAAAAGAAAGCTTCCGGAGTTTGAAATTGTGGCCTTAACGAAGGAAAGTAGTACAAGAGTGCAAAACAAATTGCCACACAAGTTGAAAGATCCAGGTAATTTTACTTTGTCTATTTCAATTGGGAATTCTTGCGTTATTAATGCATTGTGTAACACGGGTGCTAGTATAAACCTAATGTCATATTCTGTTTACAGGAAATTGGGAATGGGTGAAGTTAAATCAACATCAATAAAGTTACAACTAGATGATACTACGATTTCAAAGCCACGGGAGAAAGTTGAGGATGTACTCATAGAAGCAGGAAATTTAATATTTTCGATGGACTTCATTGTGCTGGACATACCAGAAAATCGAGACATTCCAATTATATTAGGTCGACCATTCTTAGCAATGGGTCGAACTCTAATTGACATGAAGATTGGTGAGCTAATATTGAGGGTGGAGGATAAGCAAGAGATATTTAATATTTATACCCCACTTGAGAAACCTTTCAAAAACAATAATTGTTGTAAAGTTGACAAAGAAGAACCACCTGATCAACAAAGCTATTAGAATAGAAAATTAAATTTCGGTGGACTTTTTGTTAGAGATAAAAATGAAAATATCAAAATATGGAAAGCAAAAAAAGGGTGCATAAATGAAAATTGCACAAAGTGTAAGGATGTCATAACTTGGTTCGAGCCACCATGATCAAACATGGCACAAATTCAAGCTAATGTCGTTAAAGAAGTACTTATTGAAAGGCAACCCAAGCTTTTTTTTCCTTTTTATTTATTCTGTTTTTGAAATTCAAGGTAGTTTAGTTTATTTTAAGTTATTTATGACTCATCACTCATACCTCATTTCCCCTTTTTATTTTCAATAAGTTTATTGGTTTTTTAGATATTAGAGCTAAGTAACACTTGTTTCAATTATTTGATTTTAATACTTAATTTGATTTTTCAGGAACACGATATCGTGGAATATTTAAACCAATATTTACCAATGAGCTAAATAGAGTAATAGGAAAGCTAGTCATTGAATTACACTCCTTATTAGGGGACTCTTTTCTTCACTTTCTTCCCACCCCTTTATATGCAGATTTAGAATTAAAGACATTGAGAACAATGTATAGTTTAAGTTTTGGGGTGAAAAACGTGAGTTTTTATTTTTTTGTGTGCTTTTATTGCTTTAGTAAAAAAATCTTTTTGTAAGCTTGTATGAGTTAGTTGGCCTGGCTGGCAATGATGAATAATATGAATCATGAATTGATCTATGAATGGTGAATAAGTTGCATGCTTAGATTATTTTTTTCTTTTCCATGTGAAATTTGATATATAGTGAACACATGAATTAAGTTAAATGTTGTGTAGGAATGAGTTGACTTCATAATTGGACCAAATTTAGAATAGTTTAGGGGGATTTCACTGTTGTAGAAAGATGTTGAGATAAATAAGGATTCCATGTGTGAACTTAAAAAATTTGTGTGGATTGTGTCTAAGGTCAATATGATGCAATTGAGTGAAAATCTCAAGTTAGAAGTTGTTTTACTTGAGTTGATGTTAAATGAGGGGCATTACACTAATCAAGGCATAAAAATATTTCATTTGAAATTTTTTCTTCGAAACATTTATGACTCGAGCAATTAAGCTTGCAAGGATTTTTAAAACTCGATGTCCTATGGTCATCTGACTTGGGAGTCATTGGTCGAAAGTTTGTTATATGAGTCATTTAGAAAGCTTAATGGAGATAATACTTCAAATAAAGAAAAAAAATTTAGAAAAAAGCAGGTACATGAAATAGAAAATGCATCAAATGTCTTGGTTAAATCTCAAACACCTGTTAAGAAAATTTGACTTTTGGTAAGAGATTGTTAGCTTAGTTAAGTCCTAGAGATTGAAGCAATCAAACTTAATGGAGAATACTTGTTTATTGTCATGTTATACTGCAATTTGTGAGATTTACCTAAACTAGAGAGGCGAGAATAGTAAAAAAACAAAAAAATTAACCTTAGTTCACACACTGGAAAAGAACGAAAAAAATAAGTTTGGGGGTGTATGAATCTTACGAGTGATGAAAGAACATATTTGACCATTGAGGGTTGGGAATTGAAACAACTTATGAATTCATAATGCTATACTTAATTCTTCATACACACACACACATCAATTTTTCATTGGAAAAGTAAAAATTGATTTTGGTAATGCAACCTTGAAGCTGTTTATCCATTTAATACAATGATTTCAATCATGAGACAAAATGGCAGGTTATCTAATCAAACCATTTTGCATGTTTGTGTGTTTGTTAAGTTAGGTTACGGTCTTGTTTGATGACAAACAAATTTTTAAGTTTGGGGGTATTTGATAAGTGTATTTTATACACTTATTCGGGCGCTAAAATATTAACATTTTGTAATTCTTTTAATGGAATTATAGCCTAATTTACTATATGATGTGTTATTACGTGAAACTCAATGAATGGAAGTGAAGTTGAAAAAAACAAACAAAAAATGGCAAGATCCAAAGTTTGGGGGCTAAAGTGAAAATGCTCAAAAGTGGTGTCGAAGCTCACAATGAAGATTCGAGAATGCTAGCGGTCAAATGGATACAACTAAAGATCAAAATGAGTGAAAACAAATCAATTTTCAACCGTACAAGGATGTCCAAATTTTTAGTTGGAGATTGAGATCCATTTTTAGTAAACGTTCGAATTGAAAAGGAGCTATTTCTATCAAAGTTGTAGCCCTTTGAATTATCTTTCAAAAGCATTTTGAATCACCTTAATCGAATATCAGAAGAAAAATATATGACAACAATGTTGAAATAGACGCAGTTTGGAACAACAACTCAGGGCCCAGGCGCTGCCTGGACAAATATCGCGGCGCCTAGGCGCTACGCCGCACAAGTAGGTTTTTGATTGAATAGGTTGCGAGAAGCCCAGAAAAAGACTCCAATTTGGCCAAGACGTGTAGGGAACTATAAATAGACTAAAGAATGCCCAAATTAGGGGTTCCACACATTTAAAAAAAAACGATACATCGGGAGATTGAAGTGACAAATCAAGAGAAGAAATTCATCACAGATTCAAGTTTAAAACAAAGATTGGAAGTGGAAGAAGAACTTTGTGCAAAAGTTGATTCTTTTCCATATCTTTATTCAATTAATCCAGTTATGTACTCAAAGATAATTATTTGTTTATATTTTTACATTATGCTTAACTAAACTTTAAATTAGGGCAAACAATGTAGTCTTTTTGTAATTCTTGATTCTTTAATTCAAAGATTTTTGTAGCATATTCTTTTATGTGTTGATTTTGTTATGAGATTAATTCTTTGAATTATATGGTCAATAATTTGATGATTACTTGAATTTCTTACGAATCGAGAGGTGAGTTTGAGGCTTAGAACGTATAATAAAATTCGGTAAAGTAGTATAACGTGTAGAGATATATATTCTAATTATTACGGTCGTTATATGAGTTTTTAGAACTATAATTTGTTTAACTAAGGGTAATTTGAATAGAGATATGGAATTGAATTAGTTAAATAAGCTTAATGAGAACTCGAGAGGGCTAAATTGAATACCATGGAAGGATTCGACCGACCACTACAGTAGGTTAGAATCTTGAATTGAAAATTGAGGTACTCATTAGATGAACTTGTTTTGCCCTTATATTCATCACTTATTCGAATCTTTATCAAATCACCGTTTGCAATTTTCTATTGCTTTCCATTAGTTCACAAGTAAGAAAAATTATTCACAACTATTAACATTCTTTATTTATCTTTTATCAAATAGGAGTTAAGAAAAGTAGATTAAAATTAAAGTATAGTCCTCGTGGGAACGATAAACTGGACTCAAATGTCTACTATATTACTTATTATGATATCGTACACTTGCGATATAAAACACACAACAATCATCAACATCATCAGTTCAGAAAAAGGTGTCAACGACCGTTGACACTTCAAATATCAAGTCAATTGTGGAGACAAAGTTAAATCGGTGATTGGATATGGAAGAGACAAGCAAGTATATATATTGGGTATAGTTTAAAGAATTGAATACCTTTTTCTTTACACTTTCGTTGCTTGAATTCTGTATTTGTTGTGTTTTTATTAGTGTAAAAATTGTAGATTTTTTTTAAAAAAAAAGCAATTTAAGATTTATTAGATTATTCAATGTCTTGGGGGCATATTATTGTCTCGATGATGCTCCATTTAATAAGGTGATTATTTCAAAAGTTGATATTACTCCAAAGAGGAATTCAGCAAAAATAAAATTAAAAACGTCAAATGTTTGACATACATAAAGATTGCAGGTTTACATGAGTAAGAAATATTTGGTTCATTAAATAATAAAACATGCATCGAAAAATGAAAATGTATAGCAAAGAAGTTGTAAAAGGAGTTTCGCAACCTCTATTTATATTTTGAAGAATTTGATTTTATCTTCTCTGTAATGGAAGACAAATTGGAAATTGGTTTCAAAATAGAAGGGGAAGATGTAGTACTTGTATATATTCATTAAGGGTCCGTTTAATTGCAAAGGTAAAAAATGGGTGGAAAGAAAATGTTTTACTGGAATTGAATTGCCTAGAATTTGTTTTACTGGGAATTGTAATTAATTGTGTTTGATTGGTATAATTTTCTACCTGGAAAATGTTGAAAGTTTAGTGTCTGTTTGGCTTCGTCTTTTTATAAAAATTGTCCATTAAAGTGATAATTTTTTCTACCAATACGTCTAAAATTTGTTTCAATTACCAAAAAGTAAAAAAAAAAAAATTTAAACAATTAGAAAAAATTACCATATTCATTTGACTTTGTTTTGCATAGAAATTGTCAACAAAAATGAAAATTCCTTTTACAATGGTTGATAGAATTGAATGCCATTGTAAAAAAAAAAAAAAAAAAGTGAAAAATGTTTTCCCACCTATTAGGTGAAAAAACATTTTCCATCATTTGTGCATCAAAGGGTTGTACCTAAGAAAAAGTAGGAAAACATTTTCCGTGAAAAATTTAGCCTATCAAACAGTCAAAAAGTGGAAGTAGAAAAATATACTTCCATGAAAAATTCCGCCAAATCAAACGAACCCTAATTGAAGATATGCAAACATTGTTTTATATTTGAACGAGTTTTGAATTTAGTTTTCTTCTCTTTTTCTCCAAGAAAAGTAAATAAATAAACAAAGGCCTAAAGTTGGTCAAAAACTCAATATTTGTTAAGCATTTTAAACGCAAATGAAATGGCAATCAATAAAACCACTAACTATGTTTGTATGTGTGTGTGTGTGTGTGTGATAGATCAAGTGCAGATGAAGTACCAAAAATTAACAATTTTTTCATAATTTATTTATTTGTTTATTGTTGTTATGCAAATGGTCTGCCGCTACAAAACGAGGATCGACGAGGGGCAACGCCCCCGATGGGGATCGACCTGATCGATCAGGTCACGGGGGTCGAGGGGACAGCTCCTCTGGCGGGGATTGACCTGATTTTCGTATATATATGGAATGAAGTTTTGTTTTTAGTGGGGATGAACCGATTTTTTGATGTGTTTTTTATTCTGAATTCAAATGAGACACGGAGTCCGTGTCCTCTGTGTCTCCACTCAACACATAGACTTTCTCAGTGTTCCGCAGAGATCTTGTCTGATTCCACGGACACGGCCTCCACACTGTGCGGAGACACGGACACCTTTTTATTAATAGTGCTAATGAATTAAACAATATTTCGAAATGTTACTCGTGTTCTGTTGGATGTTTGAAATTACATTTACCATGAACTAAAGTTTCAATTACAAGCCCATCCTTCATAACAAATTGGAGACAAAATATACAACAAATAAACTCTACAATCAACAAGCGAATGCTATATCCTTTTGTAAGTTTTCTTTGATAATGGCCTTCTCAAACTTGGAATGGCTACCACTGTTTTTGTTATTGAGCCTCTGTTTGATATACATTAAAATTTTCATTTTCATTCTTCTACTCATTTTGAACCACACATTCTCCAATAATATAATATTTTCTATCACATCAATAATTTTTCCTTCTTTTTCAACCACACATTCTCTATTAATCTATTATTCCAAAATATATTCTTTCAAAATAATGTGGCTCAAACACACCATGAATATACATAAGAATTCATGGCCATGAATAAGCTCAACACAGGAGATATTCCTCAATTCATATATCATCGTGTGTTGCTTTCACAGATTCTTAAAAAATTCATAATCTTTCCAAGACAAAATAAAATTCCAATCTTAGTTTTACATCTTGCACTTTTGCCTGAAACCAATTTCCAAGACAAAATAAAATTCTTCAAAATAAAAGGACAAATCAAATTATTCGAACTCCAATACATCGTTTTTTATTGTAGACTAAAGAAAAAAGACATGAAATAATAAAATTGGAGGACTAAAGGAGTGAAAACTGGGAAAGTGAACATCAATATCTCATTGGTTATTATTACATCTATAGTACCCCAAAACTGCCTTTTTTATATAGTAGTGACGTACGTGGATATTTATAGGGGGAGAATCCGTGTGAAACGAGGATTGCGGGTGTAGCCTAATTCCACGTATCACAATACCATTGGTTTTGTGACTACTTACTAAATATTTGTGTGTTTCCCTTTATCAGTTTGTTTCCTTATAGAGTTGGATTTTCCCCAAGGGCAACAGAAAATATTCAAGGGCGATGGGAATTTTATAGATAAAATTACACCCACTTAGAGTTTTAAAATGCCCAATTCAAAATCAGGTTTGAAAGTTTTTCTTTTAAAAATCAGATAAAAATTTAAACATTTTAATATTAATTAAATTAATTTATCCATTGACTTAAACTCCCAAATAGCCAAACATAAATCTCTTACCCCTGACCCTATTCATTTTTCCCTTTCCATTCTATCTTCATATCTGTCCATTATCTCTATGTCTTTACCATGCACTAGACACTGAAGCAACTGTAAGAGGTGAGGCGGTGTTAATCTGTAAGGTGGAGCGGCATGAGATTTTGATATGTGCAAGGTATATAGATTCCAATGGCATTGTTATTCTGAGAACGATGTCGCTCGACGCCATTGCGTATCAACGACTTAGTTGTTTGTGAGATTCCAAAAAGTGGAGCCACACCGAGAGATCTCGATGCTGTGCAAGGTGGAGTGGCGAGCGGTATACGGATTCTAATACCATTAGTGGTGTTTGTAATGACAACCAGAGCCTACTAGACCCCTACAGTTGGTGGTTTTTGTTGGTGGTTTTTTACGACAGTGTGGTTGTACAGTGATTTTTGGTGGTGGTGGCATTGTTAGTGGTGGTTTATATGGCGGTAGTGGTAGCTCTCATGGTGGTGCAGTTGTGGTCGTGGTTGTAGTGGTGGTGGTGACATGGTGGTTTTTCCATTTGATTGATCGCGGTGGTGCTCATGGTGGTTTTTGGTAGTGGGTGTTAGTTTGTTTGAGATGGTAGACATAGTGGTGGTGTTGCCAGTTGTATGTAGTTGTGGTACTCACAATTGGTGGTGGTGGTGATCACATATGATTTGGATGATTGTAATCATTAATTGGTTAATGTGTGACCAATAAGCAATATGTGATCAATTAAATAGATAAATTGTGACCAAAAAATAATGTTTGACCTAAGAAATTGTTAATTTGTGACCAACAATTTGATAATTTGTGATTGTATAATAAGTTGACTTATAAAATTTCTGATTGTGATCGATAAATAAATTGTAACCTATAATTTTTTTTTTTATTTGAGACTGAGAAATAATCTTTGACAAAATTGTATAAAATTGTGATCTTAATATATTTAATTTATAAAATACATTTTAATTAATTATTTTATAAATAAAATTTAATTAATATCTGATTTTTGAAGGTTAAAACCTCGTTCTTCAGTTTTGAAATTAGTGATACTTAATCTCTTAGATATGAAGTTTTCCATAGTTCAAACATGTTTGAGCTCTATTATAATCAAAGAATGTATTTTGGAATAGTAAATTGATGGAGAATTTGTAGTTAAAAAATAAGAAGAAAATTTGGGGTTGATCATTAAACATATGTTTGAGCCCCATTATAATCAAAGAATGTATTTTGAAATAGTAAATTAATGGAGAATATATGGTTAAAATGCGTATAATATTATTTTATTGAATGTATGGTTGAAAAAAAAATAAAGGAAAAAATGTATTTTGAAAATAATGAGAATCAAATAAGGGCTAAATTTAGATAATTGATTATCCGTCCACAATAGAAACCAACTCTTGATCATTGAAATTAAGGATTCACACTAGGTTCCATCCTAAATCCTAATTAAAAAGTTTGTTATGCATCATGATAAGTGTAATTCAAATTCATAAGATTACTACTTAATTAAATAAACATAGATGGTTGTAGAATGAACTCCAAAAGCGGTGCAAATGGGTGGTGTTATTTACATCCACAATTGTTATCTATTCATTCCACTCTATATCCATTCATATTAAAATATTAAATTTCTCAAAAATTACTATTTTTATTCACATCACATTCAAAAATCTTTTTGCTGTTTTTTTTTTTTTTTCTTTATTTGCTACATGTATGGGAGAAAAACATCCTACTGGAGTAAAAGTACCTTGATGGCCTCATATAGTATAAACTTGGTTTATGCCTCTATTCAAATTTGTTGAGAGAGAGCAACGGATAGGTAATGAAATGGATCCAGATAAGGAAGAATTCTACGTTTTTTTAATGATTATTGGGTTGCTGCGAACCTTAGAATGCCAGATCATGTTTAATGTCATGTCATGTTTTTCTAGAGCACTTATAGTAGGATCACGAAGGTCGGTATTTAAGGAATGAATAAAGGATGAACTTATTGAATCTTTAAATTCTTAATGAAGAGTTTTGCTATGTATTTTATATGATATAGTGTATTCAGAAAACTAACAAACTGGACATGGAAGGTTAGCAATGCAATTCATATTTTTGAATTTTTGAATTTTGGGGAAAAATTACGTGTCTAGATAGACGTATATTATGGGTCATTGAAACCTAACGCTAGTGCAAAAGTACGTGGGAAATCTGCAATCAGTTGACTTAAATTCATATTCAGTTAAAGCATTTTGGATGATCTTTGGCCTTCTTTGAGACACCAAAAAAGGCAATAAGCTTTGAGGCCAAACTTAAATGAGAAATTACTTGGATTTTGAAACACATTTCTTCATATATTGCTATGTCTATATGTATTTCCTCAAATGATAATCATTCAACTATTGTTTTGATTTTAGTTGAAAATGATATTTTATGATTATTAAGGTTTTAGGATTTTAGTTGAAGATGATAATTTATGATTATTAGGATTTTAGTTAAATACAAATTATAAAAGAGTATAAAAAAGTTCCAATAAAAAAAAACTTAATGAGAATAAATATTAGTAGATGAATTTAGAACGATATATTTTTATTAATTTTAAGTGTCTATTTAGGTAAATTTACATAAAATTAAATATCACCACATGTGGAAATTGGCCAAAGAAGGTAGAAACATGAAGAATCTCAAAGTTCAAGGACTATATTACAAATTTTCAAAAGGTAATTCGAATCAAGAAATGAAGATTGAACACTAAATAGACTCAATTGGATGAGATTGGAAGTTGAATGATCAAAATGAGAGTAAAAAGGACGTGTACCGAGCAATCTAGCAGATTTAGGGAACAAGTGGTACAAACTAGAAAGTTGAGGGCTGCTATGATCGTAAAGGCTATTTTGAGATGTGATCGCAAGAAGCAATTTTGTAGCAACAAGACTTAAACTATGGACAACATTAGGATCGCACCTACAACTATGTGTGATCCCATAGAGGACTTCTAGTGTAGAATTCTAGTTTCCTTATTTGATTCAACTTCTTATGGAAACCACTTTGGACAAGAACTTTGACATAATTTTGGTCTCTATAAGTATAAAACTTTAACCAACAATTGAAGACACTTCTCATATCATATAAATTATATAATACACCAAGACTTGCAATCAAGGGAGGCAAATCATCATTCTTTTTGAGAGAAATCAAGAAGTGAGATACAAAAGTCAATCCTTCGAAAATTATTTCTTAGTTTTTGGGCAAAGAAGAAGCTTATGCACCTGTTTATTCATCAAAGAAGATTGAAGGCAGTCAAGATTTCGTGAATTCTCCCTTTTTTTTTCTTCATGTATCTCATATACAAGTGATGTCTTATAATTCAATCACGATTTCTTGTAACTCTATAATGCTAGGCTAAATTTTTAATCGCTAATTTGACATTCAATAATTATTTATCTTAAACGATTGTTATATGGTTTAATGCTTTTCAATTACCCGATTACTAATTTGATTGATGTATGATCTTTATTATATTCTAGAGAAACAATAAGAAGGAAAACACGTTATAACAATTATTGTGAGATCCAATGGAGGATAGAGATATATGGCTATTAGTTGCATGATTTCAATAGGCGTTCTAGTGCTATAATGCATTCTTTCATGTTTGCAACTTTCAAAAAGATATAGGACGGTCATAAGAGTGAATATGTTTAATTCTAATCAAGAGTAAACGAATTAGAAACATTGATTAAAAAGAATAAATAAATATTATTGTGGTACTAAATTGTATTAAAATAGATTAATAAAGGGGGGTTCAAAATTTTAATGCATACTTTTACTGGTTTTACAAAAGCTTTCTTAATTACTCATTATTTTAGTTGGATAATTAGTATGAAATTACAAGACATAAATTGGCTATTCGATTTGAGTTAGTGTGAATTAACACTAAATCAAATAGATAGTCTTCACGAGAAGATGTTTTATTCATCACTTTATTACTTATCTACGATACCGTCCATTTGCGGGAATTTGTTGATCAATTTTTCGCCATTGTTGCAGGGGAACTATAGTATTTAGTTAGTTATAGATTTGCTTTGAATTTTTATTACTTTTCTAATTTTTAATTCATATTATAAAAACTTACAGTGTTTCCTCTCCTACTTTCAAGATCTTGTATTTAGAGTTTGAGACACATTGATCTTGCTCCATTTGATCTGAAAATTGAATGAACATTCAGGTTGAGAAGAAAAGAATAAAAATGTACCAAAAACAACAAGTAACAGCAATGACGGATAATATTCAAAATTTGATTATCGTTTGAGTGAACAAAAACATAACACATCCTATCGCAGTTATGGGTAATGAAACCGAGAGACTAATGGAAGAGTACACAATTCTACCCGTGGTAGATAGTTGATCAAACATAGCTTATCCAGCATTCGAGCAAACAAACTTCCATTTGAAGACTGACGTGATAAATATGTTCAAAAACATCTTATAGTTCTTTGGGAGATCCAATGACAATCCAAATACTCATATCTCGAGGTATTTAGCTATATGCGTAACTATTGAACATCCATGGTTTCCCGTGATGCAATTTGATTGAGGCTCTTTCCCTACACTTCAAGAGACTTGGCTAGAGAATGGTTGGACACATTCTCATCTCATAACACCACCATATGGAACAGTTTAAGTCAGAAATTCTTTAACAAATTCCTCTTGCCAAAAAAGGATTGTCAAGTTAAGAGATGAAATCACTACATTCTCTCATGTTGACTCGAAATGCTATTATGAGGCGTGGAAAATATATAAAAAGTTTCTCCAACAATGTCTACAACATGATTTACAAACATGGCTCCAAGTCCAGTATTTCAATATAGCTAATGTTGGCTCTACATGTGATGGGTTAATAAAAAGGGATAATTGATCATGTGTATAAAATTATGGAAGATTTGGCTACAACTAGTGCATTATGGCCAATCGAAACATCAAGGTGGAAAGAGAGCTATGTGGACGCATGAGGTTGACATATTGACATCAATCTCAGAACACTTGCAGCATTAGCTAAAAAGATTGGCGGTGTGGAAAATAATGTATGTAGTTCAAACAGCGGGTATCATATAGGAATTTATTAGATTGAAGCATCTTCTGAATTTTCAATTAATATTTATTCAATTCCTCGTTTTGCATTATTAATAATCTAGTAATGATCTAAGCGATCATACCAAATAAATAATAATATTCACTCATTGAACTTATAGTTCAATATTGTACGTGATTCTAATATTGGTATAGTACCAATCATCTTACACATTTTAGAAACTTAGTAAGTTCATGTTTAATTTTGTAAAGAACAAATTACTATCAATAGTAAAGTTTGTCCATCCACATCATACAACATTGACTCTTGTGGAGTCTTGAATGAGATTCAAAGAATTTCATATTTTACTAACACTAATAAGCACATGTTTGATGTAAATTAAAGAGTTTTTTTTTTTTTGGAAAAATGAGTTTTGGAATAGTGATTTGTTAGAGAATATGTGGTTAAAAATTAGGTAAAATTTTTGAATTTATGTGTGAAATATTTTATTGTGAGAATGTGTTGTTGAAAATAAGTTTTTGAAGAAGAGAAAAAAACAAAGAATTAAACACAGGACTAATTTTTATCATTATCCAGAAGCGCATTCTTTATATAAAATACAAGTTTAATTCAAATTCCTAGAGTGCTTTTGATTATCTTTTAACTAAAGAAAAGCAAGCCAGTCAGAATAAGTATTAAAAAGTTTTTGTAATATACAAAATTTAATATTATTATTGTTAACCCATTTTTCTCAAATACATTCCATCAACATATTGCACAAAAATAAATAATCATGATATGGCGATCATGCGTGAATTCCTAAGGGGGAAAAAAATCGTGGCACATTTTAAATTCATTAGAGATGTAACCATGCTATATGTATATCATGGATTACATTAAAGTTTACACTCTTTCGTTTGTCTAGATCTACTCCATTTATTTTAATCACAATATTACCGTCTAGATTTTTGCAACATAGGGAGAATATTGAATACATTGTTGTTTGACAATGTACATATATCTTTATTATATTAAGAATTATCAAAAGTCTTACTAAAACAATTTCTAATGATAACTACGTTGATCAGTCCAATATTATCTAAACTCCAAACCAATAATCAATTAGCTCTTTTAGGATATAATAAATATAATACTTAATTTTATGTATTCATACATATACAGACATTATGCATATAATGCATCATCTTCAAATATGTCATCAAGTATTTTTATTTTTTCCAAAGAAGTGAAAAAATCCCCCCTGCCATCAAATCAGGCTTGGCGAGATTTGATCGCACGATATTCTTCTAGAATAATGATATACATAAGTCGTGTTTCTTCATGAATACCATCATATTTCTTTAGAATATTAATACAATATTAACTTATGCTTTTCAGGGAGCATAAACAAGGTTAAATATGATTGTAAATCATATGATATTTTTCAGGACTTTACTACTTTGAGAGCACAACATAATATTAAACTTATAAAGTTATGCTCTTAAGGAGAAACAATATAATATTTTTTATATATTAATTGTATAATAAAACAAAGTGTTGTAAATGGTGCGCCTTGACAACGCTAAGACGTGGCTATGTGGTAATTTAGGGGTCAATGCTTATGTTGACCGCTTTAAGGAGCGCCTTGGTGCGCATTATTAATTTTTTATTATTATTATTTTTGACTACATAAAGTTTTCAAATTTTAAGCCAATTGGATTGAAAGTCCCAAAAACTAATAATTATAATTTTCTCAACTTTTAGGCCAATAGATTTAAATGCCCAAAAAGTTCCTTACCCACTTATTGGCCCACTAATTTATAGAGGGCATCTCAAAAGATTTTGTCATAAACTTTCGATAATAGATTAACACTGCTTTGGTTAGGTTGTAGTATATTATATCTTTGGTTTGGTTGCAATGTATTGTGTCTTTGGTTTGGCTGCAGTATATTGTATATTTGGCTTGTCTGTAGTATATTTTACTATCGTATAAATAGTTATTTATGTTTTATTAAGTTAATTAATCATTTTTCTATCTTTTATTAATTAATAAAAATTAAAAACTCTCCAAATATTTAAACTAACACCGTTATAATATATCGTGTTTATTGTTTGAAAATATATTTATTTTATTAAGATCTTAAAAGTGCATTTAGTACTATAATTTGTATGTATTATTACATGATTTTCAAATTAATCTAAAATAATATTAAAATAAGAAAATATTTTTTTAAGCCAACGCCTCGCCTAGGTGCGCATCGTCGCGCATTATGTTTTTTAGAATACTGAAAAAACAATATTCTTTAGAGATCTTGTAAAGTCTAAATTCATACTTCTTCAGGAGTAATGAAATAAAAACTTCTGAAATAATGATAGTAAAAATAACCAAATATTGATTCTTCAATCTAATAAACACATTGAAGCCGAAAGTCATTAAAACTATAGTCTCCTATATCCAATACTAACTAGCTGGACAAAAACTTCATTTAGTTAAATTCAACAGTAGCATTCAAGCTTCAAATCAAACAGTTGTATGCTTTGAGGCTCGAGCAATTGAAGATCAAATTCTTAATTTCAAAAGTTAAAAAGTAAAAATTGAAATATTAGAACAAAATCAACAAATCAACATAACAAAAGGGGGGAGGGCTAATTAGCTGCAGAATCAATAGGGACGAGTTGTCAAAAGAAAACAGAATTCACCTCATGGCTAATCATGCTGGCTGCTGCAATTAGCTGACTGGGTTCGTCGATTCAGGGTCAAGAATCGTCGACAGAGTTGGTTCTCGAATTGAACCGAAATAGGCGATGACTGCTGTCCTATGGAACTTCATGGCCGGAGGTGGAGAAGCAACTGTGGATTCACAGGGACGAATATGGTTGTGTCAGGGCAAAGCAACTACGAGAGGAAGAGAAAGAGAAGATACGGAGAGAAAGAAAGAGGGCTTGTGGGTTTGGGAATTAATGGGGGCGAGGTGGGTGATGAAATATATAGATTTAAAATTTTATTAATTACAATTAATAATCGTAATTACCACCTGATTTTTAGAATGTAAACTTTATCACCTGATTTATGAATTGTAATTTTGAAAAGAAGGGTTTTATGTAATTTTCTCTAAGTTTTATTGGAAGTGGGCCATAGTCACGCGTTTTGTTTAACAGACAAAAATGTTGGGCCCGGCCCAAAACTGACAATATCATCTTGAGCAATTTCACGTGTTTCACTAATATTTCTACAAAAATGATTGATTAATTCGAGAATCATTATCACTTTTTACCACAAATTCGTTGTGATATATATATATATATATATATATATATATATATATATATATATATATCACATCACATCAATTGAGAATCATTTTTTGAACGATTATATTCTTACTATAACTTAATTATTTTAATAATACCTTATTTTTTATTTTTCAATCTATATTTAGCCCTTGTTTGACACCCATTCTATTTCTCATTTTTCTCTCTCTTTCTTCATTTTAACCACACATTCTATCAATAAAATAATATTATACATAAACCCAAAAATTCTCCTTACTTTTTAACCACACATCCTTCCATCAATCACTATTCCAAAATTTATTCTTTCCCCAAAATGGATGTCAAACACAAGCTTAATTATTTCAATAATACCATACCTTTTGTTTTTCTATATGTATTAAGTTTATTAATTATTTGAACCATTTGAACTATATTGTCATTAATTATTTTGTCAACTATTTAGTTATGATGAATGTAAGTTTGTCACATTCATTATCTTACTTTCGTTTTTCAATATGTATTTAATTTATTTAATCATATTTGATAGTTTTGTTTCCTTTTAATTTTTCAAAATGTATTTGATTTATTTAATCATTGGAACAATATTATCATGAATTATTTAGTTATAATCAATGTACATTTAACATATTCATTCAACTTGATTGGATAGTAAATTAAATTCATTATACTTTTTTTTTTTTGAAACAAAAATGATGAATATTTTTAGAGTTTCTCCCAATTGATTTATTTAATGAATGTTAAGATACAGAGAACACGTAAATGGGGGAACATAATTTGTATCTATAATCTTAATTAATATTATCTTGATTCAGCTACGACTAATATGTATAAATTTAGCGAGTAGCTCCAGCATGAATTGAGCTTATAAATACATAGCAAAGTTTAGATGGTTGCATTTCAAACATTTTTTTTTATGGATGAAGAAAAAAGTTTGGGTATATATAGTGTTATCTGGTTATTTTCATCTTTGGAAAAAGTTAAAAAAAAAAAAATTAAATGCTTATTAATGCAAATTCATATAAATTAAATCAAGCGTTGAATTAAATTTCAATCTTTTAGTTGGGATCGAACTGAACCAATTAAGTACACTGTTACCAATGGTTTTAGTGGAAAAAATGTTTACCTCTAATTGCATCGTTTAATCATCTAAATATAACCTTGTAACTTGTTTGACTTCCATCCAAAATCAAAGTAATTCAAAAAAAGAAAGTGTAAAAGCATCATTTTTCGTAAAATTTACTGAATTGATAATTAACAATTCCAGAGACATTCAAGGTCCATATTTTCAGCCGAAATAATTGGAAATTCTTGATCCTCGTAAGATCCCAATCCTACTTCATAGTTGGAATGATCTTGTATATTTTGGATAAAGGGCATCATATGGGTGAAAAAGACTGAATTTGGAGTGGAGACTTTAGGGAAATTCAACGTAGCTAGGGGGCAAATCCGACGGCTGTGGATTGGCATCATAATTTCTGTTCCTGATTTGCCGTGGTATATTTTCCTTTTTCCCTTCTGAACTCTTCTTCAAAATCCTGGAAATAACCCATTCATTCTGCTAAACGAGTGTGGAAAATGTAAATGAAAAACTTGATTTTGATTTTTGCGTGGACATTACTCGTACTAAAAAGCAAAAAGAGTTCATATCTTGTTTACTTGCTAGTTATTTCAACTTGGTCTAACTTTGTCCCTCGCCCCTATTTTTAAAAAATTACTTTTATCTAAATTCATTTTCAACCAAACATTTTATGTGATCATAATTTTTATCAATTTTCCAACTACACATTTGATTAACTTTTATCAAAATTCAATCAAAAATTATTTTTATCCGTACCAAACATGAGCCTAATATTGCACATTGAACTTGTACTAAGGCTTGTTTGTTAAGATGAATACAAGAACTTTTAATATTCATTTGTCTCTAATACTGTATTCCATAATAAGAAACAAAAAGATGTTAAAAATCTTATTTATTTTTGTGCTAAGATGAATTGTATAGTGCTATTGAATAATATTAAAAACAAGTTAAAATATTGTTTAATGTAGTGTAGAGTCGTGTTCAATACTGTATATATACCGTAACAGAGAAAAAAAAAAAAATAAAGGGAAAATAGATGAAAGCAGGGGAAATTGTTTACCCTAGCATTTTTGGGGAGATTATGCATGGAATATTTGCCCTCTAATCTGAATTCATGCATGACCCAACCAGTTTTTTCTCCTCTAGGAGCCCTTCCTCTGTAAAAAACCAAAGTTTTTTTCATTCCCACAAGAATTTTCAAGCTGAAAATCTCTCTATCCTTCCCTGTTGCCTTCCAATATCCAGCCTCAGTAGCTCTATTTGTCCTTAAACCTGTAGGGTACTTACTGTTCCTTATACAGAAGAAATACCACTTTTTTTCACCCGTTGTTGCCCTCCCTTCAAAACCACAAAATAAGATGAATTTGACTTGCACGTATAAAAAACAAGGGGTTCAAAATGACATAACCGAAACAAAATTGCACGTGATTTTTTGAACTTACTTGGCAAATCCCAAGGTTCAACCTTGTTTAAGTCCACCTCTCCAATAGCTCTTGCACCGAAACTGCTGTCAATTACCTTAGGAGATAAATAATGAGTTATAAGCTCTTCATCTGTTGGACGGAATCGAAATCCTGGAGGTAATTCAATCTCCTCGTCTACTCTACTAAAACCAGATACTTTTTCCATTTCAATTGAGTCCTCCTGCCCCATCTAAACTAAACCCAAGAATACAGATCAAATATATGTCTTAGGCACGTTTTCTAGTAGTGAAAGGGTATGGCGAGAAATGAAGAAAAGGCGAGAAAAAAATGAGAATTAAAGATGGAGAAGTTGAAAGAATTTATACAGAGTTTGTTAACTGTGAAAGATTAAGAGGTTTCGCAGAGGAAAAAGGTGTTCCAAGGAACAAACTGCACAAGTAGTGGTTTTTAGAGGAGAAATAAACGTGGGATGTAAGGAAACTTGGCTGTACAGTTCTACCTTTTGATGCTCTCTCCACTTTTATTTTGTCATATCATCTGCCTAGCTACCAAGCTAAACAACTTTATCAAAAAGTTTAAACGGTTAGAAAACAATAGGGATGTCAACGAGCCGAGCCCGAGCTGGAAAAAAAAAGCTCGAGCTGAGCTCGAGTTTTTTTGGACCGAGCTTTTTTGGGCCCGAGCAGAGCCGAGCCCGGCCAAAAAAAATGAGGCTTGGCCTGAGCCTTAGACCCGAGCCTTAGCGGGTTGAGCCGGTTCGGTTTTTTTTTTTTTTTTTTTTGCACCTTATAGGCTTATGTCGGATAACATGTTAGATTTATAAATGAGTAACTATCCATTATAACAAAGTAAGAAATCTTTTTAATGATCGATTTAAATTTTCTTACAAATTTTAGTAACCATTGATGAAATTAGCTAAATTTTTAAATGTAATTAAGCAATATATATCACTAATAATTTCACTTAATATAGAATAATAAACATTTGTGTAAATGAGAAAATGCTTACTTTAAGTATTTAGATACTTAGAGGTCTAGAGAAATGAAAACAGTAATAAACTAATAATACAAACAAATATTGCTTATTTTTCAAAATAATCTATGTGATACATTATGAGATAAATTTGTCACTTATAGTTAGTTTATTAGTTTCATGATGAGTGGAATAAGTTGGCAAATTTTGATTTTTTTTTTTCGCGGGCCGACCCGAGCCCGAGCCGCCGAACTTTTTTGCCATCCCTAGAAAACAATACATTAATTTACTTAATACTTAATCTTTAACATGTCCACTTACATTTGCCCAAAACGTTTTATTTAAAAAATTCTAACCGATTAAAAGAGGACATATTGGTTCACTTAAATTTAGTCTTCAATATAGTCATCACAAATTTTCTTTTAATGAACATTAAATGAGAGGATATATAATTGAAGGTAGTCTTAATTAAGTTAATCGATATGGAAATTAATTAAATAGATTGGGAAAATAAACTTTGGTTGGTTGTGATCTGTTTAACCAAAGTTGTCTACTTGACAAGTGCACCAACTATTCTATTGTCTTCAAGTGGAAAAAAAAAATAAAAAATAAAAAAAAGAAGAAAAAAAAAGAAGAAAAAAAAATTCATTTTCTGATTCCTCGATCGGCCTGTTCAGTAATTAATACGTACTTTACGATAGATTAGATATAAAAATGGGAAAATTGCAACCACAATATCAAACCTTTCACTTTTTTTCACATTTTGTCCAAATCTTTCATTTGTATCACCCACGATACCAAACCTTTAAACAATTCATTCCCAGAGTCCAAATTGACAGAAACCGTAAGTTTAACCGTTTGTTAACCAATAATTAAATGTCTGATCAATTGTTGACCAATTTTTAAAGGGTAAATATGTAATTTTACATTTTCATATGAAAAAATTAAAATTAAATAATTAAAAAAATTGATGTCACAATTCGTTCATCGGTCACAAATTAAAAACTTTATACGTCACAAATTATTTTACAGTCACAATTCAGAAATTTTATAAGTCACAATTTGTTCATCGGTCATAAATAAAAAAATTTATACATCACAACTTATTCATTGGTCACAAATCACAAATATTACAAGTCACAAATTGTCAAGTTATCGGTCACAAATTAACAATTTTTTAGGCCATACATTATTTTTTGTCACAATTTATATTTTTCATTGGTCACATATCCAAAACTTGTGACCATCACCTCATCACTCCCTCTAGCAGCACCACTGTCATCTTCGCCACCAAAACCACCACCACACCTCTCGACGGCAACACCATCTCAAACAAATCAACACATTGCATAAAAACACCACATCATTGTCGCGCTAGATCCACGCCACCTCGACAGACTCATCGCCACCAACATCTACTAGCAGTACCAACACTATCTAGCCATTGCACCTTCGTCGCCAGAATCACAACCACAACCACCACCTCACGACAACCGCCACACCACCACCATCTCAAACAAACCAACACCACCGCCAAATACCACCACTACTTCACCATCGCCATCGCCACCACTTTAACCGTACCACCATACAATCGTTTCCATTCTCACAAAACAGTACACATGCACCATAGATCATCGGATCACCATTTAGCACGAATCGCCCACCACCAACACCAACAACTCACTGTCATCACCACCACCGCAATCGCAGTTACCCCACCACCACAATCGCACTAATTGCATTCAACACCACAACAAATAAGTTGAAGAGAAAAAAGAGAGAGATCAGAAATAAACCCAAATTCTTCCAAATCAACTAATTGAGTGTTTTACCTAACTACTAAAAATCTCTTACCTTCTTCCCACACCAAATCCATCACTAAAGGTCCACCCCTGAAATCCCTAAAATGCTACCCAAATCAGAGATTTATACTGCATCTGCCAACATCGGTGACGCCATCCAACTCCATCGATCTATCTTCCACATTTTAAAGGTCCTCTTCACCGTGTATAGGGAAAAGCTTGCTCGACAACACCGCTGCACAGTGAGGAGCCTGTTCGGTAAGCGTCGACGCGCGGCAGTAATGTGCAACGGTCGTTACGTATAGTGGGGTGAGCACCGTCGTAGCAGCGTCACTCAATCCACTACATGAGCATCATCATTGCAATGAAGCTCCTCATTTCCTATGGTTGAGAGAGAGAGAGAGAAAGAGAGAGAGAGGGGAGTTTGCTTGGAGTTAGAATTGGGGTTTTTATCTATTTTAATTTATATTTTTTAAAATCAAATTATTAAAATTTTAATTATTATCTGATTTTTTAAATATAAACTTGTGAATTTGAATTTTGAAATTGAAAGTATAAAATTCTGGTACGATGTAATTTCAACTTAACATAATTTATTTGCGCCCAAATGCACAAGTACGCGACAAATAAATAAGAATCACACCACTCTAGTGTTAGCCCAAGAATAACTTACCAAAAGAGTGGTGAATTGGTGTTTGAAACTTTTTCGACCCTTAGTCTCAAAACAATACAATACACAAGATATAAATGCTAAGTGTAATACAACAAGTAAATATGCAAATATGATAACTTAATTCAAGTATGATATAACACAATTTAAATAGAAATTTAAAGTAAAGTGCAATAATGTAAAGATAGCAAACCAATTTAATGGGGTTCGATCCAATGCAATGATCTACGTCCAATGTCAAATGCACTAAAGTAAATGGTAACTTACGAACAAGGAATACCGATCCTTTTACAACGTTGAGCTTTCCGGGACCTCAACACGACCCATACTATTGAGCTTTACGGGACCTCAATATGACCCACACTATTGAGCTTTACGGGACCTCAATATAACCCACGCGGTGACTTACAACAAGGCACACCATACCTTATACAATGTTGATCTTTAAGGGATTTCAACACGACCCACAATTCAAATGAATTTTACAATTGAAGTCTTCTCTTCTTTATGAATAATAAATTCAAAGTTAAGTACAAGAAGAGAATATGCAAACATTTCAATAGAGAACAAATGATAAAGCTCAAGTGTTGATGTTGTAAACTTTGATAAAAGATAGATGATGAAATAATTTGTATTGTTATCAAAGTTTTCAACTAATGATCTCTCTTAACAAAATAACACAAGTTAAGTATGATGGATTTACACTTCAATATAAGTGTTGGCAAAGAAATTTTTTAACAAGAATATGAAAACAGATGAGATTGAGAAGAATTCTTGATGAAATAGACGAAACTAGTTTTGATCAATCAAGAATTCTTTGTATCAAAGTTTTCAAACCAATAATCTCTCTTAAAAAATAATAAAAGTTAAGTATGAAGAGAGATTTACACTTAAATCAAAGTGTTGACAAAGAAATTTTTTATCAAGAATGAAGAATAGATGAGATTGAGAAAGTTTCTTTGTAGAACGAATTCTTGATGAGATATATGAAAATAAGTTTGATCAATCAAGAAATTCTTTGTAATAAATGAAATAGAATTTAAAATCAAATAAGCTCAATGATTTTCAATAAATAAGCTCTATAAATATCTCTTATAAGTTGTTGAAATTGAATGGAAAAAAGATAGGTATTTATAGAGCAAGAAAAACAAGCTGCATGAACTATCGGTTGAGTAAACAGTTACTTTTGGTCGACCGAAGTGTGAATATAGTCGTTATAAAATCAAATTGTTGGAGTTTCGGCTAACATTTTGGTCGAGCGATCGATCGACTGGTGATACTTCGGTTGACCGGTCGGTCGACCGAAATGGCTGAATTTTGGAGTTAGTTTACTATATCACAAATGTTCATTTTCCAAAATCATTTTCACTTCTAAAACGTTTTTATGCAAGTGATGAATTATGAAATATAGTTTGAGCTTTATGCACTTGCTAAGAATCGATGAGTTAATAACTTTACATATAAGTTCTGATAAACAGTTTCTAAGCTTTAATCTTCAAAGTTCTCGTTCTTGTTCTCTTAGACTTGTATCTTGATTTGCGTCTTTTACGAATCTTTAAGTTCCAATTCGATCATCACATGAAAATCGCTATCGTCTCGAATGCTTAACTTTCGCCTTATTCTTTATTTCAAGTCCGATTTATAATCTTGATAGCTTTGAAAGATTAATCACTAAAATTCAAATGTTAGTAAATAAAATGAATTGTTTGTTATAATCAAAACATTAAGGTTATAATCAACTATAGGTCAACAATTTCTCCATTTTTTATTATGATAAACAAGATGATTTACAATGTAAGATTTGAATAATTAATATCATATTGATAAAGGAATATACATCATAAATTCATCATGTAATTCATATTCCCCATTTCTTTTACAAATCAACAACTAAACATTTAAAGCATATTAGTTTTCAAATCAAAGCATGCATAATCATCTCACTCTATTTCTCCCTTTTGACATAAGAAAAAAAAAGGATATCATTTACAAAATTTAAATCAACCATTAAAGAATAATATTTTCCTCTTCAATTAAGCGCAAGATGCAAAAATAATAATCATCACTTTATAGTAAAATATTAATCAAATTATGAGTGATGCAAATGACAAAAGCAAAATCATTTGAATAGAATTTATGTTTCCCCTTTTCAACATTCTCCATATCTCTTGCTCTTTATCATGCGTAATTATCCTTTCATCTTCCCCTTTGATATAAACAAAAAAGAAGTGATAACATGTAAGATCAAAACACGATTTTTACATTTACGATAGCACATATGAGAGGAATAGTATTGCATATAAGATAAAAACTTTAAATCAACCATAGAAAATAGTAATATATTCCCCCTATCGTTTTCACTTATATTCCCCCTTTCAATAGGAATCGAGTTTGTATCTATTTTATATTCCATATAAAGATAGTATAATATTTAGAGACATGCATTTCCACAATTCATTGAAACGAATCACATTAGAAGTCATCACAATTCATGGAAATAATGAAAGTCATAATTCAAGTTATAATGCATATATTAGAAGTTATATTTCATAGCAATTAAATCACATACAAAATATAATATCGAGTTTACTTTCAATTTAAAGAAGAGAGTTAATCATACCTCGATATTTTTGTTATGCATATAGAAGTACATAGATTATCATTTGTCCACTTGATTGATAAGCTCATAAGAGTGTTTATTTCTTAGATCTTTCTCATCGTCGATTGTCATGAAGCACATGTTGGCGATTTCTTCTTAACCTTTATCTTCATCTCGATCAGCATCATCATTTTCATCATCGTGGTATTAATTATTTTAAAAAAAAAAGTATACTTTAAATTAAAATCCTTTAAGCTATATTTGTTTTACCATTTTACAATTTTTATTTATTACTTTTATTGGGAATTCACAAGTACGGGAAACAATTTCTTTGACCATTTTTACTATGTAGTTCAATCAAAACCAGAGATGCATTCTTATAATCTCCACGAGATCAACCATTGCGGATTTCTTGATTCCAAAGGTAACTTCTCCATAATTTTCTCATGTTTTTCCTCTTGGGAAAATATTAATTTGTCATTTAGACTTTATATGTAATTAATTGTGTATAAATGTTATCTTAAAGTCAAGACTGTTTAAAGTGATATAATAAAAAATTTAAATTATTGGGTTTTAGGCTTCTAAATAAAGTGTGGACTAAATATGTGAAAAGATCGGATACATTAAAGTTGTATTTGATGATGAGATGAATATATATGGAAATATAATGAGCAACTTACAAAAATACTCCCTAAATTAGAGGTCTTTTGAAAAATCATATGAAAAGTAATATCTCTCTTATAAAAAGTGATAGAAATTTCAAAAAAGTGACAAAGTTAAAAAAATAATGACAAACATTAAAAAAGTGGTAGAAACTAAAAAAATTAAAAAAAGTGACAATACTAAAAAAAGTGACAGAATTTTGAAAAATGCGACAACACTTAAAAAGTGACAAAAAATTAAAAAATGTGACAAAACACCAATTAAAGTATTGGAATCAATTCAATAAAGTGACTAAACTTTTCATTTAAATTCGTTATTATTTCGTGTGGGGAGTATAACGTGACTTTTCCTTTAAACCAACTTTGTTGAAATATTATTAAATCTCAATTCTACAAAAAGAAAATGACACTAAAAAAAAGTGAAAAACTCTAAAAAAGGTGATAGAAATAATTAAAAAAAACAGGAATTTAAAATAGTGACACGCAGGGCCGGACACAGAAGTTTAACATTGGGAGGGCACAATCGAACTTGTAAAGAAATTGGGAGATATTTTACAATCGAAAATTTACGTCCAAAAAAATTATACCTCATATAATTTTACATTCGAAAATTTACGTGGAATATCACTTTTTTTGATGTAAAATTTCGAAAATTTTTGAAATTTTTTTGATAAAATGATGAAAATTATATTGAGAAATTTGTATAGTAAAAATAATAAATGTTAATGAAGTAATTGATTTTTTTAAAATGCGAGTTCTACGTTTTTTTAAAGACTCACGTTTAACGCATTTTTAACTATTTTCGATATATGTTTGAACTATTCGATATGCTCATAATGTAGTTCTGAAAATAAACTTCGAAATGATATAATCAATTTGTAGATTCGTTTAGCTTACGATCGTCATAGAATTTTTAAAATTAGTATATTATTGAAAGTGGAGATTAAAATCAAATTTTTAGTAAATTTTGATAAAAATTAAATAGTTATGAATTCCATGAAATACGTTATTAAAATTAATTGTTAACTTTAATTTAGATTAAAATTTAAATTTCAATCGATGTCAAACATGATTTAAAAAAAAAAAAACCTCAAAAGTCCAGGACCCCTGGGTCCGCCCATGGTGACACGAATTTAAAAAAGTAACAAAAAGATAAAAAGTGACAAATACTTAAAGAAGTTGCATAAATTCAAAAAATGTGACATACATTCAAAAAAGTTACAGATTCAAAAAAGTGGCGAACATTAAAAAAATGTACATAAATTCAAAAAAGTGACAACACATTCAAAAGTGAAAAAAATTCAAAACAAAAGTGACATAAACTTAATTGTAGGAACACACAATCTATAAGTTGGAAGTGACAAAATTTTAAAAAATGACATAAATTAAAAAAGTGACAAATTGATGTTCGTGTTAATAATATAAAACCACCATATTGTTTGCACATGAAACGCATGAATCGTTACATATAGTCATATATGATGTATGAGATTATAAATCAACATCGATATACATTGCTTAATCAATATATGCCCTATTATCTCTCTCTCCCCCCCCCCCCCCCACCACCACCACCACCACCACCACCACCACCACCACCACCACCAGGAAAACCACATATTCGAACTCTTGTAGGTGTCAATGCACGCACCGTCAACTCTTCAATGTGGTCTATGCAGTTTTTAAGCTTCTCACATGTGTTTCCTATCTTGTTTGGATAGTCCTTTGTTCCCATTCCTTTATCTCTCCCTTTCCCAAAAGGTTCAAAAATTTCAATTAATTCATACATTTTTCATGGTAAAACATTTGTGATCCCCAAATCATGACATGAACTCCCATTTTTAACACTTAAAAATCAATACGAAGAAATAATTCTGAACATAATTGACTTAATGATTGTGCCTTTAAACACCAAACTTGCAAGCAAAAAATGGAATTAAAAGACATGCTTCGAAAATAAGAAGCCATACTTCTATCTTTTGCCTAGATATGTTCTAAAAGTGAATCTAAACTCATTAGCTGGGCCATCAGTCCAGGAGATTCTACAGCTTTCACTTTTACATCATCAGATTTTAAAGCATTTTCATGCTTCGCAACTTCTTTGTTGTTCTTGGAGTCAACAAATTGTTTAGATGAGTGTGTTAGGAGGCTGCCCCTGCACAAAAACCACCGTATGATGCCAAAGAAACACTTGGTAGACCAATATGGTTGAAACAAGAATTAAGAATAAAGGAAGACCTCCCACTAAAGCTATAATTGATGAAAGGATATTTTGATAGGGCGTTGGATGTTCTAACTGAAACCAAAACCATGGCTCTCTCTCTAAGTTTATTAGTTTCTACAAAATCCATATACAAGACATGGTGTCATGAGCTGCAACTTTGCTTAAACCCCGTGATCCTATCGTAGCTGTAGTTTTCCCAACTTCGACCGCACGTTGTAAATAATTTATTTAAATAGATAGAAATTAGAAAGTTTTAGTATGATTCTTCGGCCAAAAGACGTCTACTCCCTTCAATTGGGTTTTTGTTCCGAAATATATTATAGGGGATATTAGTCTTTTAAACATTTTCAAGCTTTCTAGTGTTCCCCCTGCACTAGCTATTGTAATTTCAATCAATCAATGATCAAGTTTATTTCAATGCATTTCAATTTCATATGGTAAGCTTTCTTTAAATTGTAATCAAATTTACTTTCGTCTTGACACGAACGAGAAAAGGTGGAAGGTAGTCTAGCGGAGCAGATTATTACCGCACGGTATCCCTTTCTTCTACTAAGAAGAAAGGTAACCCATGAAAGTTGGTATCAGAGCTTAGGCTCAAGATCTTGATAAGAAAGCTATGGAAATTGATCTAAATTCCTCGAACACCATAGAGGTGCTAGATGTTGAAAAGATGAACATTAAATAGTGTTTGAAGGCTCTTGAGGTAACAAACACTATGTTGTGTTCTGCCATGGAGAACCTCGGAGAAAAGGTCGAGGTGGCAGAGACGGAAATTCAAGAATTACGTATCCAACTCGATGAAAGCCAAGAGTTTTGCACAGCTATGACTAAAACTGTTGGTATCATACCTGATCTGCAGGATGAGATGGGAGCGTTGAGAGTTTAGTTACTAGTGCTTCAATGCACGGTTGGCAATGGGCAAGTCATCGCACAAGAGCCGATGTATAGACTCAAAATTCCAGAATCGTGTACCTACGGAGGGGTACGCGATGCTAAAGAAGTTGATAACTTCTTGTTCGATATGGAACAATACTTTCTTGTGGCTTCGATCAAGGATGAAGCGAGAAAGGTCACAACAGCTACCATGTATCTAGCTGGAGATGCAAAGCTATGGTGGCAGACGAAGTATGTTGATATTCGGCCAACAGGGTCTAAATTGATTCTTAGAATCTTCTCAAGAAAGCGATCATATCTTAGTTTTTCCCAGAGAATGTGGAATATGAGGCATGTCGGGCCTTACGAGAACTGCAACGCACAAGCTCTATCAAGGAGTATGTGAAAGCATTTTCAGGACATATGCTGAACATTCGAGATATGTCGAAAAAAGATAAGCTATTCACCTTCATGGAAGGGTTGGAACCGTGGACACGTACGAAACTTCAGAGACAGAAGGTCACTGATTTGAGTGCGGCTATGGGAGCTACTGAATGTTTAAGTGACTATCAACCGAAATCGAGAGAGGATCGACCTTCGGGAAATAGTCAATCTATTGAAAGTGGAAAGAGACCTTACAGACCAAGCTCGAACTCGAATTGGAGAGAGCGTTACTCTTAGAATAGGGGATGATCCTATCAAGGCAACCACCAGAGTAATTCGTAGAGAAACTATCAAAACATCCATCAAGGAAACTATAACGGTAGTACCAGTAGTGACTGGAATCATGGAAAGGCAAAGGAGGGCAGATCGGATGTCGCTCCTAAATTGAAGTGCTTTCTATGTGAAGGACTTCATCGGGTGGCAGAGTGTCCTCAGAAACGGATGGTTAATGCATATTGTCAACTAGTAATTGGGGGCTCGAGTTCAAAGCAAAATACCTCACAAGCTAGCATCATGGTGACACCGAATCTAAAGGGGACGAGGATGTAGTTGGTGCATTCTCGTATTAGTGTAATACACTATCGCACTAAGCTACTATAAGGGATTCGGTTCCCTCAAAAGAGCCAAAGATTGAATAATCGAATGCTCGCATTTGCAAGGCTAAAAGCCTAATCTACATTGATGTGAAGATCAATGGAAAACCTATCAGGGCTATGGTGGATACCGGTGCTACGCACACTACTTCGCAAGTTTCGAAGTAGAGCGGCTCGGACTTGTTCTGGAACGAGGTAAGGGGAAGGTCAAAGCAATCAACTTCGCTGCTCAACCAATAGTGGGAATAAAAAAATCTGTGCCGATCAAAGTAGGTCCCTTCGAATGAAGAACAAATTTGTCAGCAATTCAGATGGATGATTTTAAACTCATTCTGGGATTAGAATATCTTCGGGATACAAAGGCAGCAGTGTTGCTGCATTCTGACTAATAATGATTAGCAGTAAACCATTCGTTATCCCCACACAGGTTGGGAAAACTGGCGAGAAGGGCATCTCAGTCATGCAATTCAGTAAGGGTTTCAAGAGGAACGAATCCTTATTCTTGTGCTATCTTCGAATAGAGGATATCAAAGAAACAACTGGCTCTATTCCAAAGCCTATCACAAGGCCTAAGAAAATTGAAGACAGCTTGTCGGATGAGTTATCAAGGAAATTGCCACTAATGAGGATAATTGATCGTGAGATTGAACTTGTTCCGGGTGCTAAACCTCCCACCAAAACACCATACCATATGGCTCAGCCAGAGCTTGAAGAGCTTCGGAAATAGGTGGGAAAAGTGTTGGGAAGTGGGACTATTGTGGAGTACACTTCTGCACTACTACAACGTGCATACTACTAGCCTCAAAGGCGGGACAATATTGCAAGTTATGGGAAAACTTCTCTTGTTCATCAGCTAGATGTGGCAGATCATCAGAAAAGGCAGGCTTACTGGAGTCTCATTCCATCCCGAATAGATTAGTCAAGAGTGGATCGATGGACTACATTGGTAGATTGTCAAGAGTTGGAGACTTTGGCACTATCATCATCGGGGTGAACCGATTATCTAGAGATGCAACTTTCACCACAATGCCTAAGTATGTATCAGCCAAAGAGACAACTCAACACTTCTTCGAACATATTGTCAAATACTGGGGACCTCCTATCGTCAATGATCGAGATTCTCGATTTACTGGCACATTCTAGACCGAGTAGTTCAAACTTCTTGGTTCAACTTTGAGTATGAATTCTAGTTTTCACCCACAATCAAACGGACGGACAGAGCGCTTCAATCCCATGCTGGAAGACTATTTTCGGCACTTTATCTCTGTTTCATATGAAATTTGGGTAAAACTTGCGGATGTGGCTCGGATGTGTTTCAATGCTCAAAAGAGCACTTCTCCCAATAAGAGTCCTTTTGAAATTACTACTGGCCAGCAATCGTTACTCCTCCTACTACAGATACCAATCAGAAACAGTACAAAACGTCTGCAGATTTGAAGTAACCAGTGTTTAAAGTGAGAAAGACCTTGAAGCCTTCAAACCATTAATTGAAGCACATCATTCATTGAGGCTCCGAAGACATCATCAAAACAAATGAGGGAGAATGTCACGACCTGCGGCTTTGCTTAAGCCCCATGATCCTATCACAGCCGTAGTTTGCCCAACTTTGGCCGTACATTATAAATAATTTATTTAAATAGATAGAAATTAGAAAGTTTTAGTATGATTCTTCAGTCAAAAGACGTCTACTCCAGTCAGTTGAATTTTTGTTCCGAAATCTATTATAGGGGTATTAGTCTTTCAAATATTTTCAAACTTTCTAGTGTTCGCCCTCTGCACTAGCCATTATAATTTCCTACTTTCGTCTATTGTAATGTTCATATTTCAATCAATTAATGATCAAATTTATTTCAATGCATTTTAATTTCATGTTGTAAGTTTTCTATAAATTGTGATCAAATTTACTTTCGTCCCAACACGACTGAAAAAAGGCTAAAGGTAGTCTAGCGGAGCAGACTACTACCGTACGATATCCCTTTCTGTGCTAAGAAGAAAGGTAACCCGTAAAACTTGGACTAAAGAAAACTTCACAAATCATCTATGTGACAACAACCTTATGACTAACAAAGTCAAACTTTTGCTTGCAAATTGAACAATGGTATATCAATTTGTAGCATATACCATCAATCTAACATCAATTGTAAGTGGAGACACAACTGAAATATTTATAGATAAATCAACATGAATCAGAAAAGGTTATACATAATCATCTTCCGAATTCACATGAGTAAAGTTAAACATATGTGTTGTAAAGTCAAGAAAGGAAAGCAATTAACCTTTGGCAGAAAAAAATCAAATTGAATTGATATGAAATGCATTATTCATAATTAAATGCTAACTTAAATTTAATTGAACGATTGGTGATCCAATTAAGAAAATACAATTTGGAGAAACGAAATAGAAAACAGTAATCCAAGATTTAGGAATCTATAACATCTCGTTATAAGAGGAAAAATGCAATCAAGATTTCAACTTTCTGTCTAATGGAGTAATGTAGTGATATATTTGAATTCAAATTCAAACTCACAAACAAAATCCATACTCTTCGAAATTTCACAAAAATTGCAAATCGCAATAGAGAAGACTCCATAAATCTTACCTTCAAAAGACATCAAGCTCCAAATGACCAGCAAAGTGGAATGCCATCCAAGGAAAGTAAAGCTTCAACCTAAAAATCTTGTAATTTACATCAAATAGATATAAATCTAAGAATTATTGGTGACTATAGATTGTACGTAGTTTAGGGATTTGGGGGATTTTGTAACGTATTAATTACGTTTTTAAATATTTTAATTAGTTAATAGGGTATTAATCAAATGAGTTAATTTTTAGTGTATTGGGCCAAATTTGCCTAAATATAAATAGGGTTATGGTCCGCAATTCATATATAATTTCTCGTTCTTTGTGGCATCTCATCAATGAAAGAATACAAGAGAAAGCATATTAAAGAAGAAGATAAAAAATTAACAATCAAGAACAATTAATCAAGAAGCAGAATTAAACCAATCAAAATTAAAGAACAAAAAATCAAGATTAAAGAGATTACAAGTTCAAACTTCAAGATTCAATACTCAAGATTGAAATCAATTAATCAAGTTATGTTCCGCATTAATGATTTCTCTTAGTAATTTGACATGGATATCTTGATAATTTAAGAAGTTTTATTGAGTTTAAGTTTCATAAAATTCAACATTTCCTCCGCGCGCGCACCATCTAGAACACACAAAGTAATTTGTTAATCTATTGTTACAAATGAAGTGTAAATAAAAGAAAACAACTATTATCTATATAATCTTTTTAGAGCATGAACCTAGTACGATTACGTAAAATATTTCAAAATGAAAAGATACAATAGTAGCTCTATTTATATCATTCATTTGAGTGCCCAGAGCAAATGTTTATAACTAGTTATTTTTATGTTCTTTTTTTTTCCTTCAAAATTATTTTGTCTTCATATAGAAGTATTGTGTTTTACACAAACAAATGAAACATCTAAGATGGTATTTTAGTAGATCGATTAGTAATTTCAATATCTATTTTTGTACAATATAAGACAAGTGGAGATTTCAAAAGTTCCTATTCATTAAGATTGAAAATACAAGGTTTGTTGGAACTCTCTTGGGAAACAAACAGCAAGGTTCGGTTAACAGCCAGCTGTTAACATTCGGATGTTTCCAAAAAATTACCGAAATAAGCCAATAAAAAAATAACATCATTAAGTACCCAAGAATTTGATTAATTACAATTTGATCCAAAATTAAATAAATTTTGTCCAAAACGACAATATAGTACAAAATGCACCCCCACCGGCTCGTGGTCCGTCCGGCCTAGTGTGGGGTTTGGACTGAATCCCATAAAATATAAGTCTCCCCCTTCTAAAGATTATTGGTATTCCTTGGGCCCAAATCCAATTCTCAAACTTATACTCTATAAATCACACCAAAATTTCATCACTTTCCTATATGGGATAAGTGTTTGAAATTTTTTCAATAAATCAAATTCTTTACTAGTTTATAATTACAAGTGGGTTACTTTAATATTAAATATTTCATTCAATTTTAAATGATTTTCAATAAATAAATATATCACATTGATCACCTTGCAGAGTAGAACGTGAATATGTTTAGTCCTTTTATAATCGACGTATGGGCCCCACTCATAATGGGACTTAAAGTTGACCCATTTCACACCATTTCCAACACAATTTGTACATGGATTTATAGTAGTTTTACACTAAAACGTGAGAGTTATTTCCCACTTGCTTCATATCTTCATTATAATGCAGAGAAATATAAAAGGCTTTTCCTTTAATCTCTCTTGCACACAAAGGACCCTCTAATAAATTCTTTAATCAGTCGTTCCTATGTTAAGCTAAAGTTTATAAAACGTTTAAATCATTTTTTATTCATATATTTAATAAAATCCATAGTCACTATTCACTTATTTATCTCTAATTTTTTATTTATTAGCTCGAACCGTGATTGAGGAAATAATAGGACATTGTGTTAGACTCCACACAATCCAACACTCAAATTGTAAATGATGGTTAGTTTCCATACCATGTCAAAGAAAAAAAAACAATCCTACTTACTTGTGCCCCAGTCTTTATGACGTGGAAGATGGAAAAGGCCGTGAAAGAACTATATAAACACCAATAGAATTAGGCCAATTGGCCACAAAAAAAAAATCTGCAGAAAAAAAAACATATAATTTATCACCGGAGTAGAGTTTAATCACCTAGTTCGGATGAATAATGTGGTTACTCTAAGCATAGGTCACCAGAATATCGACTCATTTACGAAGATTTGAACGCACAGCATGCTCAAGCCCTTCTGCCTGCATTTTCTTTGTCAAATCACAAAATACTAACAGTTAGTTTGAGGATTGAAGTATGGTTTAAGAAGATGGTCGGCTGATTAGCCCAAACCAGAATGCTTATTTATAGGTTTTTTTGGCATTATTAATCTCAACCTTATAAATTTTGGGGCCCACGATCCTGAGTTGTGCTTGATACACAGTGAAATTGCACAGTAGGCGATGAACATGAGAATCTTGTGTTGAGATTTTAAACTTTACAGAACTAGAAGCTTTAGAACTTGAAAATCTAAATTCATTTATTGTCAAGATTATACACGTCAAATCATCAAGAAATTAACGAAAAATAACTTAATTTTTTAAGAGTGATTTTTTATTATTGGATTTTGATTCCAAATCTTGAATTGCAATCTTTCATGTTTGAGTTCTTCACTTTTAATTTTGAATTTTACCTCATTTCATTCTTTAATTTTTGTTTTTGAATTTTTGTTTTTGATTTATAGTCTTGATTCTTGAATTCTTTCCTCTTCATTCTTGAATGTGGATTGCATGTTCTTGATTGTGAATTTTAAATCTTCTTCTTCAATATGTATTCTTATATTGATGGGATGACACAGAGAATGATAATTACATATGAATTGAGAATCATTACCCTGTATAGTTTCCTTATGTATTTGGCTCATCGATGCAACCCTAATATCATGTCTCTGCACGTATAATTTGGCCTACATTTTATTAGATGTTTAAATCTCATAACTTTAATTATTTATTAGATCACTTTAATTGGGCTCAATTTTAAAATAGTCGTATACACAATTAATGACATACGTAATCCCACATGACAAGTTAATTAATTTTCCAACATCTTGTTATGTCATAACCACTCTTGATGTGGCTAGTACATAATTTACAAGCTAAACTTTGTGTGCGCGAGAGAGAGCCTATCAATAAGTGTACTTACTCCTTTATGATGGGATTATATCACTCCAACACCACCAGATTTTTGCCAGAATAGGGGAGACTGAGAGTGTATGGGTTTGGAATAAATAGTTGTTTGGTTGGGCTTGCTACTCGGCAGATTTATGAGATGGCCATTCAAAAATAGGTGGGTGGAGCCTAGCCAATAATTATGGACCTTTATAATGGATAATTAACACATCGGATGTGTTTAATGGATATTATTGAGGAAATGATGTATTTTAAATAGTGATATCATGTGAAATGTGTGATTAAAAAGTAAGAAAAAGTTATTGAGGTATTAAAATATATTATTTTATTGAAAATTGTGTGGTTGAATATGAGTTTTGAAAGTGTATTTTGAAATAATGTGTACCAAACAGAGACATAATGTTCCTACCTTTTGTAGACGGTGGATTCTACAATTGAGAAAGTCAAATCGTTCAGGCTACTAGTAATCTTGTTAAAAAGTAGAATGAAGAAGAAAGACCGCAAAGATCTTAAGAAGACACTGGTGTGGTGCCGACCGAAGACCCTCTGACGGTCAAGTCAGAAAAACCTTTCAAGAATTCTAGATCAAAAGAATGAAGTAGTTTAAAGTAGACTGGTATTCGTTTTTCTGTACCTGAACATAAAACTGACCACGGAATTTATAGTAGTGGGATAACCGTCTAAACGGGATTGACGATGACTCTACGAGATTTGTTGGTTGGATTGAATCTGATAAGATTTATTCGGTTGAGATATCCAATTTGTTTTCAGATAACTCCAATTTGATCTAGTCAAATCATTATGTGATTTATCTTGAAGATAAATTATCAGGGATTGCGAGTTGACACGTGAGTCTTATTTGGCCTGATTTGCATAACGAACTGGGCCATAAGATGGTGCATTTATCAAGTGGGCAAGCTGTGGGCTTTATTTTTTTGGACTTGGGCCATTTGGGCTAGTGGAACAATTTTTACCACTACAGTTAGTCCCCCACTCTTTTATACGAGTTCTACTCGAATGAAAGTAATTCGGGCTTTGAGACCGATCCCACCACTTGTTGAAGGTGGGTTTTGATCATAGGCCGGACCATCTGATCATATAGCTTGGAGTGGTAGGAGAAATTGTTATGAGAATCATCTTACCGAAAAAAATCATGGGATACTATCGCACGTTTTCCTAACCATGAGATTTTATTGATCGGGAGCCATGCGGCAATTGGAAGCATGAGGTACTGCTTGTCGAGCCATACGATTATTTTTTGCTTTTAAGCCATTTGGTTTTTGGTACCGTGTGACTTTGGAAGCTTGTTCGAAATGACTTATGGCTTAGGAGCCACGTAATATGTCTTTGTTAAGATTTTCGCACGACGAATTGAGCCATGCGATTTTTTTTAGTGCCGATCGTTTGGAATCTATATGATTTAGAAATTGAACGGCTCAAGAATCGTTACATTTCGAATTATGCAATTTCATTTATTATATGATTATATTATAAATAAATGACATAAAATAAAACACATTAATGTACTATATTTCCATAGGGCTCGGAAATCGTGGGGTTTCCATTACCACACGGCAACACTTGCCGTGTGGTAATGGAAAATCTTTGTGGCATGCATGCCACTTGGCACATGCATGCATTTGAGTGCATGTATGCACCTAATCCTTTCTACTCGGCAATCTGCCGATTGGAAGTTGATATAAATTTATTTATTTATTTTTAGTATACAACTACTATATATATATATTAGAAATGTTAGATCATATGACATACCTAGTATAGTTAGCCGATGCCTACTCAAAAATGGAAAATTGTCAATTCATCTAGTCCATGCGACATGTCTTGTGGAGAGTATTAGCCAACCGATAAATATCCATCAAGTGCACATATTTGGTTGATGATTTTGAGCAAATTTGTGAATTTACGTATTCATCTCGTTTAGCGCACCAATTCTCACTACTTAAAGTTTCATCATTCATTTTTCAAGCAACTTGGGTGAGACTTCAAGGAGCCTCAAGGATTTTGGTGAGTCTCTTTCCTCTATTATTCAAGTTTTTACCTTGTTCTTGAGCGTTCTTCAAATATTTTTTTTTAGTTCTTTAGTGGCTGCATCGAATTTGATTCGGTGTTTGTAGCGTTTGATCCACCATAGAGTGAAGTCGCTAGTGGGCAGTTGTTTTTTTAGAAAGAAAATGAATAGGACCGATTACCGTGATGTTCCGTACGGAATACCGACCGATCCTTTGCCAACCAGAGGTGGGGACGGCTCTAGCAATCTGGATGGAAATTCCTTGCTAGACAATTATACTAGTTTTGGATTGTCCAGACGGGCCGACATTGGCAGGACTTGTTGGTGGTCCGGGGATTTGCCCATCCTATATGATCGATCCAGAAGGTGCAAGTATCACTATTGATCCGACCGACCCAGGTCTTGACGGTGGCTATTCTAGTCATAGTTTTTATGAACATAACCGTCCAAGCGCTAGTGACATCTTGTTCACCAAGAATATACCAAGCAAGATGACGAAGAACGACTTGTTAAGAATTGGGATGCCTACGGTATTCCAACATCTGTTCAACTTCGCTTACCACGGGTGCATGGAAGAGTTTCATGAAATGTCCCTAGCCGGACCTTCTTTTATGAGTTATCATTTAAAGATCGCTTTCGATTTTTGATTCCTCCCATGGTTGGGATGGTGCTAGAATATTTTGACATTGCTCCTAGTCAACTCATGCCTAACTCCTGGCAGTTTCTATTGGCCCTCCAAGTTCTGACCGATCAGCGTGATATCTCATTTGGTATGCTGGAGCTGCTATACTACTACTTTATAAGGGAGCATGACAGTGAGAAAAACCAATTTTCCTTAAATCCAAGGAAAAATACCGATCGATTACTAACTGGACTTTCCTTGGGAGATAAAGGTTGGAAATTGTCTTATTTTCTTGCGTCGGGCGATTTGATTCAACAGGGGAATTATCGTTTCCCTTCAGCGTGGTCACGCGGTAAGCTTCATAGATCACTTAATATCGATGTGCTTTACTGATTTGAGGTCCTTATTTTACTTTCTTGCAGGTCTTCACATCAATACACGACCAGTCGAAGGCTTGTTTGTGAAAGAACGAATTTGAAAGATCTTAGCAATACCTAAAGCTCAAAGGGATTCCTTCTGTCTTCAGAAGTTCTTTCTTCTAGTGGCTTGTAGGATCACATATCGGCAGAATCAAGAGGTATTCCTTCTAATTTCCCAAGACATAAAATCCATATTATTATGATAAAGAGAGGTTTGGAAATTCTTGGTAGTGATCTTCCTTTGGTTGGTCCACTTACCTCGATTGAACATGAGATTGTAGATCGAATTATGTTAAGAGTGGTAGGGGTCTTTGCTTGACGCTCTGGAAAGGAAAAAGACGAAAGAAAAATCTAAGAAGTTTTCTCCTCTTACATCCTTAGCTAACAGCTATACATTTTTATCTGACAATTTCTCGAGCCAGACCGAGCTACCTAATGCTCTCTTCCCGTTGGTTTGCAAACGTGGTCATCCTGGGCTGTTGTCAGTAGACGATGATTCGATCGTGCTTACCTTTTCCTCTGATTCATCTGCGTTCTCTAATCTGGGGTGGTGGCACTTGGTGAAGGTTTATTATTTTCTGAAAACCGGATGCGCTATGAGCAACATGGACCAGTAAAGGCAGCCAAGAACACGACGGCTCAAATTTTCCCAGTAAATAATTTTTGTTGTCTTTTTTATACTTCATTATGGGTAACTCATTTGATGCAAACTTATTACGTTGATTCCAGGGTCTGCATGGTGCCATTTTTCAGAAAAATGAAGCTGTCGGACAGGCCAGAAAGGTGTGTTCATTGCAGGACGCAAATACTTCATTACGTGGAGAAGTCGAAAGTTTGAGGGTTGGGAAGAAGGATGTTGACTTAACTGCTAGAAAAGCGATAGATGAACTAGTCGAGATGGTTCGTGAGAAGCTCACGTTGGAAGATGAGCTTGCAAACTTAAAGAAATCTTCTGGGGCTTAGATTGCTTCTCTAGAGGACCGTTTAGACAATTTCCAGCTGGAAGATGAGATAGCCACTAGAGCCTTCCTTATGAATGATTACAAGAAAGGTAAACACGTTAGCTAGGATGTGGACAAAGCAATTGTTGATTATGTTGAATCGTGCCAGATGTTCGGTATGCCAAATATGGTAGAAGAGTAGCTCAAAGTCGGGACTTCGTTGGGCGAAGGAGTCGGGAATGGTGATGATGGGCAAGCTTGAACTCTTTTGGTGGCACATTTTCTAATTGTGCTTTCCGGCTGGCCGGTATTTCCTTTCGGACTTATATGGTAGTATTTGTATGGACGAATTTAAACTTAGGTCTTTCTAAATTATGTAATATGTATGGAAGATTTCATTTAGGGTTGTACGCTAAAACTTGATAAAATATCAAACTTTTTTCTTTTTTAAAAAAAATTATTCGTAGTACAAGAGTTTATTCAAACAGAAATCGAACTTACTTTGAAAAAGAAAAGACTCATAAATGCTTTTTACAAAGGAGTCGACTGATCTATTCGATGGGGGCATGTAAGGCTATCTCAATTCAAAGCAAGTAGGTTTTCGCTCAGATCGACATATGGCGATGGCAGAACCAAACTTTTATAGACAACTTGAAAGCAACCATGTGGTCTTCTTCATCTAGATGGCTTGATAGGATCTACATGCCCCTTTTTTTATTGACCAACGACGGCATGTTTTGGTCCATGCGAAACTTTGTCATTGATCATCCTGAAAGCAAATAAGGTTAGGACCGCCGATGGCATTTCTGCCATTGGCTCTCCGATGCCAAAGTTAGTACGAGTTTTGTGTGGTAAATGAAAACAAAAGAAATGAAAAGAGTTTTAGAAGGCTTAGAAATAATATTTGCAAAGATGAGTGGAATTCCAGCTGTTGTTGGTATTTCTACCATCCAGTGAACGTAGTTTGTAGGCTCCTTGTCCAACGACCTTCGTGATTAGGTATGGTCCTTCCCAATTTACTGCAAGCTTCCCTGCACCTGCTTCCTTAGTGTTTTGGAATACTCTTCGTAGTACCCACTCACCTTCTTTGAAGGTTCTGGTCCTTACTTGTCCGTTGAAGTGCTGGGCAATTTTTTATTGATATGCGGCTGTACGAACTAATGGTTTTTCTCTTCGCTCGTCAACCAGATCTAACTCATGACACAATTCGACTTGGTTCTGCTCATCGGTCATCCATTCACACCGGAATGTCGGAGTGCCTGTTTCTACTGGTTTAACAGCTTCCATGCCGTAAGCCATTGAGAAGGGAGTTTCGTCTGTCGATGTCTGAACGATGGTTCGATGGGACCAAAGGACTCCAGGCAACTCGTCTGCCCATTTTCCCTTAGCTTCAACTAGTTTTTATTTAATGTTTTCATGATAGTCTTGTTGGAAGATTCGGCTTGACCGTTGGCTTGGGAATATCGTGGAGTGGAGAAGTTCATCTTGATATTCCACTCTTTGCAGAAATTTTGAAACCCAATGCTTATGAATTGTAACCCATTGTTAGTGACTATTTCTATTGGAACCACGAACCTGCACATCACATTTTTCCAGACAAATTGGATAACTTTACAATCATGTACATGTGGGAGTGTCTTGGCTTTAATCCACTTCGTGAAGTAGTCTGTAATTGTGAGTATGTAAACACGTTGTCTTGGAGTAGTTGGAAGTTTCCTGACAATGTCCATCCCTCATTTCATGAATGGTTAAGGCGAAAGAATGGGGTTGAGCGGTTCGGGAGGAAGGTTCGGGACATCGGTGAATCGCTGACATCGGTCACACTTCTTGACATGACTAAAAAAGTCAGCCTGCATCATTGGCCAATAGTATCCAGTGGTGAGTACACGGTGCACTAAGCTTCAGGCTCCCTAGTGATTACCACATTCCCCTTCGTGAAGTTCGGCTAGGACATATTGGACTTCAGCGTTGCCGATGCATCAGAGATAGGGTCCAGAGAACGATATTTTATACAATTTACCATCTATTATACAAAATCTGGCAGCCTTAGCCTTAGTTCAGGGGGCTTCATTCTTGTCCAGTGGCAATTCGTCATTTTGGAGGTATCTAACAATCGGCGTCATTCAAGATTACTCTTCCATCGAATGAAAACTTTTGGTTTCGATTGGCTTTCGAATCGCTGGCCATTGCAAGTACGCTACCAAGATGACCTTGCTTTGTTTCATATTCATAGCTGCTCCTAGGCTAGCTAGCGCATCTGCTTTGACGTTTTCGATCCGTGGAACCTAAGTGATTTGGAACTCATCGAACTTGCCACAAAGCAGTTTGACTAACTCTAGGTAAGATGTCATCTTTGTGTCTTTGGCTAGAAAGGTACCTTGGATCTGGTTTACAATGAGTTGAGAATCTCTACAGAGATTTATTCGAGTGACTCCTATATCTTTCGCCAAGATCAGCCCGGGAGTGCTTCGTATTTTGCCTCATTGTTAGTTACCTTAAATTCATATCTAACCGCCTGTTCTATCTGGTCTCCTTCTGGTGATGTTAGAATTATTCTAAGGCCTGCACCATTGATGTTACTTGACCGGTCCACCTAGAGCATCCGTGTGCCTACCATCGGTCCGTCCATCAAGCAAAGAAGTTCTTTTTGGGCTAGGACCTGAGAGTTAGGAGCAAAATCAATGATTAAATCTGTAAGTACCTGAGGTTTTATGGCAGTACGCGGTGTAAAGGAAATATCATATTCACTTAATTCGACGGCCCATTTGGTTAGTCGTCCAGATAACTCTGGCTTGTGGAGTATTTGCTTCAGTGGGAAGGATATTACGACAACTACTGAATGGCTTTGGAAATAAGGCCTAAGTTTTCGAGCTGCGCTAACAAGTGATAGAGCTAGTTTTTCCAGCTGGCTGTAGTGAGTCTCTGCATCCAGCAATGTCTTGCTGACATAGTAAATAGGGACTTGTTTTCCTTCTATCGCAATAGAAGTCAAATTCAATCAATAGATACATTAAGACGGGTAACATATGCACTTCGCACTTGTTCTGACTACTTGTACAAAACTGATTGAATGTGTTCGTCTTGATTCATCAAAGCTTCGCACTTAATGCGAGCTTGATTATGTGTACTATCATGTTCTTCAACACGAATATAAAGCTTTTTCTTCACTTTCCAACATGTAAAACCTTCACCAACAAAATACTTATCCCCATCTTACTTTCTAGAACTTGATTTAAAAAGATAATAATGCAAACAATAAGCGGCATATTTTCTACACTATACTCCAACCAAAAACCGAACTCTTTAAACCAAGAAGGATTAAATCGTCTAACTTTTACTCCAAATTGTCGTTTTGTAAAGTCATGCTCATGTGGTTAACAAGGACCCATTAGCATATATGCTCTTCGAACATGATCTCGGATGTTAGCATTATAATCCAAAATAGGTATCCTTAGATCAGGATCAGTTGGAAGTTTAGTGGCGTCAAATTCCACATTATTCGACGTCGCCCCAACAACATTTACGTTGTCCAAATTAGTTTTTCTTTGAAAGTATCTCTTCATAAGATTTCAACAATTTCAATTCAACAATACCCAAACTTCACCAATTTCAACTCAACAATACCCAAACTTCACCTATATCTACTCAGCAATCAGCATTTAGCAATACCCAATTTCAATTTCATAATGGACAATATTAAATCTCTACTGCACACAGCACACAAAAATACCCAAAATATAGTATTAAAAAAAAGAACAAAAAAGCCTAAAGATAGAGCTGAAAATTAGGACACACCACGTGCAATTTTATCAAAGAACTTAAAAACAAATCCAATCTTATCTCAGATTGTCAAGCTATTTATCAAAAATAATCCAATTGCTAAAGCCTAAAGAAATGAAAAACATACCTTACCCATTCCGGCCATCCAGGCGGAGAGAGTCGGAGAAGTCACTGCAGTCAGTTCAGCAAGGTCAGGCGCTAATGGTCGGTGGAGGCTAGAGAAAATCAGAAAATGCCAAATCACACAAATTAACTGCGAAGTGGTCCAGTAGAGGGCCGGAGGTTGAGTACGAAGTGGAGGCTATCAGGCTACGACGATTATAACTTTGCAATTGCGAAGGCTGAAGACTGAGTATTTTGGTGGATGCTGCCATGCGAAGTGGAGGGCTTCAGGCTGTGAAGTGGAGCTATGGTTAAGAGTGGAGACGATTCAGGCGAAGACAAAGTGGAAGGCTCGGTTGGAGCCGATTAAGGCGTCTGGTGCGAAGTGCAGGGCTGGAGACGGGAGTTGTGATTTGGGAATTGAGAAAGAGGTTTAAAATTTTTGGAAAGGGATTGAGCTGGGCAATTAGTTGGGCCAATGGGTATTATATAAGTTAGTTTAGGCTTTATCTTTGGGCTGGGATTTAAGTCTATAACTAAAAAAAAAATTGAGCCCAGAAGTTCAGGGGTAGGCATGTGCCCATCCTGGGCCTAACTGGGCTCCGCCCCTGTACGACTCGCTAGTCGTTGATATGTTGCTCCAACTTTCTTGAGTCCGAACGGCATGAGCTTGTAGCAGAATGTACCATGCTCCATCACGAAAACATTTTTTTCTTATTTAGTTGGGTGCATTAGGATCTGGTTGTAGCCGAAAAAGATATCCATAAAGCTTAGAAGTTCATACCTAGCTGTTGAGTTGACCATTATGTCGATATGTGGAAGTGGAAAGCTTTCCTTCAGACATGCTTTGTTTAAGTCCGTGAAGTCGATACAGACTCTCCATTTACCATTCTTTTTTTACGACGACGACATTAACGAGCCAATCTGGGTAATAGACTTCTCGTATGGAGCCTGCTTCTATAAGTTTTTGTACCTCTTCATTAATAATGCGATTCCGTTCAGGTGCAAAATTTTCTTCGCTTCTGTTTGATAGGAATGTACTGGGGATCTACATTTAATTTGTGCGTTATTATCTCTGGGTCAACTCCGATCATGTCTATGTAAGACTAAGCAAAAATGTCATGGTGCTCCATGAGAAACTCGATAAGACATTGCCTGAGCGTTGGCTCTAACCTTGCCCCTCACTTGAGTTTTGTATTCTGGAAAGTCGGGGTGGATCTTTACTTCATCTAGCTCTTCAACATTCGGACGGTCTGGAATAACTTGCTAAAATTATTGTAATTGCTATAGAGGACATCGGTCAGAGCAAAGTGAGTTCTGGTAGCAGTCTCTAGAATCCCTTTGGTCACCATGAATTTCCTTTATTTCTCATTTGGTATGAAAACGGAGTACTTGATGAAATGTCGATGGTACAACCTTCATCTCATGGATCCAGGGTCTTCCCAAGATAATATTATTGCTGATAGGCTATCCATGACGATGAATCGAATGTGAAGATTAACTCATTCTACATAAACAGGCAGCACAATCTCACCCAAAGTGTTCTTCTGTTCACCACTAAAACCAATTAACACTGTCGTCCGACAAATGATGTTTTCTTTTGGAATCCCCACAGCCTTAACGGTTTCCCAAAAAAAATATATGTTTGCACTACTGCCATTATCCATCAAGATGTGCTTGGTTAAGCAATTGGTGATGTTCAAAGCTAATGACCAAAGTGTCATGATGTGGATTGAGTAGCTTTGTAGCCTCAGAGGTACTCAACGCGCATGCCTTCGTGTCTCGACCTTGGTTATCTCGCCATGGTCTGCTTGAGATTCACACCACTTAGTTTTGTCGTGTTGGTCACTAGAGCTTCTCATTGTTTAGGCCAATTTACTATGTCGCCCATTTCCTTTAGTGCAATTAGTTCTGCTGGTCTGATTGAAAGGTTGTATTCAGGGATCCCAACCCTTGTCCTTTCAGAAGGATGATCAAATGGTCTGGGTAGCTCTCTACGCTTGGCGTCTCCCTCCTATTTGGGGGGAATAAGTACTTACAGACCATTTCTCCACCCTCTTTTGTCATCGCGGCTCCTCTTTAGGAGTTTGTCATATGGTGAAATTAAAGTTAGCATCATCGTCTTCCTATTTGATCTAGACCCAAGATTTAGCCAAGACATCCTCCATTGTACTACATGGATATTTGGTCAATTCCTTATACAAATCTGTGTCCGGGAGGAGTCCCTTTCGAAAAGGAGAAACAACAGTTCGTTGGTTGTAACTAGGAATGGAAACTTTCTCCTGGTTGAATCGCCCAACAAATTCACGAAGTGGTTCACTTCTCCTTTACACTATATGATAGAGATCGTCAGACCGCTTCTTAAGTTTTCTGCTGCTTGCAAACTGCTTAACAAAAGTATCGGTCAGTTGTATGAATGACGATATAGAATTATTTGGAAGGTTTGTATACCATTGTAGGACCGGCCCTACGCGACTTGAGTCGAACCTCTTACACATGCAGGCCTCGCGAATGTCTCTTGGTATAGCGACAGTAAACATTCTCTGTCTGTATTGAGCTATGTGATCGTCCGGATCAGCAATCCCATCGTAAAGTTTCATGTTAGGGAAGCTAGACTTTCTGGGCATTTCCATTAGGGCAATCTCGTCAACAAAAGGAAAGTCGGCGTAGGAACTGGCTGCACTTTTTTTATTGGTGTGGGCATCCTAGGGATACGTTAAACCATGGTTTCAATCGCTACTCACTTTCGTGCGAACTCTGGATCTTGTCCAGTGGTAGGCTATGGTTACACATCTTCCGACCCACTGTTAAGCGACGTAGCGAATTGAACGTTTGAACCAATGGTCCTAACTCCATTTTGGTCTGGTGGAGGCGTAGGCCGAGACGAACGTACCAAAGTTGGGTCGGACGCCAACGATTCTACCCTTTCTTGAAGGTCTCGATTTTCCACACGGATGGCAGCATTTTCCGCTTCTAGTCTCTCCAATTTTTGTGAATTCTGCATTCTCAACGCGATGAGTTGTGCTAGTTGTTCAGTTACTTCGTTAGGCGGGGCGGTAGGTTGAGAGTGTGTTGAAGCAGGACAAACAACATCATGTTGAACAACCGTCGACTGGACTGGCTGTGTTATGGTTGGCAGAGAGGCGACACGACTTAAGCTATCTCTTTGTTGCCTTATTGTTCCTGCCTCCTAGCTAATCACTCGTTCCACTCCTTGACGAGGAGTTTCGTCTGCGGCGTAATCAGTAGAGTCATCTATATGATGGATTTCAGAAGTTCCAGACATGGTAGTTGACAAATAGTAAATGGTAAGAGCTTTGTTCGAAAAAATGATTGCTAGGGCCCCACGGTGGGCACCAAATTTTAGACGGTGGATTCTACAATTGAGAAAGTCGAATTGGTCAGGCCACTAACAATCCTGCGAAAAGGTAGAACGAAGAAGAAAGACTGCAAAAGATCTCAAGAGGACACCGGTGTGGTGCCGACCGAAGACCCTCCGACGATCAAGTCAGAAAAGCTTTTCAAGAATTCTAGATCAAAAGAATGAAGTAATTTAAAGTAGATTCGTATTCATTTTTCTATACCTGAACATAAGACCGACCACGAAATTCATAGTAATGGGATAACCGTCTAGACGGGATTGACGATGACTCTACGAGATTTGTTGGTCGGACTGAATCTGATAAGATTTATTCAGTTGAAATATCCAATTTGTTTTCAGATAACTCCAATTGGATCTGGTCAAATCATTGTGTGATTTATCTTGAAGATAAATTATCAAGGATTGCGAGTTTAAATGTGAGTCTTATTTGGTCTGATTGACATAACGAACTGGGCCATAAGATGATGCATTTATCAAGTGGGCCACATGTGGGCTTTATTTTTTTTGAACTTGGGCCATTTGGGCTAGTAGAACAATTTTTACCGCTACACCTTTCACTATTATTACAAAAAACATCTTTACTTTTCATTATTTACATTTTCACCCTTATTTTCAAATTCCATTGTGTAAAAGATCATTTTCATCAATTTTCTCAATTAAAAATTGTGAAATAACAAATATACAATTTTTAAAATAAAACAAAAAGAAAAATAAAAAATTAATTGCAATCATAGTTCCTTTTTTAAAAAAAGTGCAAATGAGTCCCAAATAATTATTAAAAGGATATTTAGCACACAATGTCTCTGTCTTTCACTATTATTGCAAAAAGCGTCATTACCTTTATTTTTTTAAATTTAAAATAGGAGTGTATATTCATCATTTTACAACTATTTATTGAGAAATTAGATGAAAATTGATAATAGTTTGCGTAATCAAATATGTAATTGAGGGTGAAATTGTCAAAAAAAAAAAAAAAATATTTTGCAATAATAGTGAAATATATGGACATTATATGCTAATTACCTTTTTAATAATTTATTTGAAACTCATTTTCGCTTTTTTTAAAAATTCGGGACCATGGTTGAAACTTGAAATTAGTTTTTTTCTTTTTGTTTATTTAAAAAGAATTGTATATTTGTTATTTCATAATTTTTAATTGAGAAAATGAATGAAAGGAATATTTTGCGTAATGAAAGGTGAAAATAAGGGTGAAAACGTCAAAAAAAAAAAAAAAAAAAAAAAAGTAAGAACGTTTTTCACAATAATAGAGAAATGTGATAACATTATTTACTAATTACCCTTACATAATCCTTCGTACAAAAGGCAATTGATAACACATGACTGTTTAGCCCTTTTGAGCTCCTTTACAATGAGATTTTGGAGGGAAAATTTGTTTAGACATAGCTAATGCGTGGTTAAAAAATAATAATTTTTTTTATTTACGTGTAATATTATTTTATATAAGAATGTGGGTGAAAATGAATCTTAAAAAAAAAAAACAAGAGCTTAATAAGAATATGTTCAAATTTTGATTTGTTTGATGCAGTACATACATGCGATCAACTAGTCTACTTGCAACATTGTTGGTATATTGGTTTCGTTCCTGTCGAGACTGACGTCCAAAATCATTAGTACGAGTGAGGTTAGTCCTAATATATATTAATGGTCTCTAATCAACAGTTAACAAATTGGTGCTTTCTCTCTTAGGGTTTAGTTTTAATAGATTTGGTCCAAACAATCACCAAACCCAACTTGAAAAATATTAAAATTGCATTTGAGATACTAAGGGTCTGTTTGATTGTAAAGGTGGAAAATGGGTGGAAAGAAAATGAATTTCAGGTAATTGAATTGCCTAAAATTTGTTTTACTGAGAATTATAATTAATTGTGTTTGATTAATATAATTTCTCACATGATCCGTTTGACTTTGTTTTTCATGAATATTGTCAATTAAATAAATAAAATTTATTAGAATTGGAGATAGAATTTGTTTGGATTGCCAAAAAGTGAAAAAAAAATAATTAAAAAATCAATAATTTTTTTGTGTTCGTTTCGCTTTTTTTCATGCAAATTGTCAATTAAATGAATAGATTTTATTTTTTACCATTGGGTTTGGAATTTGTTCCAATTATCTAAAAAAATAAAAAAAAAACAAAAGATGGAAAACAGATTTCCACCAAAACCAAAGGGAAAGCAAATTCCTTAAAACCCCGGAAAGTGGACGCGTGAGGGTAACTAAAGGAAAATGAATTCATGGCAAATTATTGGCTATCAAACAGCCAACTTTTGAAAAAAAAAAAAAAAAAAATTCTAGTTCTATGAAAAATGAGGGTGATCAAACAAGGCCTAAAAGACTTTCGATGTGAAAATTTAAAGTAATGTGGAAGTCATCAAATAAAACAAGTTTTTATCTTTTTGGTTTTGGTATAAAAAATTTTAATTGTTTTAAATGTTAATGTTCGAAAATATTTATCTAGTTAACAAAACAATACTCACGAACAAACTTATCAAGAACAAGACGCATATTTAACAATCGTGACGTGATTTTAAGTCAAGTCATGCTTGGCTAACGTATTAAATGCTAGTTGTTTTATTTGTATAGAGTGGTTTGATTATTTTTAAATCAATTTTAAGATGAAGTTAAAACTATTCATATTGTTGACATACAAATATGAGGTCCAATTAAATGGTCCAAGGAATTGAGCTCAGCTAAGAAATTCAGAGGATAGACCCAATGAGACCATGTAAAAAATCCAAGACAAAGTTATGTAGCGGAAGCTCATCAACGCCCAAACTTGTAAAATGCCCAAAATTGGGGCAAATATAGTGTCTTATTGTTGTTCAGAGCGATGACCTCATCATTGCCCAAGCCTCTAAGACGTCCAAGATCGGGGTGAGTATAGTGCTTTATTGTTATTTAGAGCGACAGCCTCATATTCGCCCAAGCTTGTGAGATGCCCAAGATTTGGGTTAATATAGTGTCTGGTTGTTATTTAAGGCGACGATCATTGAATCAGCTAATAGGCAATCTTATCACATTCCAAGATCCAAGAATCTCGGTTGCAAGCAGTTAAATGATGGTAGTAATGACAGCATTTAAAACGACAATTCCTTGATTAGTCAATCATTATAAAGAAAGTGGGTAATTACAAGACGACGAGCAGTCGTCAAATAATTCCACAACAAAAATTGTCAGAAAGTGTATAAAAGAGAAGCAAAGACATAGAACCCCTCGTTGTCAATCACTCTCAAACATAGAATTATGTAATTTCATTTCTTTTAGTTCTTCTCGTCAAACTTTCAATTACTTTGTGTGCTTGTGTTCCTTGGAGGCACTTCGTTTCTTGCAAATTGTAATCTTCATAAATAAAGCACCACTCGTTGAGACTTTGTCTCGAGATGTTTGTTCATTACACAATTGCCTGAACCATATTTTAATTGTTAACGAAACCCGCACGAAATACATACATTTCAATCAAGTTGAGCAAGGCAGCCCATCTAGTAAGTATCTCGCTCTAACCCACGAGCTTTCTATCAAACGATCTCTTTTCTAGTGAATTTTAGTTCAAATCATATCTTATAGAAAACCTACTGTGATTGTGTGATATAGTACACCAAAAGCAGTACACAAAGTCAATGGAAATAAGAGGTTGCACTCCCTATCCTACCGTCATACCTCAACCCACCGCAACCCGTGGCCTAATCAAAGTGAGAAGGACCGTTGACCAAGGAAAGGGCTTAAGAAAACACTAATTGAACAGGACGAATAGGATAATGACACGTGTCTAAAAGCTTGATCAATGAATTCATTTTCATTAATATCCTCTAGAGAGTTGACTTTTTTTGCTTAGAAGTATTCCCCCTTACCTAGTAGAGATCTGAAACTGAGAAAAAAATTGTTGATCAGATTTTGAAGGAAGGAGAAGGAAAGGCAGAAAAAAATGGATCAGAACAAAAGCGCATTTCTGATTGGAATCGTAGGTGCAGTACTCACGCTTTCTGCTTATTCCCAGACTCTGGTTTCTCCAACTCAATGCATTACAATTGGTTTGCTTGTTCTAATCTTTGGCCTCCTTGTTAGGGAAGGTCTAATCTCTGTTTAGTTATTTACCTTTGCTTTCATGTTTCCTCAGCCTCTATATTTGTACTGTTATTTTCTTCAGAGAATAAAGTAATTTGCTTTTATTTATGGTATAATTGATATGTTGGATCTATGCATCATTAAAAACGAGATATTTGTCTAGTTCTTGTTCAGTTATGTCCATGCCTCTGATGTTTTGGGACATTGGGAATATTTTCCTTTTGGATAATTCGGTGATTTGCTTATATTTAAGGCGTTGGATTGAATTGGGCAGGACGTGATTTAAAATAGAGATATACTTTGGAAATTTGTACTGTGCAGTCGAACATGGCCTTGATGCTTTGGAAATTTGTGGGTGTTCATCAATCCTCTAGCTTTTGACAGTAAATATAATTTATGCCGTTAAAAGATTTCATTAAAAATTATGTCCATAACAAGCGAGATTATGTTTCACTAATCAACTTTAATCTGATGTCAAGTAAATGTAAAGATGATAAAGAGAAACTTGTGCAAATAATTTCATTTACAAGAATTTTAATTTAGACTAACATTATCTCACCATAGCTCCCTTGTGCTCGCTCCACTATCCAAGTATTCATTTCGAATCATGCTACAAGAACACATAACTTTTACAGATAAACAAAAGACATGATTTCATTTATTTTTACCAAAAAAATAAAATAAAATAAAATAAAAAATGCAGTGCTGCCAACTCAACACCTGTATGGTGCCTATTATGCAAGGAATTGTTCCTTTCTCTTAATTTAATTCGCCATTTGGTCCATGATTGTGTTTTGTTACTGATTCATCATCTAGAGAGAGAAGATTTATAAATTCCATTTAGGATTTTCATTTCAAAAGTCCCCAGAAGTTTGGGCTCCATTTTAATGAAAATTTGGATTAAAAAAAAAAAAAAAAGTGATGCTTGGTGTATATAATTTGGTGTACATAATGATCTCCATACACTCATATAGGGTGGGGTCCGCTCGAATAAAATATTCAAGTGGACCCCACCCATGTGAGTGTATGGACACCATTATGTAGCCCAAATTATGTACAAGTAGAGTTATCAAAAAAAAAAAAAACGAGTTTTTGAATAGTTGGAGAATGTATGATTAAAAATAAGAAATATTTTCAATTTACATGTAATATTATTTCGTGAGAGAATGTATGGTCGAAAATGAATTTTTAAAAAAATAAAAATAAAAAAGAACAAAGGCCAAAGGCCAAACATAGGAGAGTAATTTGGCTCAAATTAGGCTGAGAATGAAATTTCATCAATTTTGAATTGATTTATTACCAAATTCATAAAAGTTGTAATTTCATTTGACTTTTATTACTGATTTCATATGAATCGTAACTTAATTTTTTATTATTTCTTTATTACAAAATTTAGTATTTTCAATAGGAAAGTAAGGGTGTGGTTGATTTTTAATTTTCAAAATTTAGTGTATAATTTAATCTATTTTTAATTATTAATGATACAAGCTATCTTGTAAATAACCTCCTTTCTTTATTTCCGGATTAAACCTTGTAATTTTTGCTTTCAGAAAAGAACCATGTTACTTGTACAAAATAATTGTACAACTTTCTTTACAAAATGCCAAATGACGGGTAGGGGGCCGTCATTTGGCATTTTGTAAAGAAAGTTGTGAACCTATTTTGTACAAGTAGAATAATTTTTCAAAAAAAGAAACCTTATTAAATACATATTTATATATCGAGTTACAAATGTTCTACAATTAAAGCCTAATGAAAATAATTTAAGAAAATATGGAAAGTATATGATTTGAAATGAATAATTTTTTCATTGATTAAAAACTAAAACTAAGTCACTAAGATCTCAATGGCCCCAAGAAAATGAAGCAGTGTTAATTACAGTGACAAATGTTAAACTACTTCGTGTGAAACAATATTTTGTTAAAGAAGGAAAAACACAAGTGCGGCATATTTATATTTATCTAATTTTTTGACTCATGCATATTTTTTTTATTTTTTTTTATCCATCTTCAAGCGAGTGCGATGGATATAAGAGAAAGTCGAAAAGTGCGAGGAAAAATGGATACTTATCAAAGTAGAAACTACGGTTATAAAGAAGCATTAAATGGTTTAAGAATTAAGAGATGCATAATTATTAATCATCACCACCTTCAAGCGAGTAAAATGATAATTATTTCACCATTTGAGACGTTAATTTACTTGATAAACAATCATCAGTCGTATGTATGAAGCCACGACATTATCATAATGCACTACATACCAAGTTTATAGGCAAATCATCCTTATCAGCAACTCGAGATGATAGAAAACCATTACGAGTTACGACTTTAAAATTTTCGAACTGTAACCTTTTCCAGTATGTTAGCAAAAAATCTACCAATCCAAAAGAGACAAATGGATGCTTGAATTTTTCCTCAAGGAGAAAAAATGGCATTCCCAATTGCATGAATTCAAAATAACCAACATTTTTTGTCCCCTGAAAACAAGAAATTATACCCAAAAATTTACACTTACAATTCTTTTATGAACCATAAAATAACTGGACTAGAACTGCACCATAATCGATTCGACTCAATCAATGTACATGTAATAACCCTTTCTAATTGCCTATTTTTTATAATATAAATGTTGTTGTAAGTGATAAGTTTATTAGTGAATGACAATTATACCCATGCAGTCCAAAAAATTATTACAATTGTCCATAATCATTTCCTATAAATATGATGTTTTGATTCTTAATAAAATACAAAAGTTTATTGCTTTCTTTCTTTTGTTCTCTCTTTTCTTTAATTTATAACACGTTATCAGTACGAATTTCTCAAAATCAAAGTGAATTAGTTATAATGTAATAATTTTTTTCGTCATGTAAACTAAAATTAATTTGGTAACATGTGAGTTTTTTTTTTATCAATTCATGTATGTAATTGATTTCTTTAATTGAGTAAAAATGCATGTTGTAATTTTGAAATCTAATGAAGTTACATGGGATATTGTGTAGAAAACATAATCATGATTTATTGACTTATGTTGATATTTCCATATCGGATATTCTCACTTTGGTTTTTTCAAGATCCAAAGTTTGAACAATGATGCCGACAAGATCCAAAGGTAAGAAAAAAAATTTTAAAGGGGGATTTTCAAAAATGACTAATTACATGCTTGTCAATTGAAAATTGCCTAATTTTAATAACTCTTGCAAAAATGATCAAATTTAATATTAAATTGTCTTTTATATCATTAATGAAAAATGAAACAAATTTTTTTTTTTTCCTTTTCAATTTGTCACAAATTTCTAAAAAAAGATGTAGCTTCCGTATAGCTTTCATGAGAAGTTACATTAACTAAAAAAAATTTATGTACTTCTAATTTATAAGAAAATCATATAATTTTGTTTCGAGAAATTTAATCTCATCCACAATTTTCAATAGAAGGTACTTTTTTTTTTTTTCAAAATCTTAGTTTTGTTGATAAATTGTATTTGATAGTTGTTGTAATATATATATATATATGATGTAAATGGATAATTAGATTTTTCAAACAATTAGTAGATATTTGTTGTAAGATTATTGGAGCATTTTAAAATCAAATTCATATTTATTATTGGTGTCACAACCTACTTATATAACTTTGATAGATGGATTTGCAATGGTTGTCATGTATTGACAATGCCGTTAATGGTGGAATAAATTCTTTGAAAAAGTATTTATTGAAGTTGAAGAAGATGATAAATGCATATGGTGAAGTGTCTGGCCGACATAATGCTCTCGACATGTTATGAATGTTGAGAATGACACTTCAAATGTAATTCTTGACATTGTTTCAAATGTCAAGAATTATATTACAAACTTAGAGAAGCAAATGTCAATAATTATATTACAAACATAGAGAAGCTACGGAACATTTTGTGTTTACCATCGACCATATTGCTTACGGGTAGTATGTTTGTTTCAGGTATTCATTTTAGCTAATTTTATTTGCGTTGATGATATGCATATATGAGAGATGTTGTGAGATTTGTTGTCTAGCATGATGATACATTTGTCAACATGAAAGACGAGTGGAAGTGGTTTGGGAACCAAACAACAACAATTGTTATTCAAAGTGACATTAAATATGAAGAGATTGCCAATAAATTATTCGAGAAATGATAATAGTGTAATTATCACGTTTTTCAACAACTAATAATAGCATTTTCATGATTTATTGGCGCCTAAATGTTCTAAGTACACTTATATTTTGATTTAGGTTGCAAATGAATGATTACAGTAAAAATTAGAAGAAAAGAGCGAAAATGGCCAAACAGGAACAAAGTGAAAGTTCAAGGACTAAAGTGCAAGTAGTCTAAACCTATTTCTAATCTTGTGATGAAGATTCAAGAGTTTTAGAGATCAATTGGATGAAGCAATGAGTCAAAGGGGTGAAAGATAGCCAAAACATTATCAAATATCAACTTTCAAGCTGAAATGTTTCACAATGGTTTTCAACCTCGTTGAGATCGATTTTTAACATGGAAAACGATCAAATTTGAAGATGGTCTCTGAAGCAAAGTTGTATCCATTTGAGTTCCCTTTTCAACGCAACTTGGATAACTTCAATCGGATATCGAGAGGGAAAGTTATGATAAAAATACTGAAGAAAACGCAGAATTCAAAACAGCGAGACAGCGCCCAAGCGCTACAACCTAGCGCTCAGGCGGTATTTTACGCAAAATTTAACAGATTTCAAGTGCCCAACCGCTGCTCCCATGGCGCTTAGGCACCGCACCGCGCAAAGTAGGGTTTTGTTTAATGTTTGGGCCACTAGAAGTCCAGAAAAAGACCTCAAAAACATTCCATTCATCACTATTCTTCATTCTACACCATTCTTCCATACTTTCGGCTCAAGAAACTTCATGAGGAACTAAATTCATTAGTGAAGGTACGAAGGAACTCAATTGGATTTGGGGATTTCAGCATCTTTCATTCATGTAACGTGTTTTTCATTGTTTAAACAATTCTAGGGTTTATGTTTCCTTTCTTTATGGACTATTTTGAGATTTACTTAACTTTTATTCAGTTTTTCATGGATTTAATCATGTTTCTTCCATTGAATAATTAAAATACTTGTTTAAGTTTCAATTTCAAATATTTTATTAATGTGATTTAATTAATGTTATATGTTAGACATATATAGTCGCTCTTTGAATCTGATTTCGATAAATTAATGTGAGAATGTGAATTAGGAAACTTAAATTCTAGAATTACATTTGTGAATTAAATTGATTTAATGGTTTATTCTTCTCATCATTAATTGATTTTAAGATTGACTTAATTTTATTCAATTGGTCATAGAATTAGTCATACTCTTTCTATGGATTGATTGAAGTAATTACTTAGGTTTTAATCTTAATTATTTAACTTTATTGGTGTGATTCTCTACTGTTTATGCTTTAGTATATAGTTGCTTTTGAATTTGATTTCGATAAACCAAGTGTGAACATTACAATAGGAAGATTAACCATTAGGATTATGTTAGAGCTAAATTGATTTATATTGCTAAATCCTTCAATTAAAAAGTTATGATAAAAACTTCTAATTGAGTAGAAAATGCATGAATAATTGATGTGATTGATCCAATCTAATTGAGGGAACTCCGATGCTTCACTGCTTCAATTTACTGATTTTAATTTCACCTTTCAACATTGAATCTTACTACACATTTAAGAGAATAATTCATCCATTTTTTGAAACCTTTGACAACATTTCCATCTCCTTGTGGATACGACACCCCAAAGCTACATTACAATTATCACGTTATACTTTGGGCGTAATCAAGAAACTTAATCTTGATAGAATGAAATTTCGAATCCACCTAAAATTTAAAGTTCCGAATATGAATGTACCCTCGCTGATGTAGTCGATGACAATGATTTGTAAGTGTACATTTATGTTCACACACAAGCAGTCTTATGTGTAATTACAAATCAATATGATGTCGAAGATCAAGAGGTGAATGTCGGAGTTGATCCTTTTTCATCAATAGAAGAAACATTGTATGTGCATGAAGAAGTTAGTGTGGTCAAACTAGGAGAGTTATGAATGATTTTAGATATAGATGTCGACCTAGTTTCAGGAAATTCATATATTGGAAATGAAAAGGAATCGGAAGATCAACAGGAAATTGCATAGAATCAAACCGTCTTTAGCAAGAAACAACTACACACAAGGTTTCGACTACATTCTTCAATTGATAAATTTCATTTCAAAGTTAAAAAAGTCGAATACTAAATCTTTCACTGTACATTGCATGGATACCAACTGCCATTGGCTATTACGAGCATTCAAGATAAGAAATTCAGATATATTTAAGGTTCGGTGGTATATACATGAGTACACATGTTCTTTAAATATTCAGCAGAATGCATACATGCATGCAACCAGTGCCCTAATTGGGCAACGCATAACGCGACAATTGGATAATACAAACCAACCATACATTCCCACGGGTATAAATTTAGTACTAAGATTTCCATATCATTAAATAGCCACATACTAAATTTCAAACAATGCCAAAGAGAAATCATATCGAGGAGTTTGTGAATTGTCAAACTATATCAATATGAGGAGTTCATTCGGTTGAAGAAGATAGTTGAAGGAAAAAGTTCTTATTGCTAGGAATTTCTTGTGAGTAATCGTGTTTAAACTTTTATTAAGGTCATATGCATGCTTATATAGATGAGTAAAGTATGGTGTAATTACATTACAAGTCTACACACCAACTCCCTGCTCTATGTAATTATAATTGATTGACATTTGTTTGAAAACATAGGTTTTAGACCTTGTGCTTGTAACTTGAATATTGAAGTTGTATTTATTACCAACATGCTTGTGAAGTCAACACAATACTATACTAATTATGAGAACTTTTTGTTAATAATGATAAATTTTGTTATGACTCATAAATAGGAGCGCCATGTGGCACCATATCTAGGTAGTGGGAACGGCCAATTGAACCAGGTCGCATTTTGCTGTCCCCTGATGTGTCACCGAGGCCATATGCTGTCTGATGCCTTTATTATGAGGCTTCGTTGTTATCCAAGGCCCATGTACACCCGATGCCCTTATTCTGAGGCTCTGAGGTTATCCGAGGCACCTTCTTAGATCTGAGACCCAAGTAGCTCTATGATATTATCCAAGGCACCTTCTTGGATCCGGCCCAAGTAACTCTAAGGCTCCTCAGCTAGTGACGGTCCACGTGCAAAGATTGAACTCATAATGAAGATCTTATTCGAATGATTGATGTGACATTTGTAAAAAGTGTATTTGTGTCATATCTTGTCAATGTAAGAACATTAAATGCTTTGAGTAGATAGGAAAGTCAATGTGACGGCTATGAATTAACGAGTCGGCCAAGGAGACGAGGCAACATTTAATTTGATCTAAAGGTCACCATTTCATTTATACTACTATAAATACCACATCCATGTAATATGTAAAGGCTAATGCAATTCTAAATACTTGGAACAATATTACTCTCTCATTCTTGCATCTTTACTACAGTACAGTTACAAATCTTGTTCTTATCAATTTGTTTATTATACAATATTGTTCCATAAATCTCGTTAGAACCCAAACATAAACGTCTCATACCGTTGAGCTCCTCACACGTTCAAACTTTGGAGCCATCCAGACCATCGATCGACATTAACGTGTTGGAAGTAGCTTATGTTTGCACGAGTAGGCCCGGCATCTGTTGGTAACATTGTTTAGGGTCAACAGATTGACGTCGTATGTAGGAAACCACACTATAACCATAAGAAACCCCATGGAAAAAGCTATTTGAGAAGATATTTTGGGCATCCTAGTTAAAAAAATATTTGGTCTTGAGAAAAGAACAAGAGGAAGCCCTTAGAGTTTGAAGAGAGATGAGCTCAGAAGAGGACCTCCCCAAGGCGTATAAGAGAGACTGATGATGAGATCCCAGCAACAGTAGTTCCAGTAGCTCGGCATCAACCCCACCACCACCATAGACGAGGTGGGAGAAGATTAGCAGCCCAGCTCACTAGAGAAATGGCAACCATGGCAGCCAACATGAAGAGCATCACTAACTAAAACTTAGCAATGCAAAAGCTCTTAATGCAGATGCAAGGCTGTGGAGGCCGCCCAGTTCCTCCCTATGCTCCCCAAGAACAGTACCAACCTAAAGAGGTGTAGAGCCAAAGAGCCCGTCCTCCCAGGCAGACTAGAGAGGTAAGCCCTATTGAAAGAGAAGTGGGAGTTGACATATCCTCCAACTATGCTTCTGGCCGACCCACCGAGGCCCCATTCAACATGGAGGGTAACTTTTCTCCAGAATATGAACCAGAGCATAAGCCTCAGAGGTCTGCCTGTGTGTTTGACAAATTGAACCCAGCAGAATCGAGGCGTAGGCAACAACCCCCACCTCCTGAGACCTGGCAACTTGAGGAAAGGCAAGAACATGCTCGTAGTTGTACAGCCTCAGAATGAACGTCAAAGGAAGGAAGAGGAGGTTGGTAACCAGGTAGGCCCTTCTGCACCGCCACCTAGGTATGATGTCGAAGCTAATTATAATTCTGATGGCCTTTAGAGATCTTGTGACTTAAATGATGATGATGACAACCTGCTATTTTCACGAGAGTTGAGAAGTGCCCATGTTTCGACCCATTACGTGATGGCTAAGATACCGAAATATGATGGGAGAGGTGACCCAACTAAGCACTTGAACAGTTATAAGATGCACATGAGCTTGAGAGGTGCCACCCTATCTATGAAATGCAGAGCTTTCCACTTAACCCTTAGCGGAGCAGCTAAAATATGGTATAGCAAGCTACCGCGTGGGAGCATTCAGAGCTGGCCAGAATTTAAAACCACCTTTTTGAAGAGCTTTGTTGTGAGCAAAGAGGGAGAGGCCCCCATTCAGTGTCTTCAGGTCATGAGGTAATAACCCGGTAAAACTTTGAAGAGTTTCTTGTCTCGTTTCACAGATGAAATGGCATATTGTGTTCAAGTCACCGATCGTGAAGCCCTGTCCGCACTAAGAGGATGCCTAAACATGAACGCTTTATTTTGGAAGGATGTGTAAAATTAGGACCCGACTTCTTATGATGCATTGTTAGAGATGATGCAGCTAGAAATCATTAACGAAGAGTTGATAGACCACAAAAATAGGGCAAGTAGAGACCTTCAACCCCAGCAGAGGCAGCGAGGTAGATGACCAACCTCCCAATTGATGAACCATCAATGGAACCAACCCAACAACGAAGTTGCCCAAGGCTCATGCTGGCACTTGAAACGGCTACTTTGAATGTTGTACCAACATTGGCCTATGAGGATGTGTCAACCACTAACACTTAGACGAACCGGCCTACCCAATAGGCCCCCCGTAAGGGACGAGGTCGATGGAGAGGCTCAGGGTCTTGAAATAGGCCGAACCCCCAAGAATACTGTACATATCATCATTCATACATCCACAACACTGCGGATTGTAGAGATATTGCCCAACATCCAAGGGGTTGAGTTCCCGAATTGACAATCGAGACAATTCTCGCCCGTGAAGTAGGCCCCTGCTAAGGCATGATCAGTAGCCTAGGTGAGATGAGACCGCTCCCCGCCATCAGGAAGTGTCATCCCAACGAAGGAGAAAGCATGAGGATGACAGGAATAGGGATGGGCAACAACGAAGAGACCATCGAAGCCGACAGGAAAACGTCCCAATTCATGAGATCGATACTATTTTTGGGGGCCCCTACGTTGGCGGAGAAACAAGAAATTCCCAAAGAAATTACGTCCGGGAAGCAAAGGGACCCCCATTGACCAGCTACATTGTGGACAACAGTTCCCGCAGGAACCAATCATCTCCTATTATGTTTACACATAAGGACTCAATAGGTGTTCATTATCCCCATTGTGATGCCCTAGTTATGAGGGTCGTGGTGGCTCGCAACGGACTAAAGCGAATGTTGGTAGATAACAGTAGTTCAGTCAACATCCTTTTCAGATCCACTTTTGACAAAATGATCTTGGACCATGAGTTAACTCCCACCAACACTCCCTTACGGGGGACAACATAATCCCGAAGGGTAAGATTACACTTGCCGTAGAAATGGGAGAGCCTCCTTTATCAACGCTAAACTTCATAGAGTTTTTGATAGTTGATAGTAGGTCTGCCTACCACGGGGTGTTGGGTAGGCCAGCATTGAAAGAAGTTGGGGCCATCACTTCCATCCATCACCTGTGCATGAAGTTCCTAACTGATCAGGAAGTGGCGATGGTGAAAGGTGACCAAAGAGGAGCCAGGGAGTACTACTTGAATGGTGTGATGAAGGCGGAACCTAGGGACATGAATATGGTGCTCAAGGATATTAGCCTAGACGTCTCCTTGGAGATGTCTACATGTGATGAACTCGACCCATGCATCATTGAAACTGAATTCTAGACTGCTACAATGGAAGAACTAGAAAGCTTCTCTATTGACCTAACAGATCCTACCAAGTTGTTGCAGGTGGGCCGGGGCTTGGCTCGAGATTGTAAAGAGAAATTTAAGGAATTTCTATGCAAAAATTGCGATATCTTTTCTTGGAGGCATGAGGACATGATGGGCATCGACCCAGAGGTCAGTTGCCACCACCTAAAATTAAATCCTAAGGTTGCCCTGCATCGACAAAAAGGGAGAGCTCTGAACTCGAAAAGATATGAAGCCCTTAAGGAAGAAGTGCAGAAACTGATAAAGAACGGTTTCATTAGAGAGGCCCTCTACCCGAAATGGGTCTCCAATCCAGTTCTAGTGAAGAAACATAACGGGAAATGGAGAGTATGCATTGACTTTTCCGATCTTAACAAGGTATGTCCCAAAGACAGCTTCCTACTCCCGAGGATAGATCAACTAGTGGATTTCACCGCTGGGCATGAGTCTTTGAGCTTTATGGATGCCTACTGCTACAATCAAATCCCTATGTACCTGGGTAATGAGGAGCACACTTCCTTCATCATTGATCGTGGGCTTTATTACTATAAGGTTAAAGAATGCTAGAGCCACTTATCAAAGGCTTGTAAACAAGATGTTTGTTGACTTACTTGGCAACATAATGGAGGTTTATGTAGATGACATGCTAATAAAAAGCCTGAAGGTTGGTGACCACATAACCCATCTCGACGATGCATCTTAAGTCTTACGTAAGTACTGCATGAGGTTGAACCCTCTCAAGTGTGCATTTGGAGTTGCATCAGGCAAATTCTTAGGGTACATGGTCAACTAATAAGGCATAAAGGTGAATCCCGAGAAAATGCAGGCATTGATTGAGATGAGGTCCCCTCAGAAATCAAAAGAAGTGCAAAGTCTAACCAGTCGAGTGGCTGCTTTGAGCCGCTTCATATCAAAGGAAACTGACAAGTGTCTCCCATTCTTTAAGATATTGAAAGGAGGCAAGAAATTTCAATGGACCAATGAGTGTGAAGAAGCCTTTTACGGGCTGAAGAAGCACCTAGGGTAAGCCTCCCACCTATCAAAACCCAAGTTGGGAGAAACTCTACAACTATACTTGGCCGTCACTGATGAGTCCATAAGTGCTCTATTCATAAGGAAAGAAGGTTCAACCCAATTGCCAGTCTATTGCGTTAGTAAAGCTTTGTTACCTCATGAAACACATTATCCAGATATGGAGAAGCTGACTTTGGCACTTATAACTGCATCCCGGAAGTTGAGGCCTTACTTCCAGGCTCACACCATTCATGTGTTGACCAACTTCCCACTCAGGCAAGTATTACAAAAGCCTGATGCTTTAGGAAGGTTGTTGAAATAGGCTGTAGAACTGAGTGAATTTGAATTAAATAAATTATTTTTTATAATTTATCAATTTTTAAATTAAATATTTTGAAATTTAAAATTTTATATATTTTATAATTTTACGTAAATAAGATTTTATTTAAACATTTATTTCACATTTTTTAGATTTTTTTCTGAAGACTGAAAACAATCAAAACGTTAAAAATGTGTTTCGAGTTTTATTTTGTAAGTTTAATATTGTTTTCGAAAATACTATATCAAACAATTTTTTGAATATTTTGCTAAACTGAAATATAAAAACAACTTGAAAACAACAAAATAAATACTCTCTTGGTAATTAGAAAGAAATTAATTATTGAGAGCACATGAGAAAATATTTGATCTTCAAAGTGTAAATTAAAGTCAAAAAAATTATCCAGACGACCTTTCACCGGACATGCTTTTTTCACTTTCATGATTAAACGATTAAGCAATAAACATTATTATTTGTACAAGTAATCATAATATAAATAATTAATATAGGTAAATTATTTATTTTTAAATTGGAGATGAAGTTTAAAACACATCGCGCGGCACATGTTCTCCGATTTGAAATCCAATTCCAATTACATACTTCATGACTGACTAATGAGACAATGTACATCGTATATTAAAAAAAAAAATTCATAATTTATAAATGCATTAAACTAGTAGGTTAGTGGAAATCACCAAGCCTGAGATTGGATACTAATTTATAAATGTTTGTAACTCAGTCAAAGTCAAATATTGATATCAATTAAATATTTATAATTATTACTCATTATGATTCACACATTTCAAAAGACTCGCTATTATTCATCTTTATAAATTATTTATAAATTTGTCAAATGGATCTATAGTTCCAATTCGAATATTTAATTGTGTTTTGATTCCATTTAATCATTTTAGATTCGTAATGTTGACAGGAAAGCTCAATGATATTCGACATCACTTTCGCATGAAGGATTCAATAATCCAATGGATGTTTTCTTCTAGAATATGCTTTATTAGGCCTTGAAGATATTCACCTTCAATTGAGTTTAGAATTGCTTTCTTCATCTCTTCGTCCTTCTGATTGTCTCAACAATTAAAGTTTGAATTGTCAAAATTTTATTGGAACATAATATTTTGAAGGAAAAAAAATGGTGATTTATTAGAAAAGTTAATCAAAGATTTTAATGATTCCAGAAATAGGCCCAACTCAATATTGGACCTACAGCAAACATCACTACAAATCCATTTGGAAATGATGGAAATTTGATCAAAGGTTCTTTACACATCAATGGTGCTACAAGTGCAAACAACACACGGCGAGGATTCATTGAATGATGAAAAAAAATAGATGAATTGGATGTTGCCATGACAACACCTATAGAAATTTTGTATAGAATTCTCTGTACTTGGAGCTTTTTCCCTTGCATATATGGCTCGAACAATATTCCGAGAATTCCAACTAAAATTTAGCTCATGTTTGATAGAGACTTCATTTTTTTTTTCAATGAAAAGTGATTTTCAAAGATTATGGTTAAAAATAAAAAAATATTTTATTGAAAAAAATGTGGTTGAAATTGAGTTTTAAAACTATTCAATTTTTATTTAGAGCATTTTCAAGAAATCAACTATTTAAATTACGGTTAAAAGACTCTTCAAATTAACATTTTAAAGTACAAAGTCGATTTTCTACCTATAATAAAAAAGTGAGTTGGGTTGGGTACTATTCATAAGCCGTTGAAGCCATTGACTTGGCTCGGCTGAGTTAGTTTTTTTGTCTGCGAGCCGAGCCAAATGGCTTTCTGGCTCGGCTCGTCTAAGCCATACCTTTTTTTTATTCGTTTGATTCAATATTTTAAATTACAAATATTCATTTTAAACGATTTGAAATTTTTTGAAAATGTTGAAGTACATCCATGATAAATATATGGTCGATAAATTTTAAATATTAAAAATAATTTTACATTAATTGTGAAACGTAAAGTCGTGATTATTTATATTTTTTTTCAATCTCAACCACATTCTAATGTCGTTTTTTCGAACTTTATTTTTAAATTTTTTAAAAGGCCCGGCTCAGCTCGCCTAAGCCGTCTAAGCCATTTCTGTTTTTTTTTTGTTTGATTCGATATTTTGAGTTACAAATATGCGTTTTAAACAATTTAAAATTTTTTGAAAATGTTGAAGTGCGTCCATTATAACTATATGGTCGATAAAATTTTAAATATAAAAAATAATTTTACATTAATTGTGAAACTTAAAGTCGTGATTGTTTATATTTCTTTTCAATTTTAACCACATTCCAATATCTTTTTTTTTAACTTTATTTTTTCTACAACGTTTGATTCGATATTTCACGATATAAACATCTATTTGGATCAATTTAAATTTTTTTTTTAAAAAGTTACAATGTGATAATAATAAATATATTGTCGATTAAGTTTAAATATAAAAATTATCTTAAATTATTAAACGTAAAATCATAACCGATAATTTTTCTTTTTTACCCACCCTCAACCCCCATACTCACACTAATTTCTCTCAATTTCATTTTTATTCAGTTTTTATCTTAAATTAAGCCAATTTTTTTTCATTCAGTATTTTATCTTAAATTATTAAACGTAAAATCATAATCATTAATTTTCCTTTGTTACCCACCCTCAACCCCCATACTCAAAACTAATTTCTCTCAATTTCATTTTTCTTTAGTTTTACCTTAAATTAAGCCAATTTTTTTTCGTTCAGTATTTTAAGTTACAAATATGTGTTTTAAGCGATTTAAAATTTGTTGAAAATGTTGAAGTGCGATCATGATAAATATATGGTCGATAAATTTTAAATATAAAAAATAATTTTACATTAATTGTGAAACGTAAAGTCGTGATTGTTTATGTTTCTTTTCAATCTCAACCTCATTCCAATATCATTTTTTCGAACTTTATTTTTCGTAAAACGTTTGATTCGATATTTCACGATATGAATATCCATTTGGATCAATTTAAATTTTTTTTAAAAAACTTAAAATGTGATAATAATAAATATATCGTCGATTAAGTTTAAATATAAAAATTATTTTAAATTATTAAACGTAAAATCATAATCGTTAATTTTTATTTTTTACCCACCCTACAAAACGTAAAATATGATATGCAAGGTCTCTAAAGGTTTTTACAATAAGAAAATTGAGGAAAAAAAGAAAAAAAAAACAATATCTTGGTAGTTTGTTAGTGTATGAGTGTTTTTAAATTTGAATTGAATTTATATTGGTTGCTTATGATGAATAATTTCCCCTTTTGTTTCTAACTTCATTTTTTTATTTGTTTATTTTTCGTTGCAACTTTAAGGTTCTCTATTGAATAAGTTTTGCTAAATAAGATTTAATTAGTGATGTCTCAAAAAATAACAAAAAATCAGTACATGCTATTACATAGCCATCTATACTACGGCACGTGCACGTGCCACTGACTAGTATTCTTTAAAATTGAGAGTTTTTTTTTTTTTTTAATAAGGAAAGTTGGTGAATATAAAAAATAGGAAGGGAATTATTATATTATTCAAATTAAAATAATTTGGCGGAAAAAAAATTTTTTGAATATAAAAAATAGAGAAAAATAATAAATACATATAGAGAGTGGTAAAATTAAGAGTGTGTTTGACTGACTTTATTTTTCACTGAAAATATCATTTTCCATCCAAATTCTTGTTTTTGGAGCATTTGATTGATAATTTTTTCTATGGAAAATATTTTCCAACATATTGGTCATATGACCATATTTTTCTTAAAAACAAAGAGAATATTTTATGTAGGAAGGGGTGATTTTTATTTTTCACGTAATTCAATCTCTCTCATCTATCTCGTTTTTCTCATCTACATACCACTAAAAATAGACAAGTATAATATTTCTAATTAATAATTTTCATACAAATAAATACTAGTCAATTGATTGCCTAGAATTTATTTTTCTTCCATACAAATTTCATATTCGCAATCAAACGCATCCTCAAGTGTTAAAAATAAAGAACTGTTGGAATATTTACAAATGTTTACTCTTTAAATTTATAAATGTTATCTAAATTGTAAAATATACTATTTAAAAATAGGGAATCTTTTAAAAATAATCTTGTACAATCAAATTTGACTTTTAATATCTACAATGACCAATAAACCATAAAATGAATTGTCATTTAATTCAATGTAACTAAAAAAATGGAGAAAAAAATTGCCCAAACTTTTATGCCATTCATACTCGAGAGCGTAATGATATTGTGATATATGACAAATATGACTTCACGGTGCTTACTTGTCGTCTCTGCTTCCAATCCCTCTCTGAAAAGCCACCCAGAATCCTAAAATCAACCCCCTCAAATCTCATAATCAACTACCTTTAGCTTTGAAGTGTCGATCTTATTATATAAACTTACAATTTGTGTGAAAGTTTCAGTATTCAATCAAGAAATATCGGGTATCTCTAGTGGCCATCAAGAATTCCCGATCTTCAGGTGCACTCAAATTCAAATCTTGTTCACAATTCTTGAAGTGGGTTAATCTGAAAATTGATTTCAGAAATGTGGGTCTGAATCAGAATTTGTTATAGATTGGTGGGTTTATGTTAAAGAATCACTCTTTAGATATATTAGGGTTCAGTTTCAATCCAAATGGTCTTTTTCCATAGCCTAATATCGATTGACCAGCATATACACATGGAGAAAACTGTGAATTCGGCGGACCCTTGTTTGAAACTGAGGCAAATTAATCAGTTCTATAAGAATAAAAAGTCATCCAATACCCAGAATCATTTGAATATTCCGGCTTGCGAACAATCTCGTTATGCTATGATCGATGTAATATTCTTGATTGTTATGATTGGTGCAATTGGGGTTTTGCTCAATCCTTCTGTAAGTCTTTTAGTGCGGAAAACTGTTGAACTTGGAGAAGAAGTTGTGGACGTGGTGGGAGAGGAAATTGTTAATGCTCCAATTTTGTTTGGGTGTTTAGGACTTAGCATTTTATTCGCTGCAATAGCCCTCGTGACAATCGCGGTGTGTATAGATCGGAGATGTGGGAAAGCAGGCTGTAAAGGGCTTCGGAAGGCTGCTGAATTTGATTTGCATCTGGAGACGGAGGAGTGCGTAAAGAATTCCAATTACGTAGCAAATAATGGATTAAAGAAGGAACTTTTTGAATTGCGTCGTGATCACCATAGGGAATTGGAAGCCGAGCTCAAGAAAATGGCACCACCTAATGGAAGAGCTGTTCTGGTGTTTCGAGCAAGATGTGGATGCTCTATTGGAAGAATGGACGTTACGGGCCCAAAAAAGTCTCGAAAGGTTAAAAGGTAGTGTTGATACAATACTTTATCTTTTAGAAGCATATTCGATACTGAAGTTGCCATGACGATGAGCAGATCCTTTTCCAGTTTAATCTTATCTTAGATTTGAATAAGCTCAATAACTCATGGGAATAAGTTATGTGGACAGTATACATACATAATTAATATAGGAATATAAGGATGCCTTTTATCAACAGCCTTTATTATTTTATGATCATATTTATTCTCGTTATGTTTATGGTTTTTGGTTCAAATGGTTAGGTTAGGTTGTGTTTTTTTTTTCCTCGCTATTCCTTGAGTTACATTTAGACCGATTTAAACTATTATACTCACTGCATTGCATTCTCATTATCTTGAAACTGTTGCCATGGGTGCTTTATTTCATAAAACATTGCTGTAGTGTAAACTGCACTCTGTAGCTCTATTTGGATTCATCCATAAAGTGTCTTAGATAGGCTTTTTCAGCTATTGCTGATGCAGCTAATGTTCTGGTATCAATATCCCAGCCCATACCACCTTCCATTACACCTATTGCTTCAGCATGTTACAGTCGAAAAAGTTCCTTTTATGCTCCATTCAAGTAAAGTTTTTATGTCTGGTTCTGGCCGCTAGAAGGTTGGACCTCCATGCTGTGACAATGTCCATTGGGATCTTAGAATATTCTTATAGATGAATGTTTCCTTCTTCCATGACAGCCAACTTAGAACTTCAAATCTTTAGACAGGAATCCTTGTTGAATGTTTCTCTCTTCTGTATTCAGTTGAAGCTAATTTTGACGCCATGAGTGGTACATTTATTTCCTTTTCCATTGATTTCTAGTCTAGCTAATGACCAAAATATTCAGCACATCTAGGATCACATTCAGGATGAGCCTAATATCTACGAAAATTTGAATTGTTTTGTGGGAGGTATTTCTCTTGTAGATGATAATTTAATACTGCCAATTTAGTTCTATGGAATTTGTTTTCGTAGATGGGGAGCCCGTGTATGAGCTTTTTCTACTGTTTCTCATACTAGGCCTGATATATGACAGTGAACAGAAATCTTCAACATCTTCAACTTTAAGCAGTGAAATTAGCCTAATCAATTACAATAAAACAAGTTTCCCTTTATATTCGTCTTCGCTGGAATGTCAATGAAGATTATAACCTTCATTGTTATTCATATGTTGATACTATGTAAAACCTTAATTGTACAAACTCCATTAGGACAAAGAAACATGCTTCAGATGAAATTGATTCTATTATAATATATTTTATGAAAAGTGTCTTATCATCCTTGTATTAGATATCCTAAACTTATTGGTCACATTGTTTAGTTGACATGCTTAGGCTAGGCAATTGTTAATGCAAATCATGTTGCTAGAAAATGCCTTATAAGTACTACTATGTATGCGTAACCAAATATTCCATGTCATTGAAATGTGCTAGCCTATTCTCTATGAATTATGTTACTTGTACAACTTTGGTTGATAATTTCACACTTGGCAGTATCATATTCATCAATTTTACAAACTATTAAAAACTATTTTTTTAAATCAACGGATTGGATTTTGGCAATACCAAGATTGTCAACAAGGGTTGTACAAATAGCTTAATTGATTCTCTATAGGTTGCTCCTTTTGGGTGGGGTTGCTGATTTATGTTTTTCCGCCCTACATCATCATCGTGTCACAATTAAGAAGTTCAACTATTTCTCTCAAACATGTCTTAATGTAATTGATCTTATGCATATCGTGAAACTTTGTTCCTTGCGTATTTCATGAATACCAGATTGTGACTTGTTAAGCGAAAGTTCATCAACGACTATTAAGACTGTAGAATCTAATTCTTTATTTGATAGGAGCGTGACTCGTTGAGCAAAAATGCAACACTCACTATTGTGGAATCTAATTCTCGTGGTATATTATAAAAAGCAATGCTATGCATCATTGTAAACATATTGACATACATATTAATTATATGAATTAGATTAACTGACTTTATTTATTATTATTTTTTTTTTCTCTTTTTCGAAACATGAATTTTCCTCAATACTTTCTTCTATTTCTCTCTTCCACATAGGGATATCAATATGGCTCGGACGGCTTGTGGCTTGGCTTGGCTTGGAAAAGTTCGAGCTGAGGTTTGGCTCGGCCCGTGAACCTAAAAAAAATTACAAAACTTATTAAAAAAAAAAAAAACTAAAAGAAAAAGCTTACAACTGCCTTTGCAAATAGCCGCTTCTTTTCTTCTTTTAATTTTAGCTATAATCTTTTTATATTTTTATATTTAGTTATTATTTATAATACGTATAAATTGCAAAAAATTTAAATTCTTTAAAAAAAAAAATTTAGATTTGTTGAGCCTAATTTTTTTGGCCAAGCTTTTATTCGGCTTGGCTTGGGCCAAAAAAACTCGAACCATTTTTACTCGAGTCGAGTTTAGCAAAAAGTTTCGGCTCGCGGCTCGGTGACACCCCTACTTCCAGATCATCAATATGCATGATATACATGTGATTTTATCATGAATACGAGCGTCTGACTTTACGAAGCATGACACTCTTCATTAAAAGATGTAGTAGAAAGTATAAGACTTTGTTGATACGTGAGCAACCGTTTGATAGTCTTGAAAATTTGGAAATAGAATTCAAGGTTGGACGAGGTTCAAGATCACAAACTCTTTTTTTTCAAGTTGACATTAAGGACGATCATCTGATTGCGAAACCCTAATTTCACGGTCGAACGAAGTACAAGATAAAAAATAAAAACAACAAAAAATAGTCACTTCAAAAATGTCAAATTGAAAGTTGTAGAAGGTAGTACATGTCTAAGACCCATTTGGTACCGATTAAAATTCAATTAAAATTGAAAATATGATCGTTATAAGTCGTACTTGTCTAATAAAAGTCAACAATAATGGCTAAATTTTCAATTTTTATTCGATTTTAATCTCTTCCAAATGGGCTCAGTGTCAAAGTATCCACGCTCCAAACTCAACACATCTTTAGTCGAAGAATATGATTTAAGGCCCATAAAGTGGAAAATTTCAACTTTCAATTATAAGCCCAATCTTTGATGCGTAAATTTACTTTTATTGTATTAAGTTCATTTACATTAATAAAATATAATTTTATTTAAAAAAGAAATGAGACTAGAGCTTCAAGAAAAAAAAATTTAAATTGACAATTTCCTTTTATTAGAAACTTCCATAACATTGTAACTGTACAGCACTACCTACATAAAACCTGCCTATGCTCGAATTTTAAACCCCAAGAATAGGGCAATCTGACAAATCAACAGAATCAACGGCTATGAATCTATCTCCATGTCTTGGTCGGACAACCCGTCAAGGCCCGAATCGCTCCTATTATCCGAACCCGAACTGGCATGCCCGGATTCCTGGTTCCTTCTATTGGAGCCCCGACTACCCGTTATGAACATATAGATCCTTAATTCACCTGTCCTCGTTTCATCGTCACTGTCAGTTTTTTCTTTCTCCTCCTCCGGCATCTTGTACCGACAAAACGGGCACGACCCGTAGATCCCCAACCACTTGTCGATACAATCCGAATGGAATTTATGGTTGCACGGCATTTGTTTGACTTCCCCGTTCATTTCAAACTCCGACAAACAAATCGGACCCTCCAAACCCGATTTGGCAATTCTGACCACGGGTAGGGATCTTATAGAAGCTTTTGAAGCCGGTATAAACCCTTCCTTTTTTGGGATTTCTCAGAGAATAGATTCAACATCGCCGGAGCCGTCAATAATGGTAATTGATTCGGTGCTTTGTTTTACGAACAACATGATTTCGCGGATGTGGTCGGTCTCTGAGGCGGCTCTGGTGCCTAGTATCCGGGGGAGGAGTAAACCGGTGGCGCCTCCGGAGGCAACCTCTTCGAGCGATGGCGGAGCTGGCATATCTGATTCCGATGAATCCATTTTCAACGTATTATTTGATTTTGTTATGAATTCTTGAACTGTTTTTGATGGAGAAGAAAATGAATGAAGTTGGACATGTTAATATACAGAGTTGGAGGGGAAATTATTGAAAATACCCCAAATTCAACACTACCCTTTCCAAAATACCCTTTGACTATTCAAAGGTAGTAAACTACCAAAAATACCTCTAAATATAAGATTTACAACCAAAGTAATCATAATATAAAGAAAGTAACAATTTAGTCCTAAAAGATTTATTTTAATCTTAAAATAATTATTTCTTTTCAAAAAACTAACCAAAACTATGACTAATAATAAGATGAAAAGGCCTAGATCTAAAAGAGGTCCATATAAAATTAAGACGATTGTAAAAAATAAAAAAGAAATTGAATTTGAAAATGAAATCGATAAAATAGGATATCAAGAACAATTATATGCTGCTCAAGAAATATTAAAATGTTTTAAAGAAAATTTAATAGAAAATTTTGCCAGAGGAATTATTAGATCTATAATTATAAAAGATATACAAGATATAATAGATAAATTAGAGAAAAGGAAAAAGAATATTTCAAAGTATAATATACCTCTTGAATCAAATATAGATATAATAACAGATCTTAATATTATGAATTCTCAAACATTATTAGACTTTGAAGATTTAATTAAAAGCCTATGAATGAGGAAACCGATTACAAATAGATTATCACAAGAATATAAGAAATTAAGGTTTAATTTAACTTTGAGATTTTATATATCTATAACTAATAATAGATTAGAATTTGATAAATTAAAAGAATACATAGAATATACGACTATTTAAAGATTAATTAGATTTTAGATTTTAAGTTTTATTTGATTTTTGTTCGCTCTAAGTAGCACCCCCAGTAGATGGTATCAGAGCCATAGAGATCATGGACATTACAATTACAAAAACAGATTGGTATTACAAAATAGAAGATAGTAAAAGTAATATATTTTTAGAACATATTCCTAAGAAAATAAAAACAATAACGTTAATAATAATTAAAGATTTACCTCAAGAAATAAAAGAACAAATTATAGATAACCTTATAATAGGAACATTGAAAGATGAATATATATATGAAAAAATTATTATTGAACTAGAAAAAGAAGAAATGATGTTATATTGCAAAGATTATGAGTAATAAAATTATAAAAATAGAAAATTATTACACATTAGAAACAGAAAGAGGAAGTTATATATTTTTAGAACATATACCCAATAAGTTAAAAATAATAACATTAGGAATAATTAGAGAATTACCTAGGGAAATTAAAGCACAAATATTACATAAACTAATTATAGAATCAATAAGAGAAATATTTATATATGAAAAAATAATAGAAACTTTTGAGAAAGAAGAAATCAATTTATATTATAAAGAAAAATATGAATCAGATGATTTATAAAAACTATTAATGGAATTAATGGAAGTAAAAGAAATTCTAGATAAAAAATTAGTAAGAATAAGAGAAATAAATCTACAAATACAAGATGAACTTTTAAAACCTGGAAATATAACAAACTCACAACAAAAACAAATATTAAAATTAAAACAAGAAAGGTATAAAATAAGAGCAAGTTATTACGAAAAAATGAAAGAATTAACAAATAATAATTATGTAAAACAAAGATGTGATAAAGTAATAAAAGATTGTAAAGATACTGAATGTAGAACATATTACTTATGTCAATCAAAGAGAAGATAAATGTCAATTGGTGAGTATATAGAAGAATTAAAAACATTAATAAAAATATTAATAGATGATGTTCAAAACATAAATAATGAAATAAAAGAAGTAAGAAATGATATTAATATTCTAAAAATTGAAGTAAGAAAAATAAAAGAAAATAGTAAAGGAAAAGAAAAAAACAATAGACAAAAAACTAATAGAAAAAGAAATGTCTAGAATAGGGAAAAAATATACTGAACAAGAAAATATAAGAATAGAAGCAGGAAGTATGGATGATGAATTTAGGAAAAAGATTTTTACCAAAAATAATAGAAGAAGAGGAAAAAATGGAAAAATCTAAAGAAAAAACAATAGGAAAATTAGAAATTAAAGAAAATCAAGATGATATAGAAGATAAAGATGAATGAAGAATTAGATTTACTTATAGAAAATTTTGATCAATTAAATTTAGAAAATTTAGATGAATATCAAGTCCTAATGAACACTGGAGGAGGACCAAATAAAGCAGAATCCTCTAATAAACAAGAAATATTGGATCCAGATGAAAGTTATGCACCTATATACATTAAACCATATAGACAATATTATGAAACAATAAGAGATAGACAACCACCTAAAGGAAACAAATACAGAAATAGATTTGAACTAAATGATAATTATGATAAACCTGTCAATCATGGAGGAGCAAAATTAGACTTAGATTGTAAAATAGATATTAAAAAAGCCTTAGAAATTTGGGCAAACTCAATGATATTATTCTTTTTATATAACAAAGATGATACATGGGAAAGTACTGAAAGAAGAATAGACTTTTTAGTAGCATCCTTTGAAGGAAATGTTAGAAAATGGTGGGATGGAATAAATAATGATACAAAAACACTAATAAAGAGAAATATACAAACAGAAATAATAAAATCAGATAAAGAAGGTATAGAAAGATTAGTAAACTATATTTCAGATGAATTCCTAGGAGAAGATTGGATAAGAAATTTTGATGGAGAAGCAATAAAAGAAAAAGAAAATGCTAGGATAAAGTTAATAAACCTAACAATATGTGATATGTGTAAAATCAAAGAATACACATGTGAATTTAAAGAATATTATTATACCCAATTTTATAGTAATGAAAACCAAGATGTATATAAAGATATGTATTATAATAAGCTACCAGGAACATGGGGAATATATTTTAAAATAGAATTTGAAAAATTTATTAAAGAAAATCCTGAAGCACCTAGATCTTTAGGATCAAGGATAAAATTTTTATTTGAAAGACTTGCATACATATGTCAACAAAGACAATTAATGAAAAAATCAGGAAGATTAACCAAGATATGTTGTGAAGATATGGAAAAACCTACACAATGGGGATGTAATCCTGAAAGAAAAAATATTAAGAGAAAATTCAAAAATAAAAAATTTAGAAAATTTAAGAAAAAATATATAAAGCCTAGAAGAAGATATTATAAAAGGAAGTATAATCCGAATAGACAACAGAAAAACAGACCTTATAAAAAAGATAAAAGCCAATGCAAATGTTGGAATTGTGGAGAAATAGGACATATAAGCCCTGACTGTAAAAAGAAAAAGGTTAAAATATTACAAAAAGAATATTTAGAGATAGAAAGTGAATTAAGTGAAATATCAGACATTAAACAATATTATGATCAAGAAGTATATATAAGCGAATCAGATTCAGAAAAAGATAATGAATCTGAATAACGAGATTGAGGAAATAGAAAGAGATAATATAGATAAACAAGAATATGAAGGAATAGAAGGTTATGGATTAAAAGTAACATTTGATAATAACAAATTCAAGAAAATGAGAAAATTATCTTTAGATTTAAAAATAGGAAAATGGGAAGCCTTAGATAGAATATGGAAAAGAGAAAAAATAGCAATAAATGAGTATCATAAAATTGAAAAAGCTATAAATGTTAGAACAAATCAAGGAACACATAAATTAAATCTTTTAACAAGAAATACAGTAGATGAATTATTAACAAAGATTAGTAAAAAACAAGGAGAAAAAATTAAATATGTCTATTTAGCAGGAATACAGATAATGTTTAAATCCTTATTTAGAGAAGGAATAGATTCACCTTTAACAGTAAGTTTACATGATGGAAGAATAATAAATTTAAAAGATAGTCATTTAGGAACTATAGAAGGAAACTTGGCATACCAAAAATTAATATTTACTTGTTACCCAAAATATTGTGTCTCAATTACAGATAAGAACTTCAATGAAGTCTTAGGACTACATTTTAAGTTACATAGAAATGATATAATGGAACCAGGAGACAAGATTATGACTATAGAAAATAGAGCTTTGTATACATTTACTAACTCCAATTATGGAAATATATACTCTAAAAAACCATACATAGAAGTTCACAAGGAATGTAAGGATATTAGTAAAATAATAGAACCAAGTAAACAAATAAGTTTAATTCCTAAAGAATATGAATTTAGTATACTTAAAGAAAAACCTGAAATAGCAGAAGATAAAGAAGATGATTATTCTGATAACATAATGTTTAGAGATGGAAGGTTAATTAAAAGGTCAACAAGCCTTAAATTACCTAGAAAACATTTAGAAGGAACTAGTAATATAAAAGAAATCAAACTTCATAGAAATGCTGGAAATATGAAGATAGAAGGAAAATATTATAATGGAAGAGAACATATTGAAGGACCAAATATACTAATTGATACAGGAGCAAGTGAATGCCATATAGCTTCAATCAGAAATAAAGGATTAATGACTCACAAAATTGAACCATATAGATATGTAAATTTTGATGGACAGATACATACTACAGAATTAGAAGTCAAGGTACCAATAAAAATAGGAGGAATTGAAATGGTAGTACCATGTTATATGGATAATAGTATGAATACAGATCCTCATATATTATTAGGAATGAGCTTTCTAAATGGATTAAAAGACTATAGTATAAAAAGAGAAGGATTATACATAACACATAATGATCAAACTATATTATGCGAAAAAAGATAAATGAATAACCAAATAAGTTTTCCATTAGCCGTATATATACAAGTTACTATAGTAGAAACAAATATAACAACTTGTGCCTTAATAGATACAGGAAGTGACATAAACAATATTTAAAAACTTCTTAATAAAATCATGGAATGAAAATAGTAAAATAAAAATAACAGGAGTAACAGGAGAAAGTACACAAATAATTAATAGTGCTGATAAAGTCAGTATTATACTTGGAAGTAAACAAGTAATAATAAATAAGATATATAGTTATAATAAATTAGATTGTGATATATTATTAGGAAATGACTTTATCCAACAATTTCAATATTACAAACAAAATAATTATATGATAATGTTACAAACACCATGTGCACACTTATTAAAAATTCAAGGGAATTTAGACCCTATAGAGTTCAGCCAGCCCAGCGTGGTGATAAATGGGAGAAAAAACCAATAATAAATAAAGACATAAATACAAAAATTCTATACAAAAAAGTATTAAAAGCAGAAATAGAAATAAGTATAGAAAAAATTATAGAACAATTAGAAAAAACATGTGGAGAAAATCCATTATTATTTTGGAAACCATACCATCCTAAAGCTAAAATAGAACTAACAGAAAATGTTATAATTAGAGTCAGACCAATGATGTATACTATACAAGATACACAAGAATTTAAAACCCAAATAAAAGAATTACTAGAACAAAAACTTATTAGACCAAGTAATGGACCTCATAGCAGTCCAGCTTTTATGGTCATGAAACATTCTGAGCAAGTTAGAGGAAAGGCTAGAATGGTAATCAATTATAAAGAATTAAACAAATATACTAAATTTGATGGATACTTTTTACCAAATAAAGAAGTCCTAATAAATCTTGCAAAAGGAAAACAATATTATTCCAAGTTTGATTGTAAATCAGGCTTTTGGCAAGTTAAAATGGAAGAGGATAGTATACAATATACTGCATTTAGTACACCTCAAGGTAAATATGAATGGTTAGTAATGCCTTTTGGTTTAAAAAATGCACCACAAATATATCAAAGAAAAATGGATAATATATTTAGAAAATTTGATGAATTTTTAATAGTATATGTTGATGATATATTAATATGTTCTAATACTAAAGAAGAACATAGAAATCATTTGATAAAATTTATAAATGAATGTAAAAAAGAAGGGATTGTTCTTTCAAAAAAGAAAGCTATAATAGAAAAACAAGAAATTGATTTTCTTGGATTATCAATAGATAAAAAAGGAATAAAATTACAAACTCATATATCTAAAAAGATAGAAAGTTTTCCAAATAAATTAGAATCAAAAGAACAAATACAAAAGTTCTTAGGATGTCTAAATTATGCAGAAGGATTTATTGAAAATCTTTCAAAAAAGAGACATAAAATACAAGTTTTACTTAGAAAAACAAATACTAAAGGATGGAGTGAAGAACATACAGAAGCTGTTAAATTATTAAAAGAAGAATGCAAAAATTTACCAAAATTAAGATTGCCAGATGAAAAGGATAATTTGGTTGTTAATACAGATGCTTCTGATAAATATTGGGCAGCCATATTAAAAACAGATTTAAATGAAATTTGCAGGTATTCAAGTGGAACTTTTAACCAAGCAGAAATAAATTATACCACTCATGAAAAAGAATTGTTAGCAATTATTAGAGGAATAAAAAAGTTTTCATTATTCCTATTATCTAAAAAATTTATTGTTGAAACTGACAATTCTAATGTTACAGGATTAATTAAAAATAAGTTGCCAATGGAGCCTCAATATAGGAGATTGCACAGATGGCAAGCATATTTGTCATTCTATAATTTCGATATTATTCATATTAAAGGTATAAACAATTATCTTGCTGATTTTTTAAGCAGGAATATCGAGTTTGGAGATGGATAATATCAAGCAGGAGATATCAGAAATAAAATCTGCGGCAGCATTTGCCAAAGATGAAGCTGATGATATAAAAGTTGGAATGGAGGCATTAGCTGAAACCTTAAGTTATAATGTCAAATTATTACTTGAGATCAGTACGTCCCATACCAAAGTTACCAATGAATTAAAAGACCGAATTGATGCTCTTGAAGCACAATTAGAGTCTACAAATACCAAAAATACAGGGATTGATGCTTTAGCACAATCTCAAAATACCAAACAGGGAATACAAACAGGTACACCAAGTGGAAGCAGCGGTGGACCCAGTCAAATAAAAAGAGATACAATCATGGAAAGTCCCCGAAAGGTGACAATAAAAAATGATGATAAACATACAAGGGTGATCAAAATCAGAGCAGATGAAGATGATGAAACCCCTTTAACACCAAGAGAAGAAGAATATAAAGCTTTTGCAAAACTTGTCTATGAACTAAAAGATGATGAATCATATTTCATCTCCCCAGGAGAACATGTTTACCCAAGAATGATCATTACAAACGATGGAGACCCTAACATGGTTAAAATGGCGGCAGATTATGGATTCTTGGATTTAATTTATCCAGGAAAAGATTTAAAAGAAATTGAGAAATTTGATGATATCTTCCGAGGAGAAGTTTCAAAATTCGCCAAAGGAAGACCAATATATCTTAAATTTTACTCAATCAGTCCAGAAATTGATGGAAGGATATATTATCCTGCAGAACATATTATTACAGTCGGATATGTAGGCCGAAATTTCCAAATTGAAGTAGGCCAAAACAGAAAGCCATTACCAAACATTAACAGATCATGGATGAGATCCCGAAGAGTCTTAGGGATGAAAGTTCTCTACAACATGGCAAAAAATTTATACGATAAAAAATTTCAATGCTTATGCCAATATGAAGGATGGACACTTATGACAAATAATGGAAATGATAAATCTACAATTTTAAAAGAATATATCCAAAAGTTTGATATCCATCAAATCCATGGAAGTCCATCAACCATACAAGAGTCATGCCAGTTGAGGGAGTGTCCCACATGCTATCCAAATGAAAAGAGGCCCCGCCACTATGAAGAATCTTGACAAACTCTATATGAAGACAATAGAGGAAAAGAAGATGTGAAAGAAAGGTGGACAGCTGGAAGATATAATAGAGCTACAATTATGTAGTGAAGAAATTATTGAAATAATAGGACTCCATTAATGGAGCATGATTTAATGGATGATGTAAGAGGCCAATAATCGAGCCTCATGTAGTAGTATAAATAGAAGCCTTTGGGCTAAGATAGAGGCAGAATGAGTTGAGAAAAAACACTTGAGCTTTCAAATTGCGAGAAAAAACACTTCTGTCTTTTGATATAATCTTTGTACCAATTTCAGAATATCAATAGAAAATCCATTTCTTACATAAAAGAATGAGTTTCTAAATCTTCATTCCCATAGATTCTTGATAGATCTAATAAGAAATTTCTTTCTTATTTTAACAACAAAAACAGTTTTTCTTTAATCCAAGTCTAGGGATTTGTCCTTAGAAGCGACACAGTGAAGGCAAGAAGCTGAATAGCAAGAATTCCGTTAAGGCAGGAGGCCGTTGAAGGAAACAGTTTGCACATTCAGAGCCTGAAGGTCACTCGATTCTAAGAATAAAGAGCCAGATTAAAATTAAGGTAGAACTACTATTTCTTGTTAAATTTTGAAAGAATTTCTTAAGATCTTAGAGAATCGCAGGGATTATAAAATGTTTATGATTATATGTGGATTACTGTCTACTATGATGTTTATATTTTTATGATAATGTTTATATAATATTCAGTCATGCCAGGATATACAATTAAAGGATTAAACGATTTGTTAAAAAGAATACTTGAAAAAGTAGAAAATCTTATATCCCAACTAGAAAATACAGATGAAATATCTGAAGGATATATTAAACTTATAAAAGAATGTGAACAAAAAATAGCAGATTATGATAATATATTAGATTTATACTTTAATCAAAACATAAGAAATATAGAAGAACAGATTAGAAACCTACCCTAAAATAGAAGGATATGTCTTGCAATAAAGAAACCTATTTCATTAAGGATAAAATTGACTTTTTAACAAAAATCTTTAAAAGCCACTGTTCACAGGCTATTTTGAAAATTCTCCCGAGTTGGAGACTGGGGGAAGACTGAGGAGCGTTGTAGAAAGTAGGGGGTAAGTGGTCCGATTTTTGCGGTTTTTGACAATTTTTCAAATCAAACCGTTTAAATCGATTTGAGAAAAACTCAAACCTAAATCAAATCATTTTGAACGATTTGGAAAAAACTCAAACTTAAACCTAACGATTTGGTCCGATTTTAAACCGTCGGTTTCAACGTATATTTTTTTGTCTGTCTACTTTTATGACATTAATTCATTGAATTCAATATATATTTATATCTTACTAGTAATAAATTTAAAACAAAATAAATATATCTACTACAAATTTAAATACCAATTAAATCAAAGTGAAATCACAATAAGCTAAAATATAGTTTTTTGTTTGCCATTTTAGGTTAAGACGTATAACGTTACAATACAAGTCTACTAAACTAAATATAAAGCTCAAAAGATATAATCATATCTGAAAAATAAAACTACTGATTAGACAGAGAGAATAACCAACTATAATAATAAATCAATTGTTTATAATATCTAAACATAACAATTACACAAGTTTACCGTTATATTTTGTTACGAATTCAGTTTCTCACATATACTGAAACATCAATTGTTGCCACACATGATTCATAGTCTCTATTGTCAAACAAATGCATTTTTTATATCATCATAGTATTGGATACTAGATAGATAAGAGAATTTTTAAAAATATGGTAATAGAAAATATAAACCACCTGCCACAACTTTCATTGAATCATCAAATGCTTCCACTTCATCTAAATATTGGCACAACGCTATAGGTTCATACTTAATTTGCAACCAATTCTTTCTGCATATACAAGTCTCTAGCATCTTTGCACCTAATAAACTCCTAAATGAATTAAGTATCTGACCTCCATTTGAGAATGCAGACTCAGAAAAAACTGTATAAATTTGAATTCTAAAGATAAAAATGATTTTTGATAGATTATGTTAGTCTTGAGATTATTATATATAAATTATGATTATTTGGTAATAATAATATATATGTAATAGAAAATTATAAATTGACAAAAATACATACAAATGACAAAAATATTGAATTTTGCATATTTGGATGAATTTAAAAAAAATCATTATTTTTATTTTTTTATTTTTATATATTTTTTCACCAGTCCGGTTTGGTTTTAAACCGCAATTAAAATTTTCAAACCTAAACTAAACCGTTTTTGACCGGTTTGGTTTCGTTCAAAACCATTTCGTTGACAGGTCCACGTGGCACCAAATTGACGGTTTCTAAAATACAGTTTCAGTTCGATTTTTCGATTTGGCAGTTTTTGCTTACTGCCACAGTAGAAAGATAAAAGAAATTGTAGTGAATACTATAATTTTAAGAATTATTCTACTTAAAAGGTCTGGTAGAGTAGTTGCTGACCCAAATTTCTTATTTAACTAATTGAAAATTCTAATTGAAGTGAACGTCAAGAAAAATTCAGTTTGAAATTCTCTACCATATTTTCTTGTCTTCTTTTATTCTTTTGTTTGTCATAAAATACTTCATTATTATGCGATATAACTTTAATATGTCAATTCGGTGGTTGATTTCATATCAAGTTGTATTGAGCAATATGTGATCCTTGAATTCCCAACAATGGGTATTAGAGATTTTGGGAATAATTAACACAACAAGTGGTATCAGAGCCTATGTTCAGTAGTTCCGCAAGAGTGCAGTGTTTGATTTGTTCGAGGTTTTTTGCTCGTGATGGCTTCCATGAAGACATTCCGCTTTTGGATGAGAGCACTAGATTTTCGCTATGGCAAGTTAAAATGCGTGCAGTACTCGAACAACAGGATTTGGATGATGCGTTGTTGGGAATTGACAAGATGCTCGAAACTTCGACCGCAGAGGAGAAATTACGGATGGATAAAAATACAGTTTCTCACATTCATCTTCATCTATCGAATACCATTCTTCAAGACATTTTGAGTAAGGGTTCAACAATTGCTTTATGGTTGAAGTTGGAACAATTGTGCATGACTAAAAGTCTGACAAGCAAGTTGCATCTCAAGCAACGTTTATACTATCATCGAATGGCAGAAGGACGATTATTGGAAAATCACCTGACTGTATTTAAGGAGATAGTAACTGATTTGGAAGTAAAGTATTATGAGGAAGATTTATCATTGATCCTATTGTATTCATTGTTCGTTTCGTTTTCTTCATTTAGAAACACGATCCTCTATAGTCATGATACTTTCACCGTAGAGGAGGTGTGATGTGATCCAAGGTGCCGTTGCAACAAGGATAAGCCAGGGGAAGGATATGTTGATAGTTGAGGAAGGACCGATGATTCGATCGAGAGTGAAGCGAGTGAAAGAAGTGATGACATTGCTTGTTCAAGCTATGGTTGATGGTATGACGTTCATAACGAAGAAATGAGCAAGTTCCATGTTGGGATTGAGGTCGGAAGTCCAACAGATCATGCGGATCGAGTCAGAAGAAAATGAGGCTAAGATTTATGCATATGCAGCCGTATAGAGATAACAGTCTTGCGACAGCATAGGCCTCTACCGAAACTCAGAAGAGGCTTTTTGTTTGTTCCATGCGGCCGCAACCAACTAAGCCATGTTGCCGCATGGTATAAAAATTAGGCGAATTTTTTCATTTTTTCGCGAATTTCCTTATTTTGTTAGAATTATATTAGGGTCCGTTTGATTGCAAGGATGGAAAATGGGTGGAAAGAAAATGAATTCTAGGGAAAGTAATTGCCTAGAAATTGTTTTGTAGGGAATTGTTAATTTAGTGTGTTTGATTTGTATAATTTTCCACTCGAAAAATTTTTAAATTTTGTGTTCATTTGACTTTGTTTTATATGGGAATTTTCCATTAAAATGATAATTTTTTCCACAATTGGTTATAAAATTTATTTTCATTGCCAAAAAGTAAAAAAAAAAATAACGAAATTTTTATTTCTAAAAAAATCACTTTTTACATCAAAGTTTAGTGTTCGTTTGACTTTATTTTACATGAAAATTGTCCATTAAAGTGAAATAGTTTTTTTGCAATTAGTTATATAATTTGTTTCCATTAAAAAAAAAAAAAAACTGGAATTCAATTTCCCACCAAAAAGGTGGGAAAAAGAATTCAACCAAATCATGGAATTGGTGCACGTGTGGAAGCTTTGTGGAAAATATTTTCTCGAGAAATTTTATGCCATCAAACACTACAAAACATGGAAAATGGAATTTGAATTCCATTTTCCATGGAAAATCTCTTTTATCAAACACACCCTTAGATCACGAACTTTTGCTATATGGGCAAGTTAATTATGTTTTTACCTAGTTTCTAAGGTTTAGTATAAATACTTATTTGTATTTATTGTAAATATTAGACATTATTATTATCGAAATCAATTGTGAGGCTTTTAAGCTTTCAAAACATTTGTTCTTCATAGAGCAATCTTGAACTTATCAAGAATCGAATTCGTGTGGCGTTCAAACTACCGAGCTAGATCACATGCTTTACAAGAATCATAAGAGTTTTCAAAGGTTGTAATGTGTAGTCAAGGTGGAGAATATTTGGGTATGTGACTCAAGAGCCATCGAAACTAGTGGAGCAAAGATAAATAGACTTAGCTCATACATATACGTATGACATGTAAACCAACCACTCCACATGATAGTTTCATCATTTTTGCATCTATCCCACACAAATCGAACTTTTTCTTGAGATGTAGGAAGAGTTATGAATATAGATCTTTTTCACATTAAAATCACTCTCCTCCATAATTTATTTTCTTTTTCTTCAATCATTCATTTTTTCCTTCTTTTTCTTGTGTTTTTCTTGCACAATGTAAATTTTAAATTATACACCAATACTGGAACTCCCTGAATTGACATAGAAATTTTGTTCCAATTCACCAATAATAGTGCTACCATAAATCTTGATACTCCAACACTTATTTTCTTGCATACCCACACTTCTCAGACATTCAACAATAATCCACTAGCTCTAAGGCTTGGATAAAGACACTATTTTTCAATTTAAAGATTGTAATGTGAGTTTATACAAAGAAAAGGCAACAAGGCTCAAAGAGGCACAACAATGGAAAACTTAATTACAGTGTTGGCTATTTAGCTATTTTCGTGCATGCATGTATCAATGTGATTTTGAAGAGAATCAAAACAAGTTCTACAGAAACAAAGTCATGGAAGAATATCACTCATGAAAAAGAATAATGAAATTGTTATGGATGTATCAGTCTAAAGGCTCAAAAACCTCACCGACTTTTGTCTACAAAATTTAGTTACTACCATTCTCAAAGAAAATAACTCCACTAATCAACTCTAAGTTGGAGGATTATTCATTTAATCATGTTATAAGTTCTTCAAAAGCCCAATTAATTCTAGCAAATAGCATACACAACCAAAAACAATCATTTAACTCTCAACTCATTTTCCTTGAAAAATTATGCAAAAAGTATTGAATTTAAACTCACTCAAAATTGAAATATAATAAGTCTAAATTCCCCCTCCCCCCCCATTTAAAACTTATATTGTCTCCAATGTAAGGTCCAATGCAAAAAAAAAAAAAGACAAATATAACTAAAATAAAAAAATGGAATGCGAAAAAAAAGGAAAAAAAAAAGAACGAACTCCCCTTGGGTTGCCTCCCAAGCAGCGCATTTGTTTATTGTCTTTGACTCGACTCAATGTTTCCTTATTTATCCCGGGTCTATCATGGTTAGCTCCAATCTTCATTGCGGTGTACCAAGTCCAATGAGAATGATAACTAACAATGTTCCTCCACCTCCATGGAATACGTACTTGTGGTGACTGGAATGAGGCTTCAAATCTGGAATGGAAGTCTGCAAAATAGAAAGTAGAGGCTTTTCATTAGAAATTGGTAATATAAAACAATAAATTTTACCTGATTTTTGAAGAGCATTTAATGCTGCCGCAATTCTTTGCAACTAAATGTTTAAGGTCAGCTCATTTTTTTCATTCCCATGATGCTCATTAATGACAGCTTTCCATTCATTTTTAGCATTAAATTAAAAAACATCATATGCTAATTGATCAATCACGTCAATAAAATGAATATGATTATTATTACACGGATATTGCATGGAATCATAGATATTAAGTTTAACAATCTTATCATCAAATTATATGGTCAATGTACTATTATTAAAATTCATTTCAGTTTTGGATGTCCTTAAGAACGATCTTCCTAACAAGAAAGGGGTAATATGATTACTATTACCCATGTCAAGCACCTAAAAATCAAGAGGAAAAACCAACTCATTAACTTTCATGAGAACATCCTCAACTACCGCCTTAGGATAGGCATTAGATTTGTCAGCTAGTTGAATTATCACACCAATTTTATTAATGGGCCAAGTTTCAAGAAAGCATACAGAATATGACATGACATTAATAGATGTTCCTGAATCTAACATTGTCTTCTCGAACTTAGTGTCGCCTATTATGCACGGGATAGTGAACATACCTGGATCCGTGCACTTTGCAGAAAGTTTCTCTTGAATTATTGCAGATATATGTTCTCTAACTTTTACCCTTTCAATCATTTTCAATTTTTGTTTTCTTTTACTTGTGCATAATTGTTTAAAAAACTTATCATAACGAGGCGCTTGTTTAAAAATATCTAAAAGTAGAATATTTACCTCACATTTACTAAAAATTTCATGCAGCTCATCATGATCTCGTTCATATTTTCTAGATCTTACTAAAGCTTGAGGAAAATGTGGTATTGGTTTATAATCAAAAATGGGTAAAAACTTATGCTCAGTCACCTCAATATCATTGGTGATAGACAGTTTTGTTTGCAACCTCTTTTTCTTCATTTTCTTTCTCTAACGACATACGGGATGTCTTTACCAGAATCTCAACCTCCTTACCATTTTTCAGAATGATTGTGCTCACATTTTCTTTTGGATTCACCATTGTTTGATAGGGTAGTTTTCTTGAACTTTGTGCGTCTAGCCGACTGACCACATTAGCTACTTGGCCCATTTGATTCTCCAAACATTGAATGCTAGCCCTGGTCTCCTGCTGAAATTGCAAAGTGTTAGTGGCAAGGAATTTAACAATATCCTCTGAAGACACACCAGAGTTAGAAGTTTGGCCATGTTGTTGTCTATGAGAGTTGGCTGATTATATTGCTGGAAATTCTATCAATTCTGATTGATAGGTTAATTCACTTGTCGATTTTCATAGCTAAGATTTGGATGATCACTCTATCCTTGGTTGTACATATTTGAATAGGGATCCTAATTCCTCTGTGGTTATCTAGGAAAACTACCGGCTGCATTTACGTGTTCAACGGGTTCTTCTTGAAGTGTTGGGCACATATCAGTTGGATGACCTACCAATGAACAAACTCCACATGTCTTCGCTGTTTGCATAGTACATGCAGTCATTTGACGAACAAGAGTGGTTAGACTCGCTATTTGTTGTTTAATGGATGAGATATTTACCTCGTTAACTTGTCTAGAAGGGGGATCAAATCTAGCGCCAAATTATTGAGAGTTGGTTGCCATGTTTGCAATTAAATTCCCCACTCCTTCGAGAGTTTTATCAACCAAAGCTCCTCCACTTGCAATGTCAATCATCCTTCTTTATGTGGGTTGAAGACCTTCATAGAAGTATTGGATGAGAAGTTACTCAATGATCTGATGATGGGGATAACTTGCACACAATTTCTTGAACCGCTCCCAATATTCATGTAAAGATTCCCTGTGATCTTGTCTGACACCACAAATTTCTTTCCTAATATTTGTTTCCCTTGAAGCTGGAAAATATTTCTCTAGAAATAATTTTTTCATTCCATCCCATGTGGTATTGCTTCCCGATGGTAGATAGTAGAGCCAATCTTTAGCCGAATCCTTTAGAGAAAATGGAAAGCCTCTCAGTTTAATCTGTTCTTCTGTAATTCTGGTGGGTTTCATACTCGTGCATACCACATGAAACTCTTTTAGATGTTTATGAGGATCTTCACCTGCAAGACCATGAAAAGTAGACAAAATGTGTATTAGTCCAAATTTGAGCTCAAATGTAGTAGTAGCATCTAAAGTAGGAAAAGTTATGTATAAAGGTTGTTGATTCAATGTAGGAGCTGCAAGCTCCTTCAAAATCCTATTTTCGGTAATGGTTCTTTCTCCTTAAAATTCAAAATCTTTTGCAAATGGATTGTTGGGGGTTGAGATTGATTTCTTCAAGATTTTGTTGGATGTTACTCATTAACCTGCGCAAAGTTCTCTCAATTTTTAGATCGTACTGCAAATCACTTTGATTAGAAGATCGAGTTGCGGTCATAAACAACCAGAATAAATGAAAAATAACTTAAAAAAACTAGATTAAGAAAGACAAATAAAATTCTATGCTAAAATTTCTAAAAACAATAAAAATACCTAAAAATCTAGAAAATTATGATTTTTATTCTTTTTCAAAAATAAAATAAACAATTAAGAAGTACAAAAACAAATTAACACCACTTCCCGGCAACGGCGCCAAAATTTGGTGTGTTGTCGTAGGCATCCAAAATTAGTCATTAAACCTCTAAAACTAATGTAACAATAAAAGTAAGGGTCGATCCCACGAAGAGTGTGCAATTCAACAATTTATGCTTCGTATAACGATTGAGGTGTTTTGTTTATAGCGAAATCAATCTTATAACAAATAACAATGTAAATTAACGAGTTGTATTAAATCAATGAAATGAGACTTGATCAAAGTCAACTTCCACCATTGGAGATTTATAACCATTCATCAATCCACAAAAAATAATCAATTCAGATTCACAATATTCATCGTTGGAATAAATTCATATTTCTCCTTAATTTTAGTTAATTAAAAACCAGCGTTCTAATTAACCCTAATTATCAAATAATTTTAAACCAGCGCTAAAGATTCAATTTAATAACAGTTTTAAACAATAGAGAAATCGATGAACTAGATAATACAAACACCAGCGGTTGCATTCAATCTATTTAAACATTCTTCTTAAGATTCAATAACCTCTATCGCAGAAATTTATCAAATTCTAGTATTTCACAAGTTAAATGATTCAAATAATTATGGATTTGAAATTTAATTTAGCTATAGATTGCAATATGTGAAAAATTAATAGATCTCTTAGCAATCAAATATGGCAATCATAAAAGTATGCATAGAAGAATATTCAATACTGAAAATATAAACTAAACAATGAAAATAGGTGGATCTCATAGTTATAATGTTTTCCAAGGTTTCGGTATCCTTTAATCAAGCACCAAAAGTTAGTTACACATGATAAATCTAAGAAAAATAGAGAGAAAATAGGTTGGATGCGTTCTCATACATTTTGGAGCTTAAATATGGTGTAAAATTAGGTTTTCATATGTGTTTCAATCAAATAAGGAAATTAGAAAGATTTCGCCTTTTGGCTTGAGGCGCGCACGTCTTAGGCAATTGGGTAGCCTCAGTCGAGGTTTTCTTGGTGTGAGGGCGCAGGTTTCTTGCAGCGTGTTTTGGTCATAACTTTCTCTCCTAATATTCGATTGAGTTGATTCAAGTTGCGTTGAAAAGCTAACTCAAAGAGATACAACTTTGCTTCAGAGACCATTTTCACATTCGATCGTTTTCCATGTCAAAAACTGGTTTCAATCTGAGGCTGAAAATCGGTGCGAAACTTTTTAGCTTGAAAGCTAATTTATGATCATGTTTTAGCTATATTTCAATACTTTGACTCATTTTTTCATCCAATTGACCTCTGACACTTGAATTTTCATCACAAGGTTGGAAATAAGTTTAAAGTATTTGCTCTTCAATCCCTGAACTTTCACTTTCTTCCATTTTGATTATTTTTCACTTATTTCTTCCAAATTACGCCATATCCATAGAATTGCCACCTAAATCAAAATATGAGCGTAATTAGTACATTTTGACACAAAATAAACATACGAGCGCATAAAATAAGGAGGTACAATTATGCATTTTACATTCCTATCAATATGATAGGAAGGTTGTTCATGATGGGTGTAAGAATTGATACATCTTTGTTAAGGATGGGAGGTCTATTACCCTTATGCCATTGACACTAGCACAAGTGTATGAAGACAAAATCAAACTGAAAAATGAGGAAGAAATGAGAGTGAAAAAGTTAGAAAAATAGAGAAAATAGTGAGATGGTGAGTACAAGAGAAAATGTTGAGGTAGTTAGTAGAGAGCAAAAGAAGAGTGGATCCATATGAGAGATAAGAAATAGAGTTGTTCGAGAGGAGAGAAAAGTCAAAAGTAAATTTCTTTGCAAAAGGAAGTGAGTTAAAAAGAGCGATAAATGAGAGGTAACAAATGATATTGTTGGTCTATGAGGAATCATTTTCTCAATCTTGAGAAACATAACACATCCCTCCCTAGTTTGGCTATCTCTTTATTGCAGAAATTTGAAGATGTGTTCCCGGAAGACATGCCTAGTGGGTTGCCACCCATTCGAGGCATCAAGCATCAGATTGACTTCGTCCTTGGAGCTGTCATTCCAAACCGACCAACTTATCGAAGTAACCCAAGGAAACAAAGGAGTTTTAGAAGCAAGCGGATGAATTGATGAGCAAAGGGTACGTGAGAGAGAGCATGAGTCCATATGCGGTTCCAGTGTTACTTATGCCAAAGAAAGATGGGACTTGGAAGATGTGCGTAGATTGCAGAGCCATCAACAACATAACGGTAAAGTATCGTCATAATATTCCTTGGTTAGATGATATGTTAGATGAATTGCATGGTGCTTGCATGTTTAGTAAAATTGATCTTAAAAGTGGATACCACCAAATTCGAATGAGGGAATGTGATGAGTGGAAAACTGTTTTTAAAACTAAATATGGTTTGTATGAATGGTTAGTAATGCCATTTGGACTCACTAATGCACCGACCACTTTCATGCGATTGATGAATCATGTCTTACGGGCTTTTTATAGGTAAAGTTTTTGTTATGTATTTTGATGACATCTTATTATATAACAAGGATCTTAATGAGTATGTAGAACATATTAAGAGTGTACTTGTGGTTTTATGAAAAGAACAACTTTATGTTAATTTCAAGAAGTGTACATTTTGAATGGAAAATGTTGTTTTCTTAGGATTTGTAGTGAGTGCTAATGGGGTAGAAGTAGATGAGGAGAAAATGAAAGTTATTAAAGAATGACCAACACCTAAAAGCATAACTGAATTATGAGTTTTCATGGATTGGCTAGTTTTTATATGCGTTTTGTGAAATTTTTTAGCACAATCACTACACCATTCATAGAGATCGTTGAGAAGACTATGGGATTTCATTGGGGTGATGAACAAGAGCAACATTCAATAAAATTAAGAATATGTTGTGTAAGGTACTGGTTTTAGCACTTCCTAACATTAACAAAATTTTCGAGATTGAGTGTGATGCATCAAGAATAGGTATTGGAGCGGTTTTAATGTATGACAAAATATCAATAGCCTATTTCAGCGAAAAGCTAAGTAAAGCAACACATAGTTATCCTACCTATAACAAGGAACTATATCCACTTGTTCTAGCCTTGGAGACATGGCAGCACTATCGTGGCCTTGAGAGTTTGTGATATACACGAACCATGAATCATTGAAACATTTGTGAGGTCAAGGTAAGCTAAACAAAAGACATGCAAGGTGGGTGGAGTTTGTAGAGACATTCCCTTATGTCATCCGGTACAAGCAAGGTAAGGAAAATGTGGCGGTGGATGCATTGTCTCGAAGGTATGTGCTATTAACTTCTTTTAGTTCTAAATTGCTTGGTTTTGAACATATTAAGGACATGTATGTTAGTGATTTAGACTTCTCCGAAATTTATGTATAATATAATAAAGGAACTGTAGATAAGTTCTTTAACCATGATGTATATTTATTTCGGAAAAATAGGTTGTGTGTTCCTAATTGTTCAATGCGAGATGTTTTAGTAAGGGAAGCACATAATGGTGGATTGATGAGACACTTTGAATTAAAAAGACTTTAGAAATATTGGGGGAGCATTTTTATTGGCCTAAGATGAAAAGTGACGTTGAAAAAGTTCGTGGTCGATGATGCTACAAACATTGCAGATTTATTCTTTAAGAAAATAGTACATTTACGTGGGGCACCAAGAGAATAGTTTCTGATCGGGATGTAAAAATTTTGAGTCATTTTTGGAAGGTTTTGTGGGGCAAGTTAGACACTAAATTTATGTTTTCAACAACTTGTCATCCACAGACTGATGGTAAGACTGAGGTAGTAAATAGGACCATGACACAATTATTGCGCACTATAGTCAATAAGAACTTAAAGAGTTGGGAAGAGTGTTTACCTTTCATAGAGTTTGCATATAATAGGGTCACGCATTCTACTACATCGTTTTCACCATTTGAGATTGTTGATGATTTTAATCCACTAACAACTTTGGATTTAATACTTTTGCTTGTGAATGAACGAGGTAGCTTAGATGGTAAAAGAAATGCCAAATTGGTAAAGTCACTCCATGAAAAGGTTAGGGCACAAATTAAAAGTAAAAACAATCATTTCGTGTTGCAAGCAAACAAGGGTTGGAAAAGCATGACATTCGAACCAGGAGATTGAGTATGAGCACATTTCAAAAAGGAACGCTTTCCAGAACAAAGAAAATCAAAGTTGTAACCACGAGGAGATGGTCTATTTCAAGTCTTTGAGAAAGTCAACAATAATGCATACAAATTGGATCTTTCAAGTGAGTATATTGTTTCAGCAACTTTTAATGTGTCTGATCTCTTTCTTTTCAATGTAGGTGTAGATTCGAGAACGAATCCTTTTAAAGAGGAAGGTGATGATATGATCCAGGAGTTGAACTTGACGAAGCTGAGCCCAGGATGAGACTCATTGATTATCGAAGGAGGACTGATTACGCAATCGAGAGAAAAATGGGTAAATCAATCGATGGAATTACTCGTGTAAGCAATGATGGACGATGTCATGATCTACAGGGAAAAAGAGGCAAATTTCATGTTGGGGTCAAGGTCGGAATCAGATTGGACGAACTTGATTCAAGTAACAGAGGATGAAGCCTTGTCGAACAACTATGCGACCTCATAGTTGTAATTAGCATGCGATTGCATGCCTATTTACCGCGAACAGAAGAGAAGTTTATGGGACTTCTATGCTACCGCATAGAGCAAAATCTAGCCAGAATATTTCTGTTTCTGAATTTTCCTTATTTCACTATGATTCTAATTTATTGCAATCTTTTGTTATTTTAGTAAGTTAATTCCGGTACAATTAGGGTTCTAGGCTTGTTTTATAAATACTTGGTTATTTTTCATTGTAAATACCTTTTGATAAATTTATTATCGAGATATGTTCAAGTGGCTATTGTGCTTTTCAAACCTTGTTCTTCTTAGAACATTCTGAACTTATCAAGAGGATTTTTGTGGCGTTCAACACCGAGTGCAGATCACGTGTTGTGTAATCAAGATGTCATTCAAACTTCATTTTTGTTTGGTTGCTTGGTGAATTAATTCTTGGTTTAAACTCAAAACTAAGATTATTCTTTAGGATTTCTTAGGATCTTCAATTTCGTTGTGGGTTGCGTAGTAATAAACACTATGTAACCCACAATGAACACTTGGGATTTCTTGGGATTTTCAATCTTTTTGTCATTATTCCTAGTAACATTAAAGGCTCTAAGTGCTTATTTAAACATTTTCAAAACTCCATCACCAAGTGCACCAGTGAAATGAGCACTTAGAGCCTTTAATGTTACTAGGAACAATGACATTTACATTACGTATGCTGAAGTAATGGATTTTTTAAATTCTACTATCATTGACATTGATCACAAACAGAAGTGACACAAATGGTTAGCTCATGTTAGTGTTAAAGGATTTAAGTTTCTTAACGACAGCAGTATGTTTGGTAAGGAACAAGTATCCAACATGCCATTTTACGATCATTGTGTGCTTTGTAAACATCGTATTGATACATTTGCATCTAACACATACAAGACATCTAGAGTGTTAGAATACATTCGTCCGGGAAGTAATCCCACTTTCGATGGAACAAATATTTTCTGTCTCTTATTGATGATTTCTCCAAATGTGTGAATTTATTTGATGAAAGATGAATTTGAAAGTTTCATGAAGTTTTAAAATTAGAAAGTTAAGGTGGAGAACCAAACATGTAAAAAAGTGAAATATTTTCATACTGATAATGGTTTCGAGTTTTGCAACGCTGAATTTGATAATTTGTGTAATGAATCCGATATCAGTAAATGTAGGATTGTGCCTAACGCTCCCCAACAAAATAGGGTTACTAAAAGGATGAATTGTACTTTGCTTGATAAAGTCAGCCCCTGTTTAGTACACATTAAAATTTTTCATTCTCACTATTCTATTTATTTTCAACCACACATTCTTCAATAAAATAATATTTTTCATCCCATCAATAACTTTTCCTTCTTTTTTAACCACACATTCTCTATCAATCTACTATTCCAAAATGCATTCTTTCAAAATAACGTGACTCAAACACACCCTTAATATGACTCCTTTCGCTTTTTAAAATGGTCATACTCTGTACGTGATTTGTTACGGTAAATGTGTTGATTATTCTATGCTAAGGACCTTTGGTTGTGCTGTTTTCTCTCATCAAAGTGAAGGAAAACTAGAATCTGAAGCTAAGAAATGTTTCTTCTTAGGCTACCCTAAGAGAGTTAAGAGATAGAGGTTATTCGATAGGAGTCAGAAGGGCGTGAGAATAATCATAAGTTGCGATGTCATCTTTAATGAGTTTGAGATGCCTTGCAAAGAGAGTGAAGTACAATAAGAAACTGTTAGAGAAGAGTCCCCAATTGAGATGGAGCAAGTGAGGGTCCATATCCCTATTACCTTGAGTGACGTGAAGAGTAATATACAAAATTAGCAAAGCATAGAGTTCGAAGGTAATGAGAAAGTTGTTTAGGACAACCCTATCAACCAAAACTTTCTAGCTGATTATGAATTAGCTAGGGAACCCCAATGGATGCTTGACTACACCTTAGCCTATACTAGTTATCAAAAACTAGTTGATAAGGAGCCAAATACCTATCAGGAGATTATGAGGAGTAGCTAGGTGCCATGAGAGAAGAGATGAGTTCTCTTGCCAAGAATCAAACTTGGGATTCAATTCTTAGACCTAAGGATAAATTCATAATATGACATAAATAGGTTTATAAAATTAGAGAGGGAACCACTAAGAGTAAGCCGGTGAGATAAAAGGCTAGGTTAGTAACCAAGGAAAGTACACAGAAGGAAGATGTAGATTATAATAAGATCTTTCCGCTAGTTGTAATGTATACCACTATTAGGGTCATGTTTGCTTTTGTTGCTTACTATAAGAAGAACTTGAACAACTTTATGTCTAAATTGTGTTTTTTTTACATGGTGACTTTGATGGGCTTTTTTTTATGAATTACCCAAAAGTTTTGAAACTAAGTCTAAACCTTACCATATATGTTACAGTCTCCATGTTGGTGGTATAAAAAGTTTGATTCTTATATGTTGTCTATTGGTTTCAAGATAAGCGAGTTTGACCAATACTTATATTACTTGCACCACAATACTAATAACGAGTGTATTTGTTACTTTATGTGGACGGTATGTTGTTAATTGGACCTAACATGAAGGTGGTAAACAAGATTAAAATGGAATTAGGGAAAAAATTTGACATGAAAGACATAGGACTATTAGGAGGGTCCTTAGTATTGAGATTAATCGGGATAGGTCTAATTCTAATTTGTACGTGCATCAAACTCTTTACATGCTTAATGTTTTGAAGAAATTTGGCATACTTGATTTCAAACTTGCCTCTATGCATCTTGGAAACCATTTTATTTTGTCAAAAGAACAATCACCTGCTAATAATGAAGAAAGAAAATTTATTAATAGTATTCCTTATTCAAATGTCATTGGCTCCGTTATGTACCTTATGTTTTGTACTAGACCTGATTTTACTTTCATTGAGTATGTTACGTAGGCACATGTCTAATCCTGGTCCCAAACACTGGGAAACATTAAAGTGGTTGCTTAGGTACTTGAATGGTACTTTTGATGCGAACTTAATTTATAAATCTGATATATGCTGACTACAATGGTGATAGAGATAATAGGAAATCTACGTCCTCTTATGTATTTACTTTGTCTGACTCTTGTGTGACTTAGTAGTCTCACTTCAATATATAGTTTCTTTATCTACCACTGAATCCGAGTATATTGCTGCCACAGAAGCTATTAATGAAGCTTTGTGGTTTAGAAATTTACTTAATGAACTAGGTGTTTTAAGTGATAATGTGATAGTATACTTTGATAGCCAATTTACTATTCATATGTGCAAGAATCCTTTGTTTCGTGAACACACTAAACATATAGATATTAGTAGTGGTGGCAATGGGCCGAGCCGAGCCGGCTCGGCCCATGCCAAGACGAGCTCGGCTCGTGCTCGCATGATCCGAGCTCGTGGCTCGTTACCCACGAGCCGAGCTTCAGCTCGGCTCGTGGGATTTTGGGCGAACTCGGCTCGTGCCCGAGCTCGCCCAAATGAGTCGAGCGCTCGGCTCGGCTCGTTTTTTATTATTATTTTAAATACACATAACACACTAGTTTAATTGTAAAAGATATATATATATACACATTTTGTGATTAATTTCTAAATATACATTTTCAAAAAAATTTATCATTTTTTTAAAAAATAAGAACAAAAATTATTTTGTTGAGTTACTAAGTTACTTGAGTAATAATGTAATATGTTTTTTGTTTACCATTTTATATTTAAACTTAAAAATAATATATATGTAAAGTATAAACACATTTTATAAACCATTTTTTAAATATACATTTTTCAAAACATTTTTATTTTTTATAAATAAAAAAATAAAGATAGACCCTCCTCCTTTATCCGGGCTTGGGACAGGCTACTTCAATTTTTAGTAGGCGGAGTTAAAAATTGTACACGAACAACTTGTTACGTGTACAATTTTTTAAAAAATATTATAAATGTATGAAAATTAAATCTTGTGATGATTATGGTGAAATTAAATATCACTTACTTGGTTACAGACAATTTCGGCATATTTATCTTGAATTCGATAACTACCGTCTTCCCAATCTTTCACGCACATTAACGCTTCCAAAATATCTTCTTTGAGTCGACTCCTGACCTCAGAGAGAACCCTCTTCCCTGCACTAAAAGTAGACTCCGAAGCTACAGTGCTAACAGAGGTGTTAGTAGATCTTTTGCCATTGCAGAAACTACTGGCCATCGACGTTCATTATCTCGCCAAAATTTAATTACCTCTTCTGAATTTTTCTTAACTTCTTTGTTAGTAGGCAAAGTATGACGAAAGTAATCGATTAATTCAGATGGCAACGCATTTGGACTATTACTCAAAGTTTGAGTACATGCAGTGGATGACAAACTACTACTACTACCACCAGATGAACCACATGCATATGCAAATGAATTAAATCTATATGAGTTCATGCTTTCGAATAAATCTAAAATTACATCGTCGTCATCCGTTGGATTAGTGGGAGGAGTAGATGTAGGTACACGAGTAATATGTGTACCCATTCGTGAAGCATATAATTTGTACATTTCACGTAATGTTTCTTCAGTAATAGGTGTACTAAAAGTTAAAGAATTTGAAATTTTATCAATTACAAATTTAGTACCCGATAAATTAAATCGGGGGTCCATGACGCATGCTAAAGGAAATAACATAGGTAATTCTTCCCAATATTTTCTGAATTTTAATTCCATGGAATATATAACTGCATGAAAATCGGGGTCATTTTGAAATCTTTTAAAAGTCTTAGCAATTGCATAAAGACGTTCAAGAACCATACAACTTGTAGGATAATAAACGCCAGACAATATATTTGTAGAATCATAAAATGTGGACAAAAAATGTTTTATTTTAAGAACTATATTCCAATCGGTTTCATTCAAAATAGTTTCGTCTTCATCTCTAACATGCCTATTGTTATAAAATTCAGTAATTAAATATTCGAAACCTTCACATGATTTTAATAATAAGTAAGTGGAATTTCATCTATGGCCTACGTCAGTAATAAATGTTTTTGTATTTGTCATTCCATTTTCTGAACAAAATTCTTCAAATGCTTGTTTTCGACTAGGTGTAATCGTGATATATATAAGTGCACTCCTAATTCGGTCAATTTCATCCTTAACATGTTTTAAACCGTCTTGTACTACTAAATTAAAAATATGACATACACATCGAATATGAAATAAATAACCACCAAAATCGGGTTGAAGTACTCTATGCAATTTATCGATAACAACTTTATTTACGATAGCATTGTCGAAAGTAAAAGAACGAATTTTGCTCTCGCATTTATACTCTTTAACTATATTTATGATAGCATTAAATATAGTTTGGGCGTTGTGTGGGTACTCAACAATTTTAAAAGCAATAATTTTTTTATGCATAACCCAAAGTGGGTCTATATAGTGTGCAGTTGCAGCAATGTAACCTCTCTTATTAATCCTTTCCCACATATCAGAAGTTAAAGATATCACACCCCCATATTTCTCTAAATCATTTATCAATAGTTGTTTTGCATGAAGAAAATATTTAATTGTATCAGCACGGAGAGTATTTCGACTTACCCCAACGTACTTCGGCTGAAGATATGTTTTGACGTAGTTCACGAAATGTTGGTTGTCCGCTATTGCTAGTGGCAACTCAGACGCGGCAACAAACTTCACCATTCCCGTTCGAGCTTCCTCCTCTGAATACATCCATGTAGAAAGTGGCGTAGTACCACTGGTGCCCGGAGAACCAAACTGTAGTTGAGTTTGACCAGCTGGAAGAAACCCATGTTTGGTCACACATGCTTTGTAGTGACGATTGAGGTGGGTAGTTCCAATGCCTCTTTGCCATGCCAGTCGTTGTTGGCAGTATTTACATACTGCTTTGGTTTGGGGGATTCCATCGACCAAACGACCGGTTTGAACCAATTTAAAATGGTCACAACATTTTGCCTTGTTCTTCCCATTTCTTTTCCATCTTGCATCGAGAATATTTGACGTAGGCTCTTCATTTTGTTCCAAATCAATTAGAACACTAGGATTAACATCAACGTCATCCAAATCAATTGGACGACTACCTTCATGAACATCGTAATCTTCAATATTTTCTGGAATTGGTAATTCATTGAGACCGGAGAATTCATTCCCAAATTGATTTTGGGCAGGTGTTTGTGTTTCGTTTTCCATACCGAACAAGTTTTCAACAAATGATCGTGAATCCATTTGTTAAGAATAATAGAAATTGAATATAGAAATGTAGAAGATGATTATAGAATGAATGAATGATATTGTTGATAAATAAATGGAGATTTGAGAATGTAAATTGTATAGAGTAGAGAATGAGAGAATATAGATTGATATTGGTGGAAAAAAAGTTTGATTTAGGTAGGTATTTATAGAGAAAAAAATAAAAAAATAAAAAAAATAAATTAGAGGACCAAAACGGTCACTGAATAAATTCAGTGACCGTTCTGGTCACTGAATTCAGTGACCAAACCGTTTGGGTGAGCTCGGCTCGTGCTCGGGCTCGTGGGCGTGAACAGTACGAGCCGAACGGGCGAGCCGACGAGCCGCTCGGCTCAATTGCCACCTCTAGATATTAGGCTGCACTTTATTAGAGATGTAGTGTCTCAAGATTTGATAAAAGTTGAGAAATTGCATTTAGATTATAACCTTGCAAATATGGGCACTAAGATGCTCACCCCGGTAAAGTTTAGAAGTTGTCTTATACTTCTAAACATCGGTAAATTTATGTGAGTTTAAATTTTATTTGAAATCATGTTGTGTGACTACTAAACTAGTATATTTGGTATCAAGGTGGATGTTTGTAGGTATTTTGATACCAAATAAACTCGAGGCGATAATGACTCGACAGATTGGATTAAAAATATATGGTTCATTTGGAACCTATTATTGAGACTATTTAAAATAGTCGATCCAATAACATATACCTGGTAACCCACAAAAGAATTTGTACTAAATATTACGTTCGGGCTCCAATCCACTTAATTGACCAAAGTGAGTACTAATGGTGGGCATTTGTTCTGTGAATCGGTAGAACCAGACTAGAACCATATAGAGCCGATCATTTTGGTCTGATTCCTTTATGAAATGAGTTATTTTGGGACCTTACATTGAGAACCGATTGGTTTCGATCCGATTCTCGATACTTCCTTGAAAACCAGTATTGAATTTGGTTTTCTTGAATTCTCTTTTTGCTTGCACCAAGATGCACTAGATCAAGACAAGACCCCAAAATTATCTCACGTTGAAATTTCATTTTCCATACGCTTTTCTTCTTTCCTTTAATGGGTAATCAAAATTAAAATCTAAATAATTTTACAAATACTTTATAAATTCATATTTCAAATGCAACCTAATAGAAAAAAAATATATTTTTAGTTTAATATTTCGTAAGAATTCAAATTTCTCGTTATTTTCAAAGTGATTGATTATCAAGAATAAGAATTTTTGTAAGAATTAATTTTATGATGTGTTCCATAGTTTTTGTTTTTCACCTTTATGAATTGATCTTGAGGTTTGGAGTGAATTTTTGTTTGTCGTCTTGATTAATTTAATTTTTATATTATTAGATTACAAAAATGACAAGTGATTTCATATGTTTATCTATTTTCAATTTTACTAGTAGTTTCATAATTTATTTTCATAATTTTTTCAATATAAAGAACTGGACTGAATCGGAATCGGTTGTTCAGTTCCGGTTCGGTTCGGTTCTATAGTTGATATGGAACTAATGGTTCCATTTCTAAGATTCTCATTGGTATTCGATTCCCTTTAGAATCAGACCAAACTAGACCACGCACACTCTTAATGAGTACTATATATATTGGCCCCCCTTTTGGTGTAACACGATACATACACACGGTTTGTCTCTGAGCTCTGTTTTTGGTGAAATTCTGGCTGTTTCTCAGTGACTCCATCCTGCCTCCTTCGTGTAGTCCCTTTGTGTGACCTTTCACGTTACCTTTGTCGGCATCAAGGGCTGGCGTCTAGGCTATCAGACTCGCCCTTGTTCTGCTTGGTCTTTCCAGCTTCGCTGCTTCCTTCTACGTGATTTGTAGGCAATTTTTTTCATTGTTTTGAGTGGGATTCTTGATTTCTTCTCCTGAAGCTTCTTTTTGTCTTATTATGTTATTTATGTGATCCCTGTCCAATCCATTTTGGTGATATTTGAAAGGGAAACTGTTTATCTTTAATTCACAGTTTCAATTTCGTTGTTATTAACTGACTTGGAATTCACTTAGCGTTTCTTTGATTAATTGAAGGTTGTATTTACTTGACATATTTTTCAATAATGTTCTTGTCATATGATTATTGATTAGTGTCTTCATCATGTATATTGTTTCTCTAATATCCTCCATCAAAGTTGGTGTGGGTGAAATGGGAAAACGTGCAACTTGGAATGATCCTACAAAAACTGTAATTTTGCCACCTCTTTAGTGAAGACATCAGCCAATTGAAGATGAGAGAGTACAAATTTGAGATTGAGGACCCGTCGAGCTACAAGTTCCCAAACAAAATGACAATCAAATTCAATGTGTTTGGAGTGGGACTTGTTGACTAGGTTGGAGATAATGAAAATAGCATTGTTGTTATCGCATAACAATTACGGATATGAAGCTCACCAAGAAGCTCAAGTTTCCAAGAAAATGTGATATCAAGCTCGCCAAGAAAATGCGGTGTCCAAGAAAGTTCAACAACGATAGAAGCTAGAGCATGGGATTCTGCTTCAGCACTTGAGTGAGCAACATTGGTTTGCTTTTCGAACACCACAAGATGGGACTTCAACCAAAGTAAACAACATAGCCTATTGTAGAGCGCTGGGTAACCAAGCACTCGACACAATTGACATCAGAATAACCAAGCAAAGTCAAAGAAGAATCACGCGAGCGTTGTAAACTATAATGATATGTGCCTTTAAAATATCATAAAATATGCTTCAAGAAAAGTGATCAATAGTAGGAGCATGCACATACTGACATGTAGAATTAACACTGTAAGATAAATCAGGTCGGGTAAGTGTCAAATATTGCTAAGCTTTTACAAGTGATCAAAACTGAGTAGCATCAGAATGAGCAGTTCCAGATTCGATTAGATGAGATCCCACCACGAAGGGAGTGGAAACAAGTTTACAATCTACCATGTCTACTCGACTCAACAAATCAAGTTCATATTTTGCTTGGCTAAGAAAAAATCCATTTTCATTGCGAATGACCTCAATTCCCAAAAAATAGTATAAGTCACCAAGATCCATCATAGAAAATTCTTGTGCCAGTTGATCGATGAGTATGCAAAGCCTAGACTGATTATTGCCTATAATAACCATATCAACGTCATATATGAAAAGATAAATAACACCAAGAGGACCATGATACGCAAAAGGTGAAGAATCAACATCACTCGCAATAAAACCAAGGCCAAGCAAAAACTAATTGAAATGTTGGAACCATGCCCTGGGGCTCGTTTCAAACTATAAAGAGCATGTTGCAAGCAACAAAGTTATGAAGGAAATTGAGGATCATTGTATCCTGAAGGTTGTTCCATGCAAATGTCCTATGTAAGAAAACCATGCAAAAACGCATTTTGAACGTCAAGCAGATGAAGTGACCAGCCATACATAGCAAGCAGCTAGAGATAATATAATTTGGACAATGGTAGGATGGAGAACTAGACAGAATGTTTCATCGAAATCAATGCCATGTTTCTGAGAGAATCCTTGGGCTACAAGACGAGCTTTGTGATGTTCTATAGAGCCATCTGCTCGAAACTTCGTCTTAAAGATCCATCGACAACCCACAACATTACGGTCACTTGGATAGGAAACCAAATGCCATGTGTTATTGTGCTTGAGAACGGCAATTTCATCATCCATGGCATAAAGCTACTCGGGGTTACTTTATAGCTGACTTAAACTCACGAGGCTCTTTTATGGCAAGATGAACCTGAAACCACGGTAAAGTAGATAAAGCAGATAACGAACTAATAATGTGGAGCTTAACAATACTTTAGCATGAGTAACCATCAAGTAAGTACTGGTCGGCAATGGACTAGGAGAAGAAGCAAATGTATGACTTCTAATGTTAATGTTGACGATGGAGACTGAGAGGAATCTTGAGGAGTAGGTGAAGGAATGCGTGAATCAGCACAAAGAACGCACAAGATGAAGGCCGGGCAATAAGCTAAAGTCGTACCTGAAGAAGAAGTATTACTAGAAAGAAAACGGTCAGAAGGGTCATCAAAGGTGACATAATCTACGCCATCCAAAGGAGGAAGAGTCCATGAAGCATGTGGAAAACAATCTTCGAAAAATTCGACATGGTGAGAAATGTAGACTTGATTAGTTTTCTCGTCCAAGTAGGAAAAACCTTAATGAAAGTGATTATAGCTAATAAAACACAAGAGACCTTGGAAAAAATCTATTAGGCATATAATCACGTAGAAAAGGAAAGAAAAGGCAACCAAAAGTACGTAACAACGAATAAGAAGGAAAGCAACCATATAAAATTTCATAAATGGACTTACCATCAAGAACCGGTGATGGGACGCGATTAATGAGATAACAAGCCATGGAAAAGGACTCAACCCATAGACGTAAAGGTACATGAGAATGGAACATGAGGGTGAGACCAATTTCGGTAATGTGACAATGCTTTCTCTCCGCCATACTATTCTGATTTAGTGTATAAAGACAAGCGATACGTTGAACTATACCATTCTCATGAAGAGAAGAGGTAAACGATGATTAGTAATTTTAGTACCACCATCACATTGAAAATATACGATTATATAGTCAAATTGAATTTGGACATGCTTATTAATTAGAAAAAATATGTTAAAAAAAACTTTAATGGATAAACCAACTAAAGCGAGAAAAATCATCAATTAGAACACAATAGTATCTATAACCGGAAGAAAAAGTAACTGGTAAGGGACTCCATAAATCACAATGTATCCGTTCAAATAAAGAGGCACAACGTTGATCTAAACTAAAGAAATGTAAACTATGGCTTTTGCCCAATTGACAACCAAAACAAGGTTTATAATCATTCATAATTTTATTAGAAACTGTAAATTGCCATGCTTATTTAAAGAAGAAACAATGTGAAAAGAGGGAGGTACTAGTCGTGCATGCTAAGTGACAAAGGAAGCACTAGAGGTATATTTAGAAAGACTAGATAAAAAAACTAGCATGGCCACGGTCAAGAACATAGAACCCTTTCTCACATTGCCCGACTCCCACCACCATTCTTGCTGTTAAGTCCTGTATGGTAAAACCAGAAAGAGAAAAAGTGACTGAGCAATTATTCTTTTGAGTAAGTTTGTTAATTGAAAAGGGATTTTCAGTAAGACTAGGTACAATGAGAACATTAGATAAAGGCAAGGGATACAAAGCAACAATGGATGAAACGGAATTATCAAGAGCTGCAGCATCATCTGTCATATGCGAAGTAGCCCCAATATCCGTACATGGTGTGCTGTCGTAGACACCCAAAAATAGTCCTTAAACCTCTAAAACTAATGTAGTAGTGGAAGTAAGGGTCGATCCCACGAAGAGTGTGTAATTCAATATTTTATGCTCCGTACAATGATTATGGGGGTTTTTGTATGCAACCAATTGTAAATAACGCAAGTAATAACAATAAAAATTAAATTAACGAAAACAATCAAAAGACTAACCATGGTCCAAGTCAATATCCACCTTCAGAAATCCACAATTGATCATAAATACAAGGATAATTCAATTCATATTTTGAATATTCACCGTTAGAATAATTTTCATATTTCTCCTTAATTTTAGTTAGTTAGAAACCATCGTTCTAATTAACCCTAATATTAAATAACCCCAGACCAGTGCTTAAGATTCAATTTAATAACAGCTTTACACAATAGAAAAATCGATGAACTAGATAACACAATCACTAGCGGTTGCATTTAATCTATTTAAACATTTTTCTTAAGATTTAATAACCTCTATTGTAGAGAATTATCAAATCCTAGTGCTTCACAAGTTAAAGGAATCAAACAATTACGGATTTGATATTTAACTTAGCGGTAGATTGCAATAAATAATAAGCTAGTAGGTCTCATAGCAATTAAACATAACAATCATGGAAATAAGTGTAGAAGAATATTCAATACTAAAAAACATGAATTAAATTAAGGAAAACCATTTAGATCTCACAATATGTGATTCTGAGGATTCAATCTCCTTCGACCAAGTGTAAAAGTTTAGTTACAATTCATGAATCTAAGAGAAAAATAGAGAATAATGGAGTTTGGAGGCGTTCTGTACGTTCTGGTTGTGTTATAGGGTTTTAAAATATGTATTTATAATTGTTTCCATAGGTAGTTGACTTAAATTCGGAAACAAAATTTTTTTCCCCGATTTGGCCGGGCAGGTGCCCAGTAGGAAATGGGGTGGCCGCCTAGGCAAACAAAATGGTTGCTATTAATCATTCTGATGGTTGGGCGAGCGCCTGGGCAGGTGCCCAGTGCACAGCTAAACAACTTTCAGTGTTTTGATTATATCTTTCAACAACGATGTCCGATTGATATGATTTAAGATGCATTAAAAAGCTAACTCAAAGGGCTACAATTTTGCTTCAGATACAATCTTCAAATGCGATCATTTTCCATGTCAAAATCGGGTCTCAATAGGAGGCTGAAAATCGATGCAAAACTTTTCAGCTTGAAAGTTGATATGTGATAATGTTTTGGTTAAATTTTATCCATTTGACCTCTAATACTCTCGAATTTTCATTACAAGGTTAGAAACAAGTTTAAAATATTGACACTTCAGTCCCTGAACTTTCACTTTCTTCCATTTTGGTCCATTTCACTTATTCATTCCAAATTATGCTATATCCATAGAATTGTCACCTAAACCAAAATATGAGAATACTAAGTACATTTAGGCATAAAATAGTCAAATTAGCGCATTAAATAAATATGTAAAATGTATATTTTACATTCCTATCAAATTCCCCCCATACTTAGCTTTTGCTCGTCCTCGGGTAAAACTAAAATTTAATTCCCTAAAATCTCCAGGTCATAATGCCAAGAATATAGAACAATCATTTTTTTTAAAACACATAAAATATCATGAATAAACATCTCACACAACTCATAATCAATTAGCAAACATTTTCATATGAAAATAGAGTAAACTAAACATCTAGACTTTCATGGATATAAACATTCAACTCTCATGTGTTTAAAATGACAAGTGTTTCGCTCAAATTCATTCCAATGGAGATATTCTACCATATGCTTGCATATCTTCTCATTCGTCACCACTTAGATCACATGCTTTACAAGAATCATAAGGATTTTTCAAAGGTTGTAATCATGGTCAATGTAGGAAATATTTGGGTATGTGACTCAAGAGCCATCGAAACTAGTGGAATAAAGATAAATAGACTTAGCTCAAACATATACATAAGACATGTAAACCAACCACTCCACGTGATAGCTTTATCATTTTTGAATCTATCCCACACAAATCAAACTTTTTTTGAAATGTAGGAAGAGTTATGAATATAGCTCATTTTCACATTAAAATCACGCTCCTTCATCACTTATTTTTTTTTTCTTCAATCATTCATTTTTCCTTCTTCTTCTTGTGTTTTTCTTGTATAATATAAACTCCAAATTATATTCTAATACTGAAACTCCTTGAATTGACATAGAAAATTTGTTCTAATTAACTAATAATAGCACTACCATAAATTTTGATACCCCCACACTTATTTTTTGCATACACACACTTCTTTTGACATTCAACAATACTCCACTACTCTAAGACTTGGGTAAATATATTGTTTTTCTAGGTTAAAGCTTATAATGTGAGTTTATACAAAGAAAAGGCAATAAGGCTCAAAGGGGCTCAACAATGGAAAATTCAATTACAGGGTCGACTATTTGGCTAATGAAACTTATTTATGTAACGAAGATGACCTTAACCATATTCGTGCACGCATGTGTTAATGTGATTTTGAAGAGAATCAAGGCAAGTTCTAGAGAAAGAAAAATGAGACTGTTATGGATATATCAGTCTAAAGGCTCAAAAATCTCATCGGTTTTTGTCTACGGAATTTAGTTACTACTATCCTCAAAGAAAATAATTTCACTAATCAACTCTAAATTGGAGGATTATTCATTCAATCATGTTATGAGTTCTTCAAAAGCCTAATTAATTCTAGCAAATAGCATACACAACCAAAAACAATCATTTAATTCTCAACTCATTTTTTTGAAAAAATCATGCAAAAAGTATTGAAATTAAACTTACTCAAAATTGAAACGCAATAAGTCTAAATCCCCTCCCCCACACTTAAAACTTACATTGTCCCCAATGTAAGGTGCAATGCAAAGAAAAAGACAAAGATAAATATAAAAATATAAAAATTAAAAAGGGAAAATGAACGAACTCCCCTTGGGTTGCCTCCCAAGCATCATCTTTGTTTATTGTCTTTGGCTCGACTCAATGTTTCCTTATTCAGACCGGGCCTATCATGGTTGATTCGATCTTCATTACGGTGTACCAAGTTCAATGAGAATGATAACTGGCAATGCTCATCCACTTCCATGGAATACATACTTGTGGTGACTGGGGTGAGGCTTCAAATCTGAAATAAAAGTCTGCAAAATAGAAAGTAGATGCTTCTTATTAGAAATTGGTAATACAAAATAAAAAATGTTACCTGACTCTGGAAGATCATTTAATGCTGCCACAGTTCTTTGTAACTCAGTGTTTAAGGCCAACTCCTCTTTTTCCTTCCCAAGATGCTCAATATTAACAGCTTTCCATTCTTTCGTAGCAACAAATTCGAAAACATCCTGTGATAATTGATCAATCACATCAATAAAATGAACATGGTTATTATTACACGGATGTTTCATAAAATCATAGATATTAAATGTAATAGTTTTATCATCAAATTTCATGGTCAGTGTGTTATTATGAAAGTCCGTTGTAGTTTTGGATGTCCTTAAGAACGATCTTCCTAACAAAATAGGGAGAGTTTGATTACTACTACCCATGTCAAGCACATAAAAATCAGCAGAAAAAACCAACTCATTAACTTTCACAAGAACATCCTCAACTACTTTCTTAGGATAGACATTAGATTTATTAGCTAGTTGGATTATCACACCAGTGTCAATTAAAGGTCCTAGTTTCAAGGAAGTGTATATAGAATATGACATGACATTAATAGACGCTTCTGAATCTAACATGGCCTTCTCAAACTTAGTATTGTCTATCATGCAAGGGATAGTGAATATACCTAAATCTGTGCACTTTGCAGAAAGTTTATTTTGAATTATTGCAGATATATGTTCTCCAACTTTTACCCTTTCAATCCCTTTCAATTTCTATTTCATTTTACTTGTGCACAGTTGTTTCAAAAATTTAGCATAACGAGGCACTTGCTTAAAAATATCTAAAAGTGGAATATTTGCCTCACATTTACTAAAACTTCATACAACTCATGATGATCTCGTTCATATTTTCTAGATCCTACTAAAGCTTGAGGAAAATGGGGTATTGGTTTATAATAAGAGAGGAGTAAAAACTTACGCTCGGTCACCTCAGTATCATTGGTGACAGTCTTGTTTGCAACATCTTTTTATTCATCTTCTTGCTCAGACGATGTAGGGGCTACTTTTACTGGAACATCAACCTCTGTGCCACTCTTCAACGTGATTGCACTCACTTTTCTTTTGGATTTACGACTTTTTGAAATGGCAATTTTCCCGCATTCTTGACTCCAACATACTGACCACGTTAGCCATTTGACCCATTTGATTTTCCAAACTTTGAATATTAGCCCTTCTCTCCTATTGAAATTGTAAAGTGTTAGTGACAAGAGATTTAACAATATCTTCTAAAGACATATTAGAGTTATAAGTTTGGCCATGTTGTTGTCTAGAAGGGTATGACTGATTATATTGCTGGAAATTCTGACAATTTTGATTCATATGTTGATTCACTTGTTGATTCCCATAACAAAGATTTGGATGATCTTTCTATCCTTGGTTGTACGTGTTTGAATAGAAGTTATAATTCCTTTGTGGTTGTCCAGGAAAGCTATCAGCTGCATTTACGTGTTCAACGAATTCTTCTTGAAGTGTTGGGTACATATCGATTGGATTGCCTACTAATTAATAAATTTCACAAGTCTTTGATATTTACATAGTACCTACAACCATTTAACAAATAAGAGTAGTTAGACTCGCAAGTTGTTGTTCAATGGATGAAACATTTACCTCATTAACATGTTTAGATGGCATGTCGAGTCTAGGGCCAAATTGTTGAGAATTGGCGGCCATATTTGCAATCAAGTTTCTTGATAAGAAGATCAAGTTATGGTTATAAACTATCAAGGAAAAAAAATAATAATGTGAAAAACAAGTTAAAATTCAGTGCTAAAATTTCTAAAAACAATAAAATACCTAAAAACCTAGAAAATTATGATTTTTTTCTTTTTCAAAAATAAAATAAACTAAAAAACACAAAAATAAATTAACACCACTCTCTGACAACGGCGCCAAAATTTGGCGTGCTGTCGTAGACACCCAAAAATAATCCTTAAACCTCTAAAACTAATGTAGTAATGGAAGTAGGGGTCGATCACACGAAAAGTGTGTAATTTAATATTTTATGCTTCATACAATGATTAGGGGGTTTTTGTATGCAAACAATTGTAAATAACACAAGTAATAACAATGAAAATTAAATTAATGAAAACAATTAAAAGACTAACCTTGGTCCAAGTCAATATCCATCTTTGGAAATCCACAATTGATCGTAGATGTAAGAATAATTCAATTTATATTTTGAATACTCACCGTTGGAATAATTTTCCTATTTCTCCTTAATTTTAGTTAGTTAGAAACCAGCGTTCTAATTAACCCTAATTATTAAATAACCACAGACCAGCGCTCAAGATTCAATTTAATAATAGCTTTACACAATAGAGAAATCGATGAACTAGATAACACAAACACCAACGGTTGCATTTAATCTATTTAAACAATCTTTTTAAGATTTAATAACCTCTATCGTAGAAAATCATCAAATTCTAGTACTTCACAAGTAAATGAATCAAACAATTACGGATTTGATATTTAACTTAGCGGTAGATTACAATGAATAATAAGCTAGTGGCCTCCTAGCAATTAAACATAACAATCATGGAAATAAGTGCAGAAGAATATTCAATACTAAAAAACACGAATTAAATTAATAAAAACCATTTAGATCTCACAATATGTGGTTCCGAGGCTTCAATCTCCTTCGACCAAGTGTAAAGGTTTAGTTACAATTCATGAATCTAAGAGAAAAATAGAGAAGAATGGAGTTTGGAGGCGTTCTGTACGTCCTGGTTGTGTTCTAGGGTTTTAAAATATGTATTTATAGTTATTTTCATAGGTAGTTGACTTAAATTCGAAAACCAAATTTTTTCCTCGATTTGGTCTGGGTGGCGCCCAGTAAGAAATGGGGCGGCCGCCCAGGCAAACAAAATAGTTGCTGTTAATCATTCAGATGGTTGGGCGAGCGCCTGGGCGAGCGCCTAGTGCACATCTGAACAGCTTTCAGTATTTTGGTCATATCTTTCAACATCGATGTCCGATTGAAATGATCTAAGATGCGTTGAAAAGCTAACTCAAAGGGCTACAACTTTTGTTCAGATACCATTTTCCATGTCAAAATTCGGTCTCAATAGGAGGCTGAAAACCGATGCAAAACGTTTCAGCTTGAAAGTTGATATGTGATAATGTTTTGGCTAAATTTCATCCATTTAACTCCTTTCTTCATTCAATTGACCTCTAATACTCTCAAATTTTCATTACAAGGTTAGAAACAAGTTTAAAATATTTTCACTTCAGTCCCTGAACTTTCACTTTCTTCCATTTTGGTCCATTTTCACCTATTTCTTCCAAATTATGTCATATCTATAGAATTGTCACCTAAACCAAAATATAAAAATACTAAGTACATTTAGGCATAAAATAGTCATATTAGTGCATTAAATAAAGATATAAAATGTATATTTTACGTTCCTATCAGTACACCACTCGGAATCAACCGATTCATCAATCGAAGTATCAGCAAAGGCTTCAATCAAACCATTTGCCCTGGCTTTCTTCTGTAATTTAGCAAGTTAGTGACGTTTCTTGGTAGTGTGCCTTTCTTTATTGGATTTTTCTGTGTACATAGCAAAATCCATAAGGGGTGCCATAATGGACAAATGACACTCCCAGGCCCCCCCAATATAGGCTGCCTTTTGTTCATTATGGGCCTAGGCGCTCCCAATAGGGGCTATCATTTTTCCATTATGACACCCCATGTGTACACTGCTATGTACATATAGCAAAATCAATAGGGAGTGTTTATTTGGGAAGAAAAATTATATGTTTATTTTTGCCTTGAAAGAAAATTACTATCAAGGACTTGATTGATTTTACAAATGATTTTGCAAGATTATACCATATTGGATCTGATATTTGTTTAAGCTTTCTGCATTTACTACTTTTTGAATTACTTTTGGCAAAACTAAAGTTTTAAAAGATTGTTACTGTAATGGAGAAATATTGTTTTATCTTATAGAACTAAGTCATGTTTATCTTTAGTACTTTTGACACCAATTATCTAGAGAATATTTTGGAATTTTGAACTATAAAGATATATGCTAGCATTTATTTTCTTTTCTCTTTTTGGTGTATTATTTTTTTAAGCAAATGGTTTGAGTTTGTAAGTTGATTTGTATTTGTAAAATGATTTTTCAACAGAGTGAAAGATTTCTACTAAAATAGAAAATATAGTGGTCACCTGGACGTGGTTGAGAATGTGTGTAAATATAGTGAAACATTTTTTTTAAGAGTTAAAAGACTAGATTACAAAGATCAGAATGTGAACCCCTCCCTTATCATAGTATGTGGGTACCTATACTAAAGAAATGAAGAGGAGAGTCGTTGGACGGAGGGACAAGTGGTTTCGGATCTCGAATAGGTCATCCTTTCATAGGCGTCAATTTGCCAATCTATAGGTTGGCGGGCACTAAATGATTTCTGACATAGCAACATGAGTTAACCATTTGTAGCCTGCCACACATCCAATCAATTAGTCTAAGGACTTGAATTTGGAGAGATTTCCTCATAAAAGATCTTGGCACGCTAGGGGAGGTGAATGTTGGACGTAGTGGAGTGCGGGACTTTACATCCATCGTGTATGACAGATGAGTTTGGCTCTTCTACGAGGGAGTAATAGCGTTTTGGTTTGGGGCTTCAAATTCAGTTCATCCAATACAATTCAGTCCGTTCGGTGCAAATACAATTAGTCTACCATGTGGCAGCGCATAATTAAGCAACGCAATAGGTAGATGATGACTTGGATAGACTAGGTGGAGGGCCTCTGAAGGCTCGTAACAGCAGTCTATCAAGTCCGAGTATGGATATTTATATAATGTATGAACCTTATTGATGTGGCTATATCATGTCATTTTATGGGGTATACACGTTAGTTGTTGTAGAAGAAACGAAAAGGTATGCAGAAGTAAGGCATTTCGGCTTGTTCGTGCGAAACCCACAAGTATACAGGATCGTTGACAAGTAATAGAATTGATGAGTTAAGAGTTATCGTCCTACATGGAATAAATTCAATTCAAATTTACTAGCTATGTATGGAATTCGAATTATACAAGCAAAAGAGATTTTGATTATGTTTTATGATAAATTAATCTAAGAAAGCGGTACAAATGTGATTTTTATCAATTTATGGATGATTGTATTGGATCTCGAATCCGCATATCATTATCTATTTCAATTCTTGATTTGTAATCTAATTCCGTTCATGCGTTCTATCGATAATTCTAATGTAATTAATTCTCTTTTCCAAGATAAATTAAATATATTCTAACCACGACCCAAATATATTCCTAGCCCGAATTCAAATTATTAGAATGTATTAAAGTTTAGATTATCTATATGATTGCACATGTGATAAATGTTATTCTTAATATCTATTGCACATGTGTAAATTTTGCTTCGTTCTAAACTTATTGTGAGTCTCTAAACACAACAGCAAGAAACTAATTATCTAATTGGTGGCCAATCAATTAAATAATGCAATGTGTATGCAAAATTAATCAAGAAACACAAGAATTAAATTAAACTACTAGTCTTGAATTAAAAAAAATAACAAATAAGTTTCATCTTCATCCAATATAAAAATGGATCTAGCCTAACATGTTGATATATAAATTACAAGAAGAATAATAGAAAAATATCACCCGGATCATGAAATAAACCAAAAGATATTGATCTTCAATTCTAATGTTGAATTCTTCAAAATCTTGTTATAATTGACCTTCAATCCCTTGCTAGGGCTTGATCTTCTCTCTCAAAATATTGTAATTAGTCTTTTGTTCTTGATGAATTTGATGAACTATGGTGTATGAAGAGGCAAGAGAAAGAGGTTTTCTATGTGTAGCCCTCGTTCTCTATTTATAAGAGTTAGAAAATAGATCAAAATCCCATCCAATTTGGTTTTCAAAAGAGTTTGAATCGCGAAAGGAAACTAAAGATTCTTCTGCGGAAAAGGTCTGTGCGCACGCACCGTTATAAGTGTTGCCCGCGCACCGTATAACCAACTGACTCTCGGGTTGGGGAAAACAAGGCTGTGCGCGTGCGCCATGAATTGTTTGCGCGAGCAGATTTGTCTCTGAACAACTTTCGCTATTTTGGCCATAGGTTTTGCTACAAGTATTCGATTGAGTTGATTCAATATGTGTTAGAAAGATAATTCAAAGGTATACAATTGTTCTTGAAATACAATATTTCCAATTCAAACGATTACTATCCGAAAAATAGGTCCCAAGTTGATGTTAAAAATCCACAATATAACTTCTTTGGCTGGAAATTGATTTGTGAAAATACTTCCACTATATTTCGCTCTGTTGACCTCCAAATGCATCCAATTGACCCTATATGATCTTCATTCATCATATTGCGCTCCGAATCAACTATTGAATGTTTACACTTTGGTCCCCAAACTTTGGATTTCCTTTATTTTCGCACGTTTTTCGTTCCTTTCTTCCAAATCCACAAAATTAATACAAAATTAAGTTATAATTCATCCAAATCACTTACAAATACTCTAATTTAATGGCTTAGATAAGTGTTCAAAATACACTTATCACGGCATATTCAATAGGGAGTGTTTATTTGGGAAGAAAAATTATATGTTTATTTTTGCCTTGAAAGGAAATTACTATCAAGGACTTGATTGATTCTACAAATGATTTTGCAAGATTATACCATATTGGATCTGATATTTGTTTAAGCTTTCTGCTTTTACTGCTTTTTGAATTACTTTTGGCAAAACTAAAGTTTTAAAAGATTGTTACTGTAATGGAGAAATATTGTTTTATCTTATAGAACTAAGTCATGTTTATCTTTAGTACTTTTGACACCAATTATCTAGAGAATATTTTGGAATTTTGAGCTATAAAGATAGATGCTAGCATTTATTTTATTTTATTTTTTTGGTGTATTATTTTTTTAAGCAAATGGCTTGAGTTTGTAAGTTGATTTGTATTTGTAAAATGATTTGTCAACAGAGTGAAAGATTTCTACTAAAATAGAAAATAGTTTAAACAAAAATTTAAAATGAACTACTTATGATGTTATTATTCTACCATTTATTTGATTATCTATGATGGTAAACACAATCGTAATAATAACTGTAGTTCCCGTGGTAAAACCATTTTACCACAAACGCTTTCTCTAATTAATAGTAATGGAAAAATTTTCAGAAGTAAATGTTTAGCTCATTGATCTATGATAAATCTGTAGTAAATACCATTTTTACTATAGTCACATCCCCGTAGTAAAAAATCTATAGTCACAATATTTATTATCACTCACACATGCAATTTCGTGATTAATCTATAGTAAAACCCTTTACTACGAATTTTATTATCTTTTACGACGGTAACCTACTGTGATAAAAAAATAAAAATATACTTCTTGTGGCTCGGATTTGCTCAAATTTATAGTCGGCCCACTTTGATAAAAAGGCAAGGAAATTGACATTACTCAAATTAAAGAGGGGAAGACAAATTGTAATGGACAAATTTTTATTGCACAAAATGCCCAAAATATGACTTGGTCGTTCCATCCGTATCGGTTAATATAACAACACTTTGAGCCCCAAGTCTTAATCATCGAAAGGCCAGAACTCGATGGTTTCACCATGAAACGGTTGAAATTTGTTAATTTATCTAAATCAATTGTTGACTTGACTGTCAAATAATCTAATGAGGTCGAAGATGTGAAGATGGCGAGATCAAATTGATCAAAAGGAAGGAAATATTGGAAGAAGAAGAAGTTGGAAAAGAAGGTGAGAAATACAAAAGGAAGTTTAAGGACCAAAACGCAAACTATGAAAGTTTCTTAATACTATGCTGTCGCATAGGTTGCTTCAAGGAATTCTAGAGCCAATTCAGGTTACTCTATGCGATTGCATAGAGATGAACTATGCGGTCACATAGTTGAAGTTTTTAACGAGATTTTTTGTTTCCTTTTTCGAGTCAAATACATTTAGAAACAAATCTTGGATGGTATTTAAACTTGAGAACCGTCCAAAACGCGGGGGATGACATTGAACAAGGGTTTTGAGCAAGGAAAAGAGGCACGAAACAGGAGAACAACACCACGACGCGAAGATTTAATTCAAGAATCAAATTGGTGATGTCGTTCTTCATAGATTTCTCTAATTTTCTTTGTTCTACCATGCTAGGCTAGATTAATTCTATACTAGAGCTAGATGAACTATGTAATATGACTTTTACTTCTTAGTTTTACATTCTTGACAATCGAAAACACAATTTGGGATATTTGAATGATTTATATAAATCTCCTTTCTCCATAATTATTATATACGTAATTGTGTGAGTTTGGTGACTTGTTTCACGCATTCAAAAGAAGGGGAATATATTCAATGTGCATACTCTATTTGAATCTTTAAGTGCTCACAAAAACTCGTGCTTTTGAAATATGTTTAACTTTAATTGAGAAAGACCGTTAAATAATTTAGGAGCATTGATTCTTCAATATTTTAATCGTGTGTCAAGGTGTATAATTAGGTTTAGAGAAAACTATTACATAGGGATTCGTGATCCTAGTACATTCATTATATATTAGAAAAACTTCAATTTGCATTCGACATAAATCTCATTTAGTTTAGTAAAGCATTCGCCATTGCATCTACATCATTAATTTATTTATAAATTCATCAGAACGAACATTCTCATTCTTATTGTTTCGGTTAAGGTCAAGGTAATTACAATTAGAACTAATCAATCCTTATGAGACGATATTCGAACTTAAAAAGTACACTTTATTACTTGTAACGAACCGTACAATTACAGTGATTTTAATTAGATATATTTTCATAAACAAGTTTTTGGCATCGCTGTCAGGGATTGAATTTAGATTGATTCTATTTATTATGACACTAATTCGAATACTAGTTTTAGTTTTTTATTATTTGTGTTTTAGTTAGTAATTTTCTTTTTAGATATTTATCTAAGTACTACTCTTGATTCCTTTTCTGGTCTTACATGCGAAGGTTGCATGACGGTGACTTGATTCCAACTGATCCAAAAATTTAACGTACCTTCCATCGTAGGCAAAGAGAAGCAAAAGCGGTACGACAAATGGCTGACGCGCAAAACGAACAATTTACTCAAGTCAATGACGAGGAAATTATCGATGAGGAAAACATGCTGGTTGGGGATTTTTGACGCCGCAAATCATTCAAAATCAATCCAGCATCATATACCTTCCATTTGGACAGCCTAACTTCCAGTTGAAGACCAACGTCATACATCTATTTCAGAATGGACATTAGTTTTATGGCAGAGCTAAAGAAAACCCACAAACACGTCTCTCGATTCTTGGAGATGTGTCAACACTTTAGATATCAGGGTATCTCAGATGATGTTATCAGACTATGGTTATTCCCTCATACGCTAGATGATAAAACACTGGAGTGGTTGGATTCTCAACCTATTGCCAATATCAGTGCATGGAGCGACTTAGCTCAGAAATTTCGCAGAAAGTTCTTTCCACAAGCAAAGATTGCAAAATTGAAGCAAGACATCTCAATTTTCCGTCAATTTGGTTTTAATTTGTATCAAATATGAGCTTCATTTGGTCATCATCTTTCCTATTTTATACAAATAAGGTCCTCTCTAAACTTCAAATAAAGTCCTCCATCTTCCCAATTTTAACGTTTTAGTCCTCATATTCTTTAATTTGCTAAGTCCTTTTCATATTTCTTTTTTGTTCATTTTCAAACAATCTAATGCCAGGGTTTCTCCTAATTTGAAGAATCTATATGCATAAAAGTAAGTATAAACTCAATAAAACATTCCAAAACATCCATTATTATTGATCTAATAATTGTAGAACTACACATCATTCCCAATCAAAATTTCTCAATCCCTCTCTAAATATTTTTTATTTATTTTTATTTTTATTTTTAAACTTAAGTTTTATTTTAAAAACAAAAATCTTAAAATTAATTAAATGAGCTATAAATGAGGTATTTTATCCTTGTCCCACTTTCCAAAAATCCTCGAAGAGAAGAAGAGTGGGAAGGATTGCAGTGAACTTTACAAAATGAATGATATATGTTACTTTCTAAATGATTGTATTAAGCATGAAATACTCATCGGTAAAGAGCTATTAACTTTTTTTTTTGTGGAATGAGGGTAGTACCTCCGAGATTTTATTAAAATGTCATGACTTGTGGTGGAGGAATACCGTGGTTATAAATAATATCAATGAAATTAATAAATAAGGAAGTACTACTTTCCTTACAAAAAGAACAAGTTAAAGCAATAAAAAAAAAAGGCAAAATACAAATACATAAACTCCAGTGCTGGGCAAACCATACCTGTCAATCTGAACAAGCGTCCTGATATGTAGTGGTAGGTCGGTTGGACCATATTCCTGGTATCTACGATGATGTCAACCATTGGTAGCAAGTGCATCTGTAACTTGGTTTCCCTCTTTGAAAATGTGGGAGACGATATCTCTGTCAGATGAAACGATATCTACAATATGTGTGAGTATCCTCTGGATAGGCCACGGTTCGCCACCTCTGGTGATGCAGTGAATGGCAACATCCGAATCTGCCTCAACCCAAATATCTGACAAACCAAGATATCTAGCCAATAGTATCCCATCACGAATAGCCCTGAGTTCTTCCTCTAATATCATACATTGTCCATATGAAGTTGAGAAAGCCCTGATACAATTTCCTATCTAGTCCCTGATGATGCCTCCTTCGCTTGCAAACCCATTCTTGACACAACCATCGGTGTTGATCTTAACATATCCAAATGATGGAAAGCACCGCCAAATCATATAGGGGAAGAGGATTGGGGGAAAGTCAAAGAAATACCAAAAAGTATAGCAAACTGCATGTCATTACACCAATGTAACTGTAGGAATAGTCCACTAAAATGGAGGAAGGATACCATACGGTAAACTCTCTAGATAATACATCTCAAGCTCATACGTATGTTCATATGCTTTGAATTATTCATCTCAATCCAAAGAAACCAGAAAATCAATAGAGGAATAATGATGCGAATGTGACCGGTCCTTGCAAACTGTCCAGAATACCTCCATTTCAGAAATCTCTGTCTGACACTCTCTCCTGTACTCATGGTAATCTGGAGTAAAGCCCCAAAATATTGTCAAACATGATCTGAAATACTGCTACCAGTAAAAATATGAGTGATGGTCTCAATCTCAGAACAACGCTGACATCGAGAAGCCAAATGACAGTCGATCCTCCTCTGGATAATGACATCATCTGATATTAAATCCTGCCATAGTCTCCAATAGAAGAACGAAACGGTAGTAGGTATGATAGGGTTCCACAATATGTAAAATGAAACCTCCGTATCTGAATATCAGATGCCCACCTAGGCAATATAAGACCACTCTTGTCTTTATTTACCAATTGGCCAGAAACCCTCTTGTAGTGCTCCAAACAATCGATGACCCTTCTGATAGACTTCTTCTATCCATTGGTAAATATAATCATATCATCAGCAAAAGCAAGATGAGAGACAAGAATACTACCTCCATGTCGATACTGCATACTAGGATATGTCTGAAACCTCTGAGTAAGTAATCGAGAAAAGTAATTCGCAGCAATAATAAATAATACAAGGCAGAAATGAACTCAATCTGTTGTTCAACAGCTTTGTGATAAGGTTATTGAACACCATACACAGGCTGATAGGTCATTAATCCGTTCATCTACAAGCATTTGCCCTCTTTGGAAGCAAAATAATAGATGTAGCAGCAAATCTTCTCGACAAATTACCACCCTCAAAGAAATCAATGATGACACTGTATACATCATCATGTATAATATCTCAACAGTGTTGATAGAACAATGATGAAAATCCATCAGGGCCCGTAGCACTATCAGCATCAATACTGAAAACAGCCTCCAACGCCTCATCAATTAAAGGGAGATAGTTCAACGTCATATTGTCTGCCTCCATCAGTATCCTAGGTATGACATCATGACGAATATACTCTAGAGGCTATGAAGGAGCTGATAATAATTCCTGAAAAAAATTGATTACCGAGCTCTGAATATTCGCTGGAGTGGTAAGAACTTTCCCTGCCTAAGTCGTGATGGTCCTGATACGAGATTTGATCAGTTGTCCTTGTACCAGCGAATGAAAATATCAGGTGTTGCGATCTCTTTCACATACCCAACGAGAGCCGACCTTTTGCTTCCAAAAACCCTTCTCAATAGCTAAGGTCCGGTTCAAATCAGCCGGTGCATGATGAAGTGAGTCACGGTGCTCCGGTGTAGGATTAACCTCAAAATCAATCTCTGCCTGGTCAACTCTCTCCTCAGCGTCCCTAACTCTCTCGGGCACATGACCAAATACTCTTCGATTATACCACCTTAGTCCCTATTTTAGCCTAAAGAACTTCTCCCAAAGGGTAGTCATTCCTATAAGATGAGTAAGGAGTGACCACTTTTGATAAACGAAGGTTGAGAAGTCATGATGTTTGGTCTAAACATTGAGCAATCTAAATGGTGTAGGACCCGAATCATCATAAAAAATCCACTGTAAAAGTAGAGGTGAGTGATCAGATGAAGTATGATTCAGATGAGTCACGATAAGCTGTCCACAAAAATCTGCAGCTAAAGAGTTAATCAAAACTCTATCCAATCTCTTATTAACCCTGCCATTCATCCAGGTAAATTGAGACCCAGAAAAGCTAGCGTCCTCTAAGCCACAGTCCAACATCATATCAGAAAAATCAGTAAAACTACGATCTTGATGACTATGACCGGTACGCTCACCATCATGTGTGATAACGTTAAAGTCACCCCAACAAGCCAAGGATTATCCATAGAGAGGAAAATGTCGTGAAGACTCGTCCACAAGTCCCTCCTAACATAGGTCTGACAAGCAGCAAAAACAGAAGTCAAGTAAATAGGCCTTGCTAGTTTAGGATCCACAACTCTGACATGTAGGAACTGGATATGATCATCAATAACAGTAACGGTAGTACCCACATTCCCGAATACCTAAATCTTATTCGACTTATTCTGAACCCCACAGTTGAAATGTAGATAATGATGAACAAAATCAAACCTCCTCTCCAAAACTATAGGCTCCAGAATAACAAAGATATAAACCTGATGAACCTGAATAAATTTTCTTAGGCGCCTGCAAGTAGCTACACATCTCACATTCCATATGATGGCACTCATAGGGACGTGGAATGCGAGGATGTACTCTGTGACTGACTCCTAGTGATCCTCCTGCTCTGGAATTGGATGTCGGTTGCTTGTGGATGTCTCTTTCGTACAACAGGTACAAATCCATCATCCTCTGTCCTCTCACTCAAACCAACCAAATCATCATGAGAAGATCTACGGAAGGGGCCCTACTGGTGAACCTCAATCTGAGATGAACCCTCTGTATTCGACTGAGCCAATTGGAAAGAATTAATAGATGCCTCCACGTTCTGATGACAAACGGGATGAGGAGACGTAGAAATGGGTGTCTGAACCCTACCTTGTGTCTGGCTTGGAATATGAGCAACCCTGGTGACTGTGTCTGATGGATAATCAAATATCTGTGACCTTTACAATATCTCATCCTGCATCGGATCATAGAATATAGTAGAAGTCAATGGCGGAGTAGATGTATCAGACACTGGATGTTGTGCAATCATGGTATGAGTAGACGGTAGTAAAGTCAATAATAAAGTATCTGGAGGTGCTATGGAGTCGGAAGGGGCCTCAGGATGAGCTTGAATCACATAATCTGCAAGGGGATTGAAATATGAAGAATAAGAAGATTTGGCAGTCTGGGAAAGAAGCTAAAGTAGTAACATCCGAAGTAGAAGTAGGCGATAGTATTGGATCAACCTGGAAAGCTGATGTGCTGGTAACTGGCGAAACTATAACAATGGGAGGAGGGACTGAAGAAACAACTGACTGGGTCTGAATATGAGTCTGATGAACAACTGTGCTATTAACTGCTGGATTCGATGTGGATCGTCCATTCTTTGTGCTGCCCTACCAATGATTTCCTTCGCGTTTTCTCTGTACCCCGATTAAGTTTGGAGTAATGTGGGTTCGAGGCACCTGTCTAATTTATTTTTTTTATTTAAATGAGACAAAGCACCCAAAATCACCCTATCTCATTCTGATACTAAAACGGAGCAAAAATACCCGCTCTTGTCCTATCTCATCTGACCGAACGAATGAAGTGATGCATTTTCGCATCATTCGAGGCGGGGCACATTTCTTTTACCATAGTGATATTGAAAGTAATATCAACATGCTTATGGCAAAAAATCAAATTGTTTAGGAATATGTTAACATTATTTTGAAATAACTTTTCTAACGAAACATAATTATAGAATGACATACCCGATTTGAAATTTTTTAAATACTTTTGACAATGAATATTATGCTTATAGTTAATTACCTTAGTTTAAATTTTAAACAATTAAAACATTTTTTCGCTATATAGTCATTCTCGACAACCAATAGTATAGTAGTTAAATGTTGAAAATTATTCTGACGTCAAATTAGAATTTGTAACCAGATTGTTGTCAACTTCAACGACTACAAAATATAGTTGTTGAATGTCACATTTAACGACTACGTAGATCTGGTAATCGAATGTTTAATTTTTCTCTACTTCCAACAACAAGATTCAATAAGTTGTTATTTTACTATATTAACAACTAGAAATTATGGTTGTTGGATATTTATTATACTATTTGTGTTTATAACAATCAATTACATAGTCGTTGAATATCAATAGTTATTTTGACAGGATTTCTTGATTTGATTTCCACTCTCAACAACCAATATTAATTTATTCATAGAAAATATAGAATTAACGATTAGATTTTTTTGTCGTTATAACATATTTCCAACTAATTCAAAGTTCAATTGTTCACCATCTATGTTCTATTATAAGTGCGTTTTACTCACTTAATTTAGGCCACAAACATGGATAATTGTTAATAAATATGTGTAATATAGCTTAATTCGATATAATTTGTGTTTTGCAGGACAACAATGATGAATAAGATGGAAATTATGAGAAAAAGCGAAAAAATGGTTAAAATGAAGCAAAATCAAAGTTTGAGAACTTAAGCGCGAATACTAAAAAATTGTGTCGATCTCAGATAAAGATTTGAGAGTGTTAGACATCAATTGGATAAGAAAAGAAGTCAAATGGATGAAATATAGTCAAAATACTATCATATATTAACTTCCAGTCGAAAAAGTTATGCTTTGAATTTTTAGTCTCAATTTGAGACCCATTTTGGACATAAAAACGTTCGAATTTGAAAACTCATACTTCGGAAATATTTGTAGCCCTATGAGTTATCTTTCCAATGTATTTTGAATCGCCTCAATCGGATATCAGAAGAGAAAAATACTACCAAAATACTGAATAATGTCCGATGGAAAAAAAAAATATAACTATGCGATCACATAGTTATAAATCTATGCGACCGTATAGAATGTTTCAGAGAATTTTTTGACAAAATTTATTGTTCTATGCGACTGCATTCAACATATAAGAACTGATTTTTGATGAATGGACCATAGTGAAATCAATAAAACTCTACTTCTTTTTGTCCTTTTTCTCTCCATTTTTTTCTTATGCTATTTCCTCCTTGCAAGGCAAAACTTTGTTTGTGCAAAAATGGATGATTCATTTACATCGACACGACATTTAAACTACCTAGCATTGTCAAAATTCCGTGTTGTCTAATTTAAAGAATTGCTTATCATGTGTCTAATTTAAAAGTCTTCTTTTGCTCATCAAACCTGTTAGAATTTAGGTATGACCCGAATTCTTTTGTTGAGGTCATTGAAGTATTGAAGAATTCTAATTGAAGTGCACGTCATGAAGAATTCAAATTTGAAATGCTGTTGGAGTCATGTGATGATCAAATTTCAATAATAATTAGGAGTTTGACTTGAAGGAGGACTTTTGGATGGCAAAAGACACTTTTTGGAGCATTAACCGATGGATAAATTTTGGGGCAGAACCCTGGGCGTCGGGATCAAGCGCCCAAGTGCCGGGGTCCGGGTCGGGTCGGGCCCGCAGCAAGTTTTCGGCCCGAATGAATATTTTTTCGCGTTTTTCTTCCACTACTTCGTTTTGGACTCAGTTTTTTGACATCCTACTTCATCAACAACTCTACCAAACGGTCTTGGATGTCCTCTACATATTTTCTATAAATACTGGGCTCTTCTATACAATTTCATAATGTGAGATTTATGATTACTAACTTTTAAGATCATTGTAATATTTTTCTCTCTTCTCCATTATTCTTGATGTAATAAAATCTCCTAATTCATCTGTCATATTCTTGTCTTCTTTTATTCTTTTGTTCTTAATCACATACTTTATTATTTTGTCATATAACTTCAACATCTCAATCCATTGATTGATGTCACAACAAGTGATATCAATCCTAACAAACGGTATCAGAGTAATTCTGGTATTAGCTTCTTTTTTTGTAACAAGTGGTATCAGAGCCAAGGTTCATTTCAGCAGAGCGTAATGTTTGATTTGTTCGAAATTTTTGTTCGTGATGGTTTCCATGAAGTATGACATTCCGCTTTTGGATCGAAAAACTATATTTTCGCTATGGCAGGTTAAGATGCGTGCAGTACTTACACAACTGGATTTGGATGATGCGTTGTTGAGAATTGACAAGATGCCCACAACTTTGACCGCAGAGGAGAAATTACGGAAGGATAAAAAGGTAATTTCTCACATTCATCTTCATCTATCATATAGTCGTGATACTCTTACCATAGAGATACTCATATACTATTCATCTTCTTATTTTAGAGATATGATCTTGTATAGTCGTGATACTCTTACCATAGAGGAAGTATATGATGCTTTGTATTCAAAAGAGAAGATGAAGCATTTGGTTTATGAGGCCAGGGGTGGAAAAGGCCTGATTGCTCATGGTGGTTTTGAAAGGGGCAGATCGAATGCTAAGTTTAGTAATCAAATTTGTAACTATTGCAAGAAGAAGGAGTACTTAAAGAAAGATTGCTACAAATTGCAGAATAAAGAAAGGATGGCTGCAAGTAGACATTCAGATACTTTAGGCGAAGCAGACATTGCAGAGAACGTTGTAAGTGATGGAGAACTCTTAGCTATTTCTAACATTGAGTTTAATCGGAAGAGGATTGGATTCTTGATTCAGTATATATCCTCATAAGGACTTGTTTGCTACATATGAAACTATTTCCAAAGGTGTCGTGGTTATGTGAAACAACGCATCTTGTCGGGTTGCTGGAATTGGTACAGTCAGATTGAAGCTTTTGGATGGGACAATTAGAACACTTGGTCAGGTTCGACATGTTCCAGATTTGAAGAAGAATCTCATCTTGTTGTCTACTCTTGATTCAAAGGGTTATGAGTTCTTTGGTGGAGGTGGAGCCTTGAAAGTTTGTAAGGGTGTCCAAATTGTATTGGAGGGACGAAAAATGTCTCAATTATACATCTTGTAGGGACATGGAGAATTTGGAAGGATCAATCAGCACAGGTTCAGTACCGTGATGGACATTAAATTTGGTACAATACCTTTAAGAGCTCATAAATGGTCAGATTTGAAAAATACAACTAAGTGGAATTTCGAAAATATGGGTAATACCGCTTTGCCATCATCTCCTGCGATGTCATTGTATTCAACTGCTAGGAACAGACCAAGTGGAACAAGGTATGATTTTGTTGAGCATGCTTTAAATGGAATAAAAGGTGTACAATTTAGCAATGAGCCTTCTGTAATTGATTCTACTTTGGGATGTGTTACAACCCATTTTAATTAATTCAAAATCATTATGATTTTTTGGAATCTAAGATAATTCTGCAGAATAGTGCTTGGATTCATTGAAAGAGGTGGAGTATTTTGTATTTTGTTAGAGAAATTAATTTTTTTGATTATTGTTGAAGAAGCTAGTTCATTCCTTGGAATAATTCGTGTCAAGGTGGAGATTGTTAGAATTTGGGTGTGACTCGAATTCTTTTGTTAAGCTATTTGAAGTATTGAAAAATTCTAATTGAAGTGCACGTCATGAAGAATTCAAGTTTGAAATACTATTGGAGTCTTGTGAAGATCAAATTTCAATGATAATTAGGAGTTTGACTAGAAAGAGGACTTTTAGATGGTAAAAGACACTTTTTGGAGCATTAATCGAGGGATAAATTTTGGGGCAGAACCTTGGGCACCTAGGCGCCGGGATCGGGCGTCCAGGCGCGGGGGTCCGGGCCAGGTCGGGCCCACAGCAAGTTTTTAGCCCGAATGAATGTTTTTCATGTTTTTCTTCTCCTACTTCGTTTTGAACTCAGTTTTTTGGCATCCTACTTCATCAACAACTCTACCAAGGGTTTTTGGACGTTCTCTACATATTTTCTATAAATACTAGGTTCTTCTATACAATTTCATAATGTGAGATTTATGATTACTAGTTTTTAGGATCATTGTAATATTTTTCTCTCTTCTCCATTATTCTTGATGCAATAAAATCTCTTAATTCATCTGTCATATTCTTGTCTTCTTTTATTCTTTTGTTCTTAATCACATACTTTATTATTTTGCCATATAACTTCAACATTTCAATCCATTGATGTGTGTCACAACAAGTGATATCAATTCTAACAAGTGGTATCAGAGTAATTCTGATATTGTCTTGTTTTTGTAACAAACCCAAATGAAGGCAAAAAAGACAAACAATTAAAATACAATATGAAAGTGAGCTTGGATCAGCCAGTTACATTTAGTTGTTGGGGATATGTACTCAAAGTTTAGGGTTTTACTGTAATTTGATTAACATTTTGAATGTTATTAATCAATAATAGAGTTTTATTTATTTCTATAAAATGAAGTTACATTATATTTTGAGTATGTGTATAAAGTGTTTTCGAGTGATGAGTGAAATACAAAATATGGTGGTTAGTTTCGAAGGTACTATTTTATATATTGATTGAGAGTGTGTGTTATTCGCATTTAGAATTTGCCGACTAGTCCAAAGAGTAAAAGAGTCTACTTAAATATTTTCTTTTGATTAGCTCAGTATTTGGTGAGGATCGAATTACCACTTCGATTTAATTGTAAAGAAACTTTGGTTATTTAATTTAATTTAATTTTTTAATATTTCGAGAGGTTGATCTTAGATATTTAGTGGAATAAATCTAAAATAATAATTGATTGGACTTTTCGAATAGGATTATATGTGTTCAATTATTACAACTTGGTTTATATTGGTCTGATTGAGTCCCTTTCGTAGCTCCCTAAAGTTCAAAGACTTAATTATAGAAATAATTGAAGTATAAAGGTTAACATGTTCCTTGTTAAAGTTGGATGAAGTAAACTGGTTGATCAAAAGTCAAAGCAAATTTTAATTAATTAAAATCAAATTCAAAATTTGTCCACGTATCGCGAGTTTGACCGTACGTGTTCTATGTTACTTATAACTTAAGTTTAAATTTCAAGATACTATAATAACCTAAGCATCTTTGAATAAGGAAACCAGGTTACTCATGTCTATTTTAAAATTTTGAAGTTCAGAGATTTTTCATAATAAGTGTTCTTGATCTCTAAGAACTAATTAGATTTGTGTTGTTGAAGTACTACTTATTTTTTATTCTTTGTTATTTTTCGGCGTTCACTCATAGGTGCAATCTGAATTTGAAGAATACTAAAGAAGATTCAAAAGTTGGAGACAATTTAAGAAAATCAAGATTGTTGATTAAAGTCAGAGATTCAAAGAATTCATACAAGGCGGAAGAAATTAATCATGTGGTGGTATTGCGCTTTAAATGTCTAACCAAAATTTGTCGTTTTGGGTATTTTCAGTTATAATCAAATCAAAATTTTCAAAATGCATTTTGGGTGTTTTCAAAACAATTTTTCAAAATGTCGAAAAGAATATATTTTCAACAATCTTAAAATAGATTCTCGAATTCAAAACTCAAAACACAAAGAGAACAATTCCTAAATTTCCAACATTAATCTGGTATATTCTTTATCATGGATTCATATACCGTCTAGTGAAATTGCAAGTCTTAAGGGTTTACTTTGATATCAATTAAAATCTAGATTTTAATTTAAATCAAAGTCAATAATACATTTTAACTGCATATTTTATAGGTCCTAAAAAATTTTAACCACACATTTCATCAATTTCTATCAAAATTTGTTAAAAAAATTGATTTCAATCCCCATGAAACACAGGCTTAATCTCTTTTAGGGTGTAATTTACAATATTATGGCGAACTAGTTTGCTAAGCCCCCGTTTGACAAACTTATAAATCATTTATAAGTAGGAATGCTAAGAGAAGAAGAATAATACTCAAACACGGATTGCAAACAGGGGCAAGAACAGGTGCTACGTTGGCAGCACCTATACGGCTAATTGTTTTTAGTTTTTCAAACTATTCAACGATGTTGCGTCAAGTGTCCTCTTATTCTTAATCATTCTCACTGAGCATGTTTGTGTAGCATGATTGGTAAGAGAATTACATTACAAAGAGATTAACATGTAGAATTGAAGGTCAAAAAGTTTGAAAAAAAAAAAAAGGTGCTTTTAAGCGGTATTAAGCGTGCTCCGAACTTCCCACCAAATAATAACTCTGAGAATTTTAATCAAATAATAGATCGGTCAAATATTCTTTCCCTGGAATTACACTCTCATCAAGCAACCAATTCTCTAGCATTGATAACGGGACAAGTGCAATCGGGTCGGGTTTGCTTTCACCTTGAAAAAAACTAGCCTCAGGAGAACCAGATCTCGAAAACCCCGAATTCGAAGAACTCTCAAACGACGTTAGATTGTTGATTGAATTCGAAGAAATGGATTGTTCAGATTTCGGCGTATTTGGCAACCAATCTTTAAGCAGTCTGGCTATGTTTTCAATGCTAGATGCATACGTGAATCCTTGGGGCTTCAACTCGGGTACTAAATCAGGTTTCAATTCGAGTATTTGGATTGTGTTTTGTTGTGACAATGCATCCTCAAGGGCCTGTTTGGCTGTTTTGATATCAGCTTGAAGCCTCCTTTCCCATTGGCCTCTTGAAATTGATTGTGAAGATGATGAGAATCGGTTATGGATTTCAGGAGGTGATTGAAGCTTTTTCAGTTTCTTTTTCAAATGGATATTCCAATAGTTTTTAATGTCATTATCTGTTCTTTCAGGAAGGTAAGATGCTATGGCTGCCCATCTGCAACAAAAGTTATAAAATTCCCATCAATAGCAAATTAAGTTTTGTTCTCTATCCAATGCGTAATGTTTCTCATTTTTATCGATATTTAGGGTGTGTTTGAGCCACGTTATTTTGAAAGAATGTATTCTGGAATAATAGATTGATAAAGAATATGTGGTTGAAAAAGAAAAAAAAGTTATTGATGTGATAGAAAATATTTTATTGAAGAATGTGTGGTTGAAAATGAGTAGAAGAATGATATTGAAAATTTTAATGTGTACCAAACATGCTTACTCCCTAAAAAAAAGTAAAATTAAGCACAGGTAAACATACTCCAAGACTTGTTCTTAATGAATTTGAGATTGGATACATAAATTTTTATTATCACTGCTTTCGATTCTTGCAAATAATTTGCCCTAATACTTATATATATTTAGAAAAATGACAAAAAAAAAGTGGAAAAGGGAGGAAAAACACATACTTGTTACCCAAAAGAGCTTGTAGCTGAATAATCATTTTCTCTTCATGATTAGTGAAGTTACCCCTCTTCATCCCCGGCCGGAGATAATTAGCCCACCTTAGCCTGCAACTTTTACTGCATCTTCTCAGACCTGCATAAAAAACCACATAGAACAACACAAAAACTAGTAAAAAACCTTTGAAACTGTTAAGTATAATGTTGTTTTTACACTGCCCTAGAGTTCATGCTAAACAAATCTTGGATAACTCATTTTGAACTCAGTATCAGACAGTACAATGATTAATATTTTAACTAACCCGTAATTATTGGAACAGCCCTCCAATTTCCGGGGCCATGTTCTTGAACGTAAGAAACCAGCATTATGTCTTCTTCAGGAGTCCATGGCCCCTTTTTCACTCCCATTTTATCACAGCAAGGAGGTCTTCCCATATTGCGCTTTGTTCTTAATTCTGTTCTTCTATAACTCTTCTTGATACAGCCTTTTCTTCCTCTTTGTTTCTTCTTCGAAATTCGGAAAAAAGGGTTTCAAGGGATCTGTATATATAGAAGTCGATCCACATAGTTTAGAAGTTTAAAACGTTAAAAAGACGGATCTAGCTAGTGGATAACAGCAAGAATTGCACTTGAAACGTCTATATAATTATTTAAATGTCGTCTATTAGAGACGGGCCAGACGGCAGACGTCCTAACTGCACTAATCTATAACAAGGAAAAAGGACCCAAAGAACCAAAAGATGACAGCAAATGCATTAACTCCACCATGGACTAGCTAAGTTCAGCTGTGTCTAATACCATTTCTGCAGCCTCACCAAACCCGCGTGGCATTTAATGATGTTTGCCTTTGCAAATTAAAGGAAAAAAAAAAAAAAAAAACCCTAATATGGGCATTTTTGTGGGAAATACCTACAAATGGCCTAAATAAAGGTATGGCCTTTGACCATCCAAAAGTAGTAAACTACCAAAAATACCCCCAAATACAAAATTTACAACTAAGTTATTATAGTATAAAGAAAATAACAATTAAGTCCTAAAAGATTTATTTTAATCTCAAAGTTATAATATTTTCTCAAACCAACTTAACTATGACTGATAATAATAAAATGAAAAGACCTAGAACTAAAAGAGATCTATATAAAATTAAAACAATTGCAAAAAATAAAAGAGAAATTGAATTCGAAAATGAAATTGATAAGATAGGATATCAAGAACAATTATTTGCATCTCAAGAAATATTAAAATACTTCAAAGAAAACTTAATAGAAAATTTTGCTAGAGGAATTATAAGATCTATAATCATTAAAGATATACAGAATATTATAGATAAATTAGAAAAAAGAATAATGAATATCTCAAAATATAATATACCTTTGAACCAAGTATAGATATACTAACAGATCTTGACATTATAAATTCTCAAACATTATTAGATTTTGAAGATTTAATTAAAAATCTATAAACGAGAAGACCTATCACAAATAGATTACCACAAGAATATAAGAAATTAAAATTTAATTTAACTTTAAGATTTTATATATCTATAATTAATAATAAGTTGGAACTTGATAAATTAAAGAAATACATAGAATACATGACTATTTTAAAATTTACTAGATTTTAAGATTTATTTGATTTTTGTTAGCTCAAAGTAGCATTCCCCTAAATTGGTATTAGAGTCATAGAGATCATGGACATTACAATTATAAAAACGGATTAGTATTACAAAATAGAAGAAGAAAAATGCAGTTATATACTTCTAGAACCTACTCCTAAGAAATTAAAAACAATAACATTAATGATAATCAAAGAATTACCAAGAGAAGTAAAAGAACAAATTATAAATAAATTAATAATGGGATCATTAAAAGATATATATATATATATATATATATATATATATATATATATGAAAAATTATTATAGAACTTGAAAAAGAAGAAATTATGTTATATTACAAAAATTATGAATAACTGTAGAATTATAAAAATAGATAATTATTATAAATTAGAAACAGAAAAAAGAAATTATATAGTTTTAGAACGTATACCTAAAAAATTAAAAATAACAACATTAAGATTAATTAGAAAATTACCTAGAGAAATATAAGCACAAATATTATATAAATTAATAGTATAATCAATAAAAGAATGGCATTTAGAGTTAAATTAAAAAAAAAAAAAAAACCAATTAAAAATCCTAATAAATTTTAAATAAATTAGATTATGTTTCCATATCAAAGTTAATTAATTAGGGATTATTAAAATCAATTACAACCTCCAGCAGTCGTTTCTCTCCTCCCCTTTCCTCCATTATTTTCACCATTTTCCCACTCAAACCCAGCAACCGACTCTCTCTCTCTCTCCCTCAATTCTTTTCACCATTTTTCCCATCATCAGGATTTAGTTTCATTCACAAAGATAATTACAAGATATGTGATAACTGAAGAACCCTGAATCGATGAACCAGCACCATACCCTGAAACTGGGCTCATATTCCATCTCTCAGCGTCGTCCCATTTTGAAGGCATGGCCTTCCACCTTTAAATTGGTACGTCGATTTTCTCTTTTCTACTTTGAGTGATGATTACTTTACTTTGATTTGTGAAGCCCAAACAATTCAACTATGAAATTAAATTTCCTAATTTGATGAAGTACCATACATGATTAGTACATATTCTGAATCAACATTATTTGTGTCTGCAGTTAATACCATAGGATGTTTGTGCGTCTATTTGATAAAATAAAAAAAAAATTAACAGTTAATTACCAACTTATTTTTTTATTTTCTTTCCATTTTCTAGTTGTTCCTTTCTCAGGAGCATTTTGAGAAAACGAGTTTAATCTTATTTATCATGGAAGAAGATAATTTAGTCCAAACATTCACCCCACAAGTTGTTGAGGAACACAAGCCTAAAGTTGGCCAAGAGTTTGAAACAATTGAAGGTGCATATGAGTTTTATAACACATACGCAAGAGAAGCTGGATTCAATGCTAGATTGTTTAACACTAAGAAGAGGTCCGGCACTAACGAACTTATTTGGAAACAATTTGTTTGCTATAAGGAAGGAGAGACTGATGATACATATCAAAAAAAGTATAAACACACAATTGAACGGACATGTGAAAGACAAAGAGGCATCGTTCGGGTGGGTTGCAAGGCTAAATTAACTATGACGAGACCAAAGTCTTCTGTAAATTGGATTGTTAGTAGCTTTGTAGAGTCTCATAATCATGCACTTACAAGTCCTACGAGAGTTCACTTACTAAGATCTCATCGCCATGTTTCAAATGCGAAAAAAGCCTTGGTAAAGCAAATATGGAGGTCCTCAAAATATTGGATGTACCGAGAGAGATATCAGAAATTATGAAAGAGATCTGAGAGAAGAAATGAAGGGAATTGACGCTGAGTCTTTAATTGAATTATTCACGTTAGAGAAAGAAAAAAATTCAAGTTTTTACTTTGATTATGATAGAAATAGTGAAGAGAGTTTCGTTAGGTGTTTTTGGGCTGATTCTTACTCGAAACGAGCATATAACATTTTTGGTGATGTGGTTATTTTTGATATGACATACAACACAAATAGATATGGGATGATTTTTGCTCCATTGACTGGAGTCAACCATCATGGCCAGACAATAATATTTGGATGTGGTTTTTTAAGTGACGAGACAGTAGAGTCATTTATTTGGTTATTCAATAGTTGGTTGACTGCTATGCCTAAGTGTGCACCTCAAATGATCATTACAGACCAAGATCCTGCAATGATAAGAGCAATTGTCGAAGTTCTTCCAAATACTTCTCATCGCTATTGTATATGGCATATTCTAAATAAGTTTTCTGAAAAATTTAATACAATAATTTATCGGGACAACTATCATTCTATAAAGAACATTATTTTACATTCGGAGAATAGTGAAGAGTTTGAAACAAGATGGATAAATATGTTACAGTCTACTAAATTGATAGATAATGCTTGGCTTCAACAAATATATGAGATGCGTGCTAGATAGGTCCCTGCATATGTTAAGCATATTTTTGCAACATGAATGTCAAGTATTCAAAGAGCAGAAAGTTCCCATTCATTTCTTAAAAGGTACATTTCCAAAAAAAAAAACTCATTGATGGATTTTATTATATGCTTTAATAGAGCACTTGGGCACCAAAGATATCAAGAGTTAATGGCTAATCATTGTGATATTAATGAAAAACCACTATTGAAGTCTTTGTGGCCAATGGAGGCACAAATGTCGAAGGTTTATACAAAAATGATTTTTCAAACTTTCCAAGATGAGATTTTTGAGAGTCAAGCATACATCATACATACATTATGTGAAGATGAATCAAGTGTGACTTATACTACTTAAAGGGTTGATGAAGTTTCTACATCAAGATCTCGAAAACTTATTTATATTAAGTCTTCAGATACTATACATTGTAGTTGTCAACAATTTCAATGTGAAGGAATTCCATGTAGACATATGTTGGCATATTTCAGGATCAAACAAATATTGCAATTGCCAAGTCAATATATTCTTCAAAGGTGGACCAAAAATGCAAAGATTGGTCAAGTTTGGGATAAGGATAATGAAGAACTAGATGACACTCCAAACCAGCCATTGATGTTAAGGCATTCTAAACTATCTCATTTTTCTTCGGTTGTGGTTGATGATGCATCTCTCACTGGGGAAGGAGCTAATCACTTGATGGATGGGTTAAAGGATCTTCACAGTAAAATAAAGGAAATTAACATCGGCAGTGGTATTCAAAAGCTATTTACTACACAAACAAGTATTGAAGAGCACGTAAGCATCAATGAACCACCACAAGTAAGAGCAAAAGGGTGTGGAGAAAGACTAAAAAAGCCAAAAGAGAATGCAGTGAGCAAAGAACGAATTTGTCATGGACGTAGACTTTGTGGCCAATCACACGATAAGAGAAATTGTCCAACATTACTTGAAAGGTACTGTAAATTTGTCATATCATTTTGGTGGAGAATTCAATAACTCATAAATAATGTCAATGCAATTATTTTTTAGATCCTCTAGTTCCAAATGAAGAATGGCTGCCACCATTTACCTTTTGCAATATTTCATGTAAGTTATTGAATTTGAATGTTTGTGATAAATTATTTATGAGTACATTGTTTTTCTTCAATTTTGTAATGCTCATACTTATCTTGCTGATTATCAATATTGCAGGGCAAAACAAAGAGATAAATCAAGTGATCAAATGACAAATCCAAACAATAATGTGGACAATTGCCTCACTCTTTATCTGTTGAATGTCATTAGTGGCAAGATAAATGGATAAATCAAGTTTTTGCAGTTGGACCAACTCTTACTTTTCTTTTGATTGTTAATAGTGGCAATACAGATTGCACGTTTGAATTTTTTTAGAGGATTGGTATTAATTAGAAGATGCTTGTTAGTGATTTTTATTACTCAACCAATTGTACCCACTCTTTCTCATTCGATCACTTAAAATTTATGTTCAATACGTACACATCTTTACGATGTCTGTACAACTTGATCATTTCATATGTACTCATTGTGTTCAATTATTAACAGAGACATTCAGAATGTAAGAAAATGAAATTAATAAAGGATGAAATGCTCTTCTAATAGAAGAGAAAGCAAGATAAGGCCAATTGAGCTTGATATATATATATATATAAAGAATAAGAATAATCTAAAACCTATACTGATGAACTGATTGGCTGAGGAAAACTAACACTACACAATAAAATTTCAACAAGAAAATGATATACAACCGACATAAAATAGAGACAAAATGGTCTTCAACATCATCCTTTCTGCAGTGACATTTATGCATTTTTTGCCTTCACGTTTCATTTGATCCCTTTTGTTCCTTTTGTTGATTACCATCTCGCTGCCCAAATTCAAATCCCCCAATTTCCCACATGCCCAACCAAGCTCACCAACGACATTTCATCGGGCTCAAAACCTTTCTCCCTCATCTCCTCAAACAATTCCACTTCCTCTTTAGCAAATCCTATCTTGGAATAGCCTGATATCATTGAGTTCCACGACACCAAATCCCTGTCATCCATTTCATCGAATAGTTTGCGTGCAAAACCTAGTTGAGCACACCATGAATACATGGGTTCAGTGAGTGTACCACATGAAAATCTGCCAACTGTCCAAAACCCCCAAAAATTGTTGTAGCATAAAGGGTTCCCTTCGCGATCAACTCCACTCATACGCAGCCGAGTTAAGTTCAGGACCGCATCGTTCGTCCAAGATAAAATCGATTACGAGCCCAGTTTGTGAATGGAACTAAATCCTGATGATGGGAAAAATGGTGAAAAGAATTGAGGGGAGGAGAGAGAGAGAGAGTCGGCTGCTGGGTTTGAGTGGGAAATGGTGAAAATAATGGAGGAAAGAGGAGGAGAGAGACGGCTGCTAGGAGTTGTAATTGATTTTAATAATCCCTAATTAATTAACTTTGATATGGAAACATAATCTAATTATGTATAACTTAACTAATGGAATTAATGAAGATAAAAGAGATTTTAGATAAAAAATTAGCAAGAGTAAAAGAAATAAATCAACAAATACAAGATGAACTCTTAAAACTTGAAAAAAATAACAAAATCACAAGAAAAACAAATATTAAAATTAAAACAAGAAATGAATAAAGAAATGGCAAATTATTATCAAAAATCAAAAGAATTAACAAATAATAAATCTATAAAACAAAAGTGTGATAAAATAATAAAAGATTGCAAAGATACTGAATGTAGGACAAATTACTTAAGTCAATCCAAGAAAAGATGACAAATTATTAAAAATGTCAATAGGTGAATATATAGAAGAACTGAAAACATTAATAAAAATATTAATAGATGATATTCAAAACATAAATAATGAAATAAAAGAAGTAAGAAACGATATTAATATTCTAAAACTTGAGATAAGAAAATTAAAAGAAAATAATAAAAGTAAAGATAAGATAATAGATAAAAAAAATTATAGAAAAAAAAATGTCTAGAATATGGGAAAAAACATGTTGAACAAGAAAATATAATAATAGAAACAGGAAGTATGGATGATAAATTTAGGAAAAAGATTCTACCAAGAGTAATAGAAGAAGAAGAAAAAAAATGGAAAAATCTAAAAAAAAAAAGCACTAGGAAAATTAGAGATGAAAGAAAATCAGGATAATAAAGAAAACAAATATGAATGAAGAATTAGATTTACTTATAGAAAATTTTTATTAATTAAGTTTAGAAAATTTAGAAGAATATCAAGTCCTAGTGAATACTGGATGAGGACAAAATAGAGCAGAATCTTCTAACAAACAAGAAATATTAGACCCAGAGGAAGTTATGCATCTATATACAATAAATCATATAGACAATATTATGACAAGACAAGAGATAGACAAACACCAAGAGGAAACAAATATAGTAATAAGTTTGAATCAAGTGATAATTACGATAAACCCGTTAATCATGGAGGAGCAAAATTAGATTTAGATTGTAAAATAGATATTAAGAAATCATTAGTAACTTGGGCAGATTCAATGATATTATTCTTTTTATATAATAAAGATGATACATAGGAAAGTACTGAAAGAAGAATAAACTTCTTAATAGCATCTTTTGAAGGAAATATTAAGAACTGGTGGGAAGGAATAAATAATGATACAAAGACACTAATAAAAAGAAATGTAAAAACAAAAATAATAAAATTAGATAGAGAAGGTATAAAAAGATTAGTAAACTATATTTCAGATGAATTTTTAGGAGAATATTGAATAAGAAATCTTGACGGAGAAGTAATAAAAGAAAAAGATAATGCTAAAATAAAATTAATAAACCTAACAATATGTAATATGTATAAAATTAAAAAATATACGTGTTGAGTTTAAAGAATATTACTATATCCGATTTTATTGTAATGAAAATCAAGATGTATATAAAGACATGTAATATAGTAAATTACCAAGTTCATGAGGAATATATTTTAAAATGAAATTTGAGAAATATATTAAAGAGAATCCTGAAGCATCTAGATCTTTAGAATCAAGAATAAAATTTATATTTGAAAGACTTATATATATATGTCAACAAAGACAATTAATGAAAAAATCAGGAAAATTAACCAAGATATGTTGTGAAAATATGGAAAAACATACACAATAGTGATGTAATCCTGAAAGAAAAAAAATACTAAAATAAAATACAAAAATAAAAAAATTTAGGAGAAAATACATAAAACTTAGAAGAATGTATTATAAAAGAAAATATAATCCAAATAGACAACAGAAAAAACCTTATAAAAAAGATAAAAGACAATGCAAATGTTGGAATTGTGGAGAAATATGACATATAATCCCTGATTGTAATAAGAAAAAAGTTAAAATATTACATAAAGAATATCTAGAAATAGAAAGTGAACTAAGTGAAATATCGGATATTGAACAATATTATGATCAAAAAGTATATATAAGTGAAACAGACTCAGAAAATAATGGATCAGAATCTGAATAGAGAAATTGAAGAAATAGAAAGTGATAATATAAATAAACAAGAATATGAAGGAATAGAATGTTATGGATTAAAGGTAACCTTTGATAATAACAAATTTAAGAAAATGCAAAAATTATCTCTAGATTTAAAAATAGGAAAATTGGAAGTCCTAGATAGGATATTTAAAAGAGAAAAAATAGTAATAAATGAATATCATAAAATTGAAAAATCTATAGATGTTAGAACAACTCAAGTAATACATAAATTAAATCTTTTAACAAAAAATACAGTAAATAAATTATTGACAAAGATTAATAAAAAATAAGGTGAAAAATCCAATATGTCTATTTAGCAAGAACACAAATAATGTTTAAATTCTTATTTAGGGGTAGATATATATTCGCCTTTGACTGTAAGTTTACATGATGGAAGAATAATAAATTTAAAAGATAATTTTTTAGGAACTATAGAAGGAAACTTATCATACCTGAAATTAATATTTATTTGTTACCCAAAATATTGTGTCTCAATAAAAGACAAAAACTTCAATGAGATTTTAGGACTACATTTCAAGCTACACATGAATGATATAATGGAATCAGGAGACACAATTATGACTATAGAATATAGAGTTTTGTACACATTTACTAACTCCAATTATGGAAATATATACTCTAAAAAACCATACATAGAAGTTCATAAGGAATGTAAGGCTATTAGTAAAATAATAGAACCAAACAAACAAATAAATTTAATTCCTAAAGAATATGAACTTAGTATAATCAAGGATAAGCCTGAAATAACAGAAGATAAATATGGTGATTATTCTGATAAAATAATATTTAGAGATGGAAGATTAATTAAAAGATCAACAAACATTAGATTACCTAGAAAAAGGTTAGAAGGAATTAATAATATAAAAGAAATTAAACTTTATAGAAATGCTGGAAATATGAAGATAGAAAGATAATATTATAATGGAGGAGAACATATTGAAGGACCAAATATACTAATAGATACAGGAGCAAGTGAATGTCATATAGTTTCAATTAAAAATAAAGGATTAATGATTCATAAGATTGAATCATATAGATATGTAAATTTTGATGGATAAATACACACTACATAATTATAAACCAAGCTACCAATAAAAATATGAGGAATTAATATTGTAGTACCATGCTATATAGATAATAGTATGAATACAGATCCTCATATATTATTAGAAATGAGTTTTCTAAATGGACTAGAAGATTATAGTATAAACAGAAAAGGATTATATATAACACATAATGGTCAAACTATATTATGCGAAAAAAAGATAAATAAATAATCAAATAAGTTTTCCATTAGCTGTATATATACAAGTTACTATAGTAGAAACAAATATAACCAATTGTGCCTTAATATATATAGGAAGTGATATAACAATATTTAAAAACTTCTTAATAAAATCATGGAATGAAAATAGTAAAATAAAGATAACAGAGTAACAAAAGAAAGTACTCAGATAATTAATAGTGCTGATAAAATTAATATAATATTTGGAAGTAAACAGTCATAATAAACAATATATATATATTTATAATAAGTTAGAATGTGATATATTATTAGGAAATGACTTTATACAACAATTTCAATATTATAAACAAAATAATTATATGATAATGTTAAAAACACGATGTGCACATTTATTAAAAATTCCAAGAGAATTTAGATCTTATAGAGTTCAGCAAACCCTGCGTGGTGATAAATGAGAGAAAAAACCAATTATAAATAAATATATAAATACAAAAACCTTATACAAAAAAGTCTTGAAAACATAAATAGAAATAAGCATATAAAAAATTATAGAACAATTAGAAAAAACATGTAGAGAAAAATCATTATTATTTTGAAAACCATATCATCCTAAAGTCAAAATAGAACTAACGGAAAATGTTATAATTAAAGTTAGGCCAATAATGTATACTATATAAGATACACAAGAATTCAAAACTCAAATAAAAGAACTATTAGAACAAAAACTTATTAGACCTAGTAATGGACCCTGTAGTAGTCCAACTTTTATGGTTATGAAATATTCTGAGCAAGTTAGAGAAAAAGCCATAATGGTAATCAATTATAAAGAATTAAATAAATATACTAAATTTTGATGGATACTTTTTATCAAATAAAGAAGTTTTAATAAACCTTGCAAAAGGAAAACAATATTATTCTAAGTTTGATTGTAAATCAGGTTTTTGGTAAGTTAACATGGAAGAAAATAGTATACAATATATTGTATTTAACACACCTCAAGGTAAATATAAATAGTTAGTAATGTCTTTTGGTTTAAAAAATGCACCATGAATATATCAAAGAAAAATGGATAACATATTTAGAAAATTTAATGAATTTTTAATTGTATATGTTGATGATATATTGATATGCTCCAACACTAAAGAAGAACATAGAAACCATTTGATAAAATTCGTAAATGAATGTAAAAAAAGAAGGAATTGTCCTTTCCAAAAAGAAAGTTATAATAGAAAAACAAGAAACTGATTTTCTTGGATTATAAATAGATAAAATAGGAATAAAATTGCAGACCCATATATCTAAAAAGATAGAAAGTTTTCCAAATAAATTAGAATCAAAAGAACAGATACAAAAGTTCTTAGAATGTTTAAACTATGCATAGGGATTTATTGAAAATCTTTCGAAAAAGAGACAAAAAATACAAGTTTTACCTAGAAAAACAAATGCTAGATGATGGAGTGAAGAACACATAAAATAGTTAAATCATTAAAAGAAGAATGTAAAAATCTACCAAAATTAAGATTGTCGGATGAAAAAGATAATTTCATTGTTAATATTGATGCTTCTGATAAGTATTGGGCAGTCATATTAAAAACAGATTTGAATGAAATTTGTAGGTATTCAAGTGGAACTTTTAACCAAGCAGAAATAAATTATATTACTCATGAAAAAGAATTATTAACAATTATTAGAGGAATAAAAAAGTTTTCATTATTTTTATTATCCAAAAAAATTATTGTTGAAACTGATAATTCTAATGTTACATGATTAATTAAGAATAAACTTCCAATAGAACCCCAATATAGAAGATTCCATAGATGGCAAGCATATTTATCATTTTATAATTTTGATATTATCCATATTAAGGGTATTAACAATTATCTTATAGATTTTCTAAGCAGGAATATCGAATTTGGAAATGGATGATATCAAAAATAGATTGATAGACGTCAAATGACGAAAGGAATTCCTCAAAGGGAAATATGAAGATATCAAAGAAGGAATTGAGCAAATGGTGGAACTACTTCAACAAAATGGAAAATTGCTGAAAGAAATCTTCGTTTCTCTTTCCAAATATACCAATGAATTGAGTGATAGAATTGATGATATTACTTCACAATTCGAGTCATTAAATACTAAACATGAAACCAAAAATACAAACAGCTATACAGCAAGGAAGCAGCAATGTACCCAATAAAATCAAAAGAGATACTCCAAGTCCCCGAAAGGAGACCATAAGAAACAATGATGAACATACAAAGATTAGCAGGATAAGAGCTTATGAAGATAATAATACTCGTTTATCAAAAAAGGAAGAAGAATTTAGATCATTTGCCAAGATAGTTTATGAATTAGAAGAGAACGATTCATATTTCATCTCTTCTGAAGAACACGTTTACCCAAGATTGATTATTACCAATGATGCAGACCCCTTTACGATCAAATTAGTAGCAGATTTTGGATTCTTAGATCTCATATATCTTGGAAATGATCAAAAGGAAATTGAGAATTTTGATAACATATTTAAATCCAAAATATCAAAATTTGCTCAAGGTAGATCAAGTTGGACATGTTGGAAGAAATTTGATGGAAGGATATATTACCTTGTTGAACATATAATCACAGTTGGACATGTTGGAAGAAATTTCCAAATAGAAGTTGACAGAAATAAAAAGTCATTGCCAAATATCAACAAATCATGGATAAAATCTCGAAGAGTTCTAGAGATGAAAGTTCTTTACAACATTGCAAAAAACTTATAGGAGAAAAAATTCACATGCCTGTGCCAATATGAAGGATGGACACTTTTGACAAACAATGGAAAAGAAAAATCTGAAATTTTAAGAGAATATATCCAAAGATTTGATATTCATCAGATTAATGGAAGTCCATCAACAATACAAGAATCTTGTCAATTGAGAGAATGCCCCACATGCTACCCAAATAAAAAGGAGATAAAGACATAAAGCAGAATAAAGATAGAAGAGGTCCTACCATTACAAAAGAATCTTGCTAACTCCATATAAAGACAATAGAGGAAAAAAAGGTGTAAAAGAAAGATGGACAGATGAAAGCAATAATAGAACTACAATTATGTAGTGACTATACTGTTGTAATAGAACTCCATTAGTGGAGAATGAGATAAGGAATGATGTAAGATGTTAATAATCGAACCTCATATAGTTGTATAAATAGAAGTCTTTGGACTAAAATAGAGAACGAATAAGTCGAGAATTACTTGAGCTCTCAAACTGTGAGAAAGCCAAAACATTTATATCTTTTGATATAATTTTTGTACCAATTTCAAAATATATTAGTAATATCCCATTTCTTTCAAAAATAAGATGAACTTCTAGATTTTCATTTCCATAGATTCTTGATAGATTTAAGAGGAAATTTATTTCTTATTTTAACAATAAAGATAGTTTTTCTTTAATTCAAGTCTAGAGATTTGTCCTTAGAAACGAAATAGTGAAGGTAAGAAACTGAAATAATAGAAATCATGTTAAGGCAAAGGGCAGTTTGCATATTCAGGTCTTGAATGTCACTTGATTCTAAGAATAAAGATCGAGATCAAAATTAAGGTAGAACTACTATTTCTTGTTAAATTTTGAAAGAATTTTTTAAGATCTTAAAGAATCGCAGGGATAATTAATGTTTATAATTATTCATGATATTTGAATTATTGTTTACCATAATGTTTATATGGTTTTATAATGCTATGACAATTTTCATAATAATAGTATTCAATTATGTCAGGATATACAGTTAAAAGATTAGACGATTTGTTAGAAAGTATATTAGAAAAAGAGTTGTGCTACAATGCTCAAGTCCCCTCCAATAGGGGGTGCCAAATCATTTGGGCAACCCCCCTTTTGTAATTCAACTTGGGCAAAATAGGGTTATCCTTAGAAAAAATAGGAAATATTAGATCCCAACTAGAAAATATAAATAGAATTTTTGAAGAATATAATAAACTCATAAAAGAATATGAACAAAAAATAGTAGATTTTGCTAATTCATTAGATCAAAGAATGGATTTATATGTTAAAATTCAGAATATAAGAAATTCAGAACAAATTCAAAACCTGCTTTAAAAGAATAGGGACATGTCTTGCAAAAAATGAATTCATTTCATTAAGGGTAAAATAGACTTTTTTCACAAAAAACTTAAATAGACTAAGTCAACAGACTAATTATGAAAACCTCCCCATTTTTGTAGAGTTATTTTTTTTTTAATGAACTTTCTGTTCCATACCTTATGAAAATTGTGCTTACTGCAGCAACACCAAAACCCCCAGTAATTGGTTCGTGTATATTTTCAAGGACAACTTGTTTTTCAAGGGCTATTTTATATATAGCCAATTTCATGTGATTTCACCATCATGTCTAGAAAAGTTGATGAAGAACAAAAATAAAACTAGCAACAAGAAATCTTCAAGTGAAAGGTTGGAACACAATTAAGATTCGCTATCCTCCAATGATATTTGTCGCCACCGGGGGCAAGTGCTTGAAAGTTTCAGTGACAAATAGTTTGTACGAGTAAACAAACATTAATCCAAGTACAAATCAAACAATCAAAACTTGGGAAAGGAATTCTGAAGAACAATATAAAAAAATTGGATCTAATCTTTGATTTTTGATGTATGAATGAATTTGATATTTGTGATATATTTTCAATCATAAAAATCACTCATACATATAGAATTACAATCACTATGCATGGAAATGTGCAAAAATCAAGCCAGAAGGGTGTAAAACCCTTCAAAACGACACTAGAATTCACAAACAAATATTTTGTTTTGAGCGCTTACCCAATTCAATAAAATGGCCGTTGTAATTACATTATAAGGTTGGGTAGGCCATTTTTCGGCCATCACTATTTTTTATTCTCATTTTGTTTTTGTTTGTTTTTCTCATGGTTGAGCATTTCCACCACTTCCAAAATTACTCTTCATTGTTAATTTGAACAATATCCAACACATCATGCGTCTCGAAAATAGTTTTAATGTACTTGTAAGGTACTTAATATTTATGGAGAAGCCTCTAATGGGGTCTATTCAATTGAGACTTTTAATGAATTTTTGAGATTTAAAAAGTTTAAAGGTATTCAATATAGATTTTTAGAGACTCTCTAGAAGTATTGATTTATTCAATTAATACTTTTATAAACTTTTAAAAATCTCTAAAAGTTGTGGTGTATTCAATTAAAAGTTTTTAGAAGTCTCTATAAGTTTTGAGGTATTCAATTTTTTTTTATAACTTTTAGAAACTTTTATAAAAATCTCCATGGTACTAACTTTTAAGTAGAATGTACTAAAATAAATCTCAAAATTTGTCTCTCATTAATCATAAAATTTTGGGAGACTTTCACATAAAAAGAAGAAATTAATATGTAATTTTTTTAAAAATATTTCTCCCTCATTTTCCTTTCTACGAGCATTAGAGTTATGCTTAAAATTTATTTTTTTCTAATGATTATATTATATTATGTTTTTATTTTTATTTTTCTTATTGTTTATTTATATTTTCTATGAAAGAATTAAATTGTATTCTTATAACTTTTTTTTTTCATTTATTTTTTCTGAAATATATATATATATATATATATTTTATTCTTTTTAATTTTTTTTTTATTATATAGGAGAAAATGAAGGAGAATATAGAATTGTGAGAAACATGACCTCGTATGTGATAATTTCATAATATTACATTTAGATCCACATAAATTCTATCTCAAATGAAAGTTTTCAAAAGTCTTTTGAATTCTACAAAAAACTTCCACCAATTCCATACAAATCTCTAAAAAATTCATGAAATCCACATAAGTCATCACTTAAAAAAAAAAGTCTTTCAAAGTTTTCAAAAACCCCAATTGAATACATCCCCCTAAACATACATTCAAAAAGAGTAGTTTTATAGTTACACATTTAATTATAGTAAATTGTCACGCTCTTAAAACTTTACTTTCCATATCTTATCTTGGAACCACCCTTAAACATTGCAATGCTCGTTGAGGGGCAAAAATGATTGAGCAACAACATGAGCTTATTTTAATATCGAGAACTCTTTGCAATCCTGAAATGCGACAATTATAGAGGGTAGGGTGACCATAACATCGGTTGGTTGATCTAACCTTAAACTTCATTCACTCTAAATACATGGATAAGACTCCTTCCAAAACTATAACAAAATCTAATCTAAAAATTCATAAACTTTTCAAAATTATTCTCTCACTAACTTACCTATCAAAAGTAGATTCAGCTACCCGTTCACATCTTTCCATCGTCAACCAATCTCGTGATGTCTTATTTTACAATTAATATCAAAATTTCAACTTCACAAGTCGACAACGAAGAACTCCTAGTTATTTTTCAACATGAACACAGGCACTTCTACACGCTGGCCATAGAATTGTTCGGATTTTGACTCAAAGTGTCAAAATTAGAAGGACATCAATTGAGATTATGGAAGTAATAAGGATCTCAATAAATATTCCCTATGCAATTCCATGTCCTTTTTCTTGATTTTTGGATAGGAGTGCTAAAAGAAGTAAATTCTAATGAATTTGAAAGAGAAACCAGCATCTAGTTTACACAAACATGCTAAAAATTCAGATAAAAGCGATCAGGAATGGAAAGATTTGGATTCAAAAGCTGAAAGCACAATATGTCTCGATCTAGAAAAAATGTCCCTACATAATCAGGGAATTTCTATTGGAAGTGAGCTTTAGGGAAACCTGAAGATTTTTGGCAGAATTTGGTTATACTTGACTGAACATTTTCATTCTTTGCAAATGAATGTAGCTACGAAAATTTCAGACCTTCTGCGCGATCTCAATGGGATTATTTTTGAACTGGAGTCTATTGGAGTTAAAATGGATGATAAGGATAAAGCGCAAAACCCATCTGGTCTCTTCCATCTTCTTAAGTGCATCAGACTTATTTTGATGTTCGGGAAAGAAACTGTAAATTTTGCAGATGTTATGAGTAAATTGATTTACGACGAAAGAAGACTGGGTGGAAGTAATATTTGATCTAAAAACTTGTTAGTGGGTGTTGAATAAGAAGGGTAACTCCATAAAGAAGAAAGTAAATTGTTAGAACTATGGACAAACTGCGGCGTCAAAAAATGTGTCCAAAAGATGGAATAGACTACTAATTGCTAGAAGTTGGGTAAATTATCTCTTTATGGGAAATGGTGATGAAATCGCTTGAATAAGATTTACTACTAGCGGATCCACGTGTTTGCAAACAAGCATTGGCAGGACATTGATGCCGGATATGTGGGTGTGTAGTGGAATTGATGTCAATCACTGATGAGCTCTCTCAAAAGTCAAGCATGAGGGTTACATCACAAATTTTCATCAGGTTTGTTTTGACATGTGCCCATGAAATTCTCAGAATCTTTTGTTAATTATTTTTTAATTTTAAATAGTAGAAATTGGTGGGTGTGGTAAAGATGATATTTTTCTCATAATACTTGAGGGTTTGATGAGTGAAATTCTATCTAATTGTAAAAATTTATAATACAATGAAAGCTTTAATAGACCTAAATTGTTTGACAACGCGAAAAAAATCATTGTTAAACAAGAATTACTTCCACAAGCAAAGTACAGCAAACTGTGATATTTAAATTAAAAGCTTTCTTGAATCGAGGAGGGATGGGAGATATCTGTGGTCAGCTGGTGCAGACTGATCATCAGATTTACGTCCAATCAACTGGTCCAATAAATAATTACACACTACAACATTAAAATTTCCCCTTTTGTGCATGTGGGCAAATTAATGAGAAGTAGCTATGGGGACCATCTTCTTCATTCAGAAAATTATGAACTTTACAGTGTTATAATCATTTCTAAAACTTATATAGAAGGAATATGGACTTGTTGCCCGAATTCTATTAAGAACTTAACTGGGAGTTCCATTAGGAGTTGGTAGTATGATTTGAAAAAGTTTTGAAGGAATCCAAGACGAATAATAAAAAGCTTTCGAAATTTTGACTGTTTTTTTTTCCTCTCATATTCCAAATTAAATAATTCATTATTTGTTAAACTTATTATATTAGGATTCTACCTTATATTAGATTGTTAATTGTATTATATTTTCCTAATTGATAAGTGCATTATACACACTTATTTTGGTTCACAAATATGGATAATTGTCAATACATATGTGAATATGGCTTAATTCTGTGTAATTTATATTTTATAGGCTAAAAACGATGAAATTCATGGTTTTCATGGTAATAAAGAACATTGTTATACTCATGGGTTGCCTTTTGATTGTACAACTTGTAAGCTAGGGAAAAGTAAAACTCTTACCTTTTCCTACTCATTGTAGTCGTGTTGATGCTTGTTTCGAAATTATTCACATTGATGTTTGGAGTATTACACCTATTATAAATATTTTGTGACATTCATTGATGATTCCACCTAAATTTTAGGTGGAAGCTCTATACACATCGGTCTATTTGATTAATCGTCTGCCTTCTCATCAATTGAATTTTGATTATCCCTATTAACGATTTAATGGTATGCAGCCTGATTATCATACATTACACACATTTGGATATGTGTGTTTTGTTCATTTAGCTCCTAATGAATGTCACAAGCTTACAGCTCAGTCAATTAAGTGTGATTTCATGAGTTTTTGCATTTCTTGGAAGGGATTTGTATGTTATGCCATTGCTAATCACCTGCTCATTTCTCGCAATTTGATTTTCTTTGAAAATGAGTACTATTTCCTATAGCATGTTGTCTCCTTTGAACGTTTTCTACTTCCTAGCTTTGATGATATCTCTCTACTTGCTGAGCGTTTTAAACCAGGTATTGTCTATCAAAGACGACGGTCCTATCCTCGCTGCTCCCTCTTGACCCTGATCCAATGCCTACTTTTGTAGCTCCTCGACGGTCCTCTCACACTATTTTTCCTCTTGATAAGTATGGGTTCTCTATGACTTTAGCTACCACCATAGTTCATACTTGTTACTCGCAGGCCACTAAATAGGTATGTTGGGAGAAGGCTATGCAAAAAGAACTTCAAGCTTTTCAAGAGAACCATATGTAGGATATTGTTCCATGTCCTGTTGGTGTTAAGCACATTGGCTATAAATGGGTATACTCCATTAAGTCACGATCTGATGGCCAGCTTGATCGATATAAGACACAGTTACTGGCACTTGGTAATTGACAAGAGTATAGAGTAAATCTTGAGAAGACTTTTGCTCCTATAGCAAAGATGACGACAATTCGACTTGTTTAGGCTATTGCTACTTCCAAAAGTTGGCATTTGCACCAAATGAATGTTAAAAATATCTTTCTGCATGGAGATCTTAAGGAGGAAATCTATATGACCCCACCTTTTGGGTTGTTTTCTATACCATCTTCCAATGTTTGTAAGCCGAAGCGGTCACACTATGGTTTGAAATAGGCTCCACGTGCTTGGTTTGATAAGCTTCGCTCTATACTTCTTAATTTATCATTTGTTCAGAGTCAGTATGATTTCTCTTTGTTCTTGTGTAAGACTACTAGTGGAATTATCATACTTCTAGTGTATGTTAATGACATTGTAATTATAGGGACTGACTTTAGATCATTTTCTCAGCTTCAAGAGTGCCTTTATTGTTCTTTTCATATGAAGGACTTGGGTCCACTACAATATTTCTTAGGTCTTGAGGTGCACTCTACCTCAACTAGTAATTTTCTCTACCAACATAAGTGTACCAAGAAGTTAAATACTTTGGCTAATCTTCAAGATGGTCGAGTTGTTGATACTCTATTGGAGGTGAATGTGAAGTTTCGATGTGATGAAGGAGATTTTATTTTTGATCCCTTTTTGTACAAGCAACTGGGTAGCTTAAACTCTCTGATTATTACTTAACATGAAATTTCCTTTGCAGTTCAACAAGTTAGTTAGTTTATGTTGGCTCTTCGACATCTTCATTTAACGACAGTCCATCATATAATGAGTGTATATATGTAATTACATTTTCATTATATGGAATAAATATACATACCATAGATAGTCTCAAAAGTAGTTGTGGTTTAGGGTTTAGGGTTTAGGGTTTTTTTTTTTTTTTTTTTAGTTGAAGGAGGGCGGTACCTCCGAGAGTTTATTAATTGTCCTCTCTTGTGGCGGAGGAATACCGTGGTTACAACTGAAATCAAGAAAGCAGTAAATAAGGAAGTACTACTTCCCTTACAGTAGGAGTTATAGATAAGCAATAAATAAGGGAGTACTATTACCCTTACAGCAAAAGTAGAGAAAGCAATAAACAAGGAAGTACTACTTCCCTTACAAATGCAAATGAAATGAGAAACTAAGGTGAAATTAATAAACAAGAAGTCAAGTTCTGATGCTAGGTAAGCCATATCTGTCAATCTGAATAAGAGCCTTAATATGCCGAGGTAGATTGGATGGTCCATACTCCTGATAAAGTCGATGATCCCAACCCTCTGAGGCAAAAGCATCAGCAACTTGGTTCCCCTCTCTGAAAATGTGGGAGATCGTGTCTCTGTCGAAAGAAATGATGTCTCTGAGCTGTCTAAGAATGCCCTGAATCGTCCATGGTCCGCCGCCTCTGGTGATGCAGTGAATGGCCACGGCTGAATCTGCCTCAATCCAGATAGCTGAAATCCCAAGTCCTCTGGCCAATAGAATCCCATCAAGTATGGCTCTGAGCTCGGCCTCCAAAATAAGACATGTACCATAAGATGCTGAAAATGCCCTGATGCACTGGCCAGTGTGATCCCTAATGATGCCTCCACCACTCGCAAATCTCTTTTTGACGCAACCATCAGTGTTGATCTTGTAGGATCCCACTGGTGGGGTACGCCAAAAAACCATAATAGGTGGTGGTGGGGGAGGAAGAGCGATAGAAATACCAAATAGGGGTGTAAGTGTGACATCTCCTCGCCAGTGCACAGCTCGAAATAGTCTTCCGATATACAAAAAAAAAGATATCATGCGGTAGACCCTCCAAATGATATGTCTAGCCACCATATGAATCCCTCTATGCTTCGCGTCATTCCTCTCGGTCCATAGAAACCAGAATATCAGTAGAGGAATGATGGTGCGAATGTGTCCACATTGAACATGCTGTCCAGAATACCGCCATCTCTGGAACCTCTGTCTGACCCCCTCTCCTGCACTCATAGGTATCTGGAAAATATCCCCAAAGTGCTGCCATACCTGATTGGAGATGCTGCTGCCCGTGAAAATATGACTGATGGTCTCAATCTCGGAACAACACTGACAACGAGAAGCTAACTGACACCCAATCCTCTTCTGAATAACCACATCTACTGGAATAAGATCCTGCCAGAGTCTCCAACAGAAGAATGAAACGGTGGTAGGCAAAATAGTGCTCCATAGAAGTCGATACGAGTCCTGAGTCTGATGAGCTGAACGGACTAGCTGCCATGCAGAATTGGTAACGAATCTACCATCTGATGTATCTCGCCAAACAATACGATCCGGGTCGTCTGTACACAAAGGTATAGCCCCTATCTGCTGGGCCATGAGGGGTGGAAGCGCCTGTAATAATCGTCCAAAGTCCCATACAGTGCTCTCAAAGTAATCCTGCACCCTCTCAGATGTGTGCTGCCGGTCTGGAAACAAGGATGCCAGAGTGGTATCACCCATCCAACAATCGTGCCAGAAGAACATACGTCCCGCGCCAAGATGCCATGTAATGTGTGGCTCAGTGTGTGGCGCAGCTTTCTTCAGCCTCTTCCAGGTAGGGGAGGCCGAGTAGGGAACTGCTGCAAGTGATGGATGAGTCCCCATACAATATTTGCCCAGTAAAAACTGAGCCCAAAGCGAACTCTGAGTCCGAAACAACCACCAAAGCATCATAGAGAAAGTGTCCACCACATCCTGTAGTCTCCGAAAGCCTAGTCCGCCCTCATCTGTTGGAAGGCAAATCTTCTTCCAACTCCTCCAGTGTAGTCGGCGTGCCTGGTCCTTAGAATCCCATAGGAATCGGGCAAAGATGCTCTCCAACTTTTTCAGTACAGCCTTGGACGGCCGCAGAATCTGAAAAAGATAAAGTGGTAGAGAGGATAGAACAGATCTCAACAAAGTGATCCGGCCCCCAGGTGATAGCAGTCGAGATGCCCAACCTGAAATCCTACTCCTGACCTTCATGATGAGGTCATCATAAAGGAAACTCCTCTTGGCCCCCCTAAACAAGGGGACCCCCAAATAACTAAAAGGCTGCTGCTGATGAGTAAACCCAGTTAAGTGCTCAAGTCTCCTGATTTGAATATCTGATGCCCGTCTGGGTAAAATAAGACCGCTCTTGTCCCTATTCACCATCTGGCCAGAGACCCCCTCGTAATGTTCCAAACAGTCGAGGACCCTCCTGATAGATTGTTTCTGACCATTGGCGAATATGATCATGTCGTCAGCAAATGAAAGATGTGAGACAAGAGTACTACTCCCATGCCGATATCGCATACTAGGATAAGCCTGAAACCTCTGAGTAAGAAGGCGAGAGAAATAGTCCGCAGCAATAATGAACAAGGAAGGTGAGATGGGGTCACCCTGTCTGAGCCCTCGTGAGGACGAAAAGAAACCATAGGGACGGCCATTCAGAAGGATTGAGAACTGACACTCCGAGATGCACCGTCTGATCCTATCAATCCACAACTGATCAAACCCAAACGCCTCCAGTACGGAATAAATGAATCCCCAATCCATGCGATCGTATGCCTTAGCCATGTCAAGTTTCAACATAGCATTTCCCCCTCGCACTTTATCATCCAATGTGTAAAGGAGTTCCTGAGTTAATAAAACATTATCCCCTATCAGGCGGCCAGGGATAAAACCACTCTGTTGAGGAGATATAATACGGGGAAGTAGTGAACTCAATCTGGTGTTCAACAGCTTAGTGATCAACTTATTGAACACCGTACAAAGGCTGATAGGTCTGAAATCTGTCCATCGACAAGCATTCTCCCTCTTCGGGAGCAAAACAATAGAGGTAGCGGCGAAACCACGAGGCAAGTGTCCACCATCAAAGAAATCAACGATCGCACTATACACATCCTCCTTTATAACATCCCAGCAATGCTGGAAGAACAATGATGAGAAACCATCTGGGCCTGCAACACTGTCTGCATCGATACTGAAGACCGCCTCCCGTACCTCATGAATCGTAGGGAGACGGTTAAGTGCCATATTATCTGTCTCCGTAAGCAGCCTGGGTATGATGTCTGGACGGATGGGATCCAAGGGCTGTGAAGGAGCAGATAATAAATCCTGGAAAAATGATATAGCTGAACTCTGAATGTCCACAGTAGAAGATAAGACTTCTCCTGCCTGAGTCCTGATACTCCTGATACGAGATCTGGTCCGACGTCCCTGAACTATCGCATGAAAGTAACGGGTGTTGTGGTCCCCCTCACACACCCAGCGTGAACCGGCCTTCTGCTTCCAGAACCCCTCCTCAATAGATAAGGTTTTGTTCAGATCAGCCTGTGCACGATGCAATAAATCACGATGCTCTGGTGTAGGGTCACTTTCAAAATCTATCTCTGCCATGTCGACCCTCTCCTCAGCATTCCTCACCCGTTGGAAAATATCACCGAATACCCATCGATTCCACCAACGCAAACCCTGCTTCAGCCTGTAGAACTTCTCCCAAAGAGCAGCCATCCCCGTAAGATGAGTAGGGAGTGACCACTTCTGAGAGACGAAGGCTGAGAAATCGTGGTGCTTGGTCCACACGTTGAGAAATCGAAAAGGCTTAGGTCCTAAATCATCATCAGATATCCACTGTAGAAGCAAAGGAGAATGATCAGATGAAGTCCGATTCAAATGCCTCACAGTAAGCTGTCGACAAAAATCTACAGCTGTAGAGTTAATCAAAACTCTATCCAATCTCTTCATGACCCGACCATTAGTCCAAGTATACTGACTTCCAGAGAAACCAGCATCCTCAACCCACAATCCAACATCATATCAGAAAAATCAGTAGAACCCCGATCACGAGTGCTGTGACCAGTGCGCTCACCATCATGTGCAATAACGTTGAAGTCTCCCCCAACTAACCAAGGATCCTCCATGGAGAGGGAAATGTGGTGAAGACCCGCCCACAAGTCCCTCCTAACAGAAGCCTCCGTGGAGGCATATACTGGCGTAAAAAAGATAGGCTGTGCTAGTCTGGGATCCTCAACTCTAATGTGTAGGAACTGGGGATGATCATCAAGTACAGAGACAGTAGTCCCCACATTCCATAAAACCCATATCTTATTCGACTCATTCCGAACTCCAGTATCGAAGCGCAGATAGCGACGAATAAAATCAAAACTCTTCTCAAGGACGAATGGCTCCAAAATGACCAAAAGATATACCTGATGAATCTGAATAAGTCTCCTCAGGCGCCTGCGAGTAGCTACACTAGCTACACCTCTCACATTCCATATGATGACACTCATAGAGACGTAGAATGCGATGAGGTACTCTGTGACTGACTCCTAGTGACCCTCCTGCTCGGGAATGAAGTGTCAGTAGCTCGTGGATGTCTCTTCTGCACAATAGGGATAAATCCATCATCCTCTGTCCTCTCACCCAAACCAACCAAATCATCAAAAGAAGATCTACGAAAGGGGCCCTGCTGATGAACTTCAATGGGAGATGAACCCTCTGTATCTGATTGAGCCGACTGCAAAGAAGGAATAGAAGCCTCCACATTCTGATGACAAACAGGAGGAGGAGACATAGGAATAGGTGCCTGAACACCGCCTGGTGTCGAACCTGGGATATCTGCAGCCCTGGTGACTGTGTCTAATGGATAATCAAACATCTGTGGCCTCTGCAATATTTCATCCAACATCGGATCATAGAACGGAGTAGAAGCCAATGGCGGAGTAGATGTAGCAGAAACTGGATAATGCACAATCCCGGTCTGAATAGGATCGGAAGGGGCCTTGGGAGGAGCATGGAGAGCTGCTATGCTGTAAACTGGTGAAACTGTAACAATGGGAGGAGTGACCGAAGGAGCAACTAACTGTGTCTGGATATGAGACTGATGAGTAACTGTGCTATTAACTGCCGGAGCTATAGCAGGAGAAAGAACAACAGAAGGAACAACTGTTCGAGACTCAGTATGTGTAGAAAGCAAATCGGCAGTGGTAGCTTCTAGTGGTACAGAAAAATCTCCTGAAGTGCTAGCATAGTGCTGTTTCCTCTGATCTCTCCTAACCGGTGTCCATCTCTGACGAGGTTCCAAAACTACCTCCTTTCCTTTACCCTTGTCTTTGGCCGATTGAAGAGGCCTAGGAGCAAGGCTAGTAGGGGGTGGTGCAGTGGGTGGTGGGGGTGGGGGTCGTGATCCAAGCATACAATGCTCATCATTGTGCCCAAAGTGTCTACACCGGAAACAATACTCTGGTATCTCATCATATAGAACAGTCTGCCAGTATCCACCCCTCTTCTCCCTTTCAATCCATATCCTATCAGGGAGTTTAAAATCAAGATCAACCTCAACACATACTCGTGCCTCACTGGGTTGCCGTAAATCAGAAGTAGCTTCATCAATACGGAGCGGAAGTCCAATAGCCTTAGATATAGCAAACAAACTGCTCTTTGCCCTGAAATGGATGGGCAGTAGTGGAAAGGAAACCCAAAGAGGGACAATGGGGGTCTCATGCTGAGGGCTAAAACTAGGTGTCCATTTGGTTACTCTCATGGGACACCCGTCAATGTACCATGTGGGCTTAAGGAATAAACGAGAGTAATCGTCCTCGTGTGCCAAGTGAATCAAAATATGATAATAATCTATCAATCCTATCATATAATCACTGTGAAATCCAAAGCGTGAAAAACTATCGCGTACCTTAATCATAGACGGCTTACGATGAGAGAATTTGCCAACAAGTGTGAACTTATATGGTGCAGAGAGGTGCTCCTCCTCCTCCTCCGTAAATAAGACTGCGGGCTCACCATTATGTATAAACGGGTCTTCAGAGACCAACTTGTAATCGGTGGTGTCTTGTGGGGCTTGAAGAGCCGGTACAAATGATTTCTTCTGGCTTCGCTCGGCCTGAGATATAACAGTTTTGCTTGAAAGGGCAGCAGCATATGACTTGCGAGCTTGATTTGGCATTTTAGGGACCTCGTTCGGTGAATCCGTTGATGAAATTGTGCGTAGATTAACTGGAGCTACATTCTGCCCAAAAAATGCAAAATTGCCTGCGGGACCCCGCCGGCCGGCCGGTGGTGGCTGCCGGACCTCCGATCTCCGATTTTGATGAAATTTCACAGGTTGGTGCGGAATTTGATGCTGATCATGGCGGTGTGGAGCGTTTGGCTGGACGACGACCGGAGTGGCCGGAATTGCAGATTTTCCGGCCGACTGCACGTTCACTGATTTACCAATTCCGGGAGCGTCCGGCATCGGATCAGGCTGACATTTTAGACGAGTGCTCGGAATTTCATGGGTAAGAGGATGGTCTGGCGCGTGTAGCAGTCCAGAGCCTGTACAGAAAGTAATTTCGCGGACAGTTTGTGGCGGCTCGGATTCCAATGTCGCGATTCCGGCCAAATTGGATGACGAAATTACCACCCCCAGGGTTTTTGGGCCTTCTGAGTTCATTGGTGATGGTCCCATCGCAAAATTCTGATCAGAAAGGGTCGAAACGACTGCATTGGGATGCGTGCCATTAATTTTTTGACATGGATCTGATCTGGTTTCTTCAAAAACTGTTGCAGATTGATGGTAAGGTGTATTGGATGTTGTTGGGGGTGTGTTGCCGCCTAAGGTGGTGGGTTTTTCCGGTGGTTTTGGTGGTGGGTCAAGATTATTGCAAATTTTTTCTCTGTCTCCCATTCTAGAGAGAAGGGAGAGCGTTTTGGGGGTAGAGAGAGAAAGTGTAAGGGTGGTTTTTGGTTTTTGGTTTAGGGTTTAGGGTTTAGGGGTTTTTTTTTTTTTTGGTAAAGGCCACTGGTGTGGCTATTTTATTTCAAAATAAAAAGAAATACATGAAAGGAGGGGGGCATATACCTGACCTCCAGCAAGTGAAAATTTCTAAATGTGTCTAAAAAAAAGTTAAATGCAAGTAACAGTAAATGAAAAGTGAACAAAAAACTAGTGAAAGCCAGTCACGGGTACTCCCGGGGGTAAATCTTCGGGTGGCAGTACATGGACATTGATCGGGTCATGCGTCTGCTCTGAAACTCTTCCGGGTCGTAGTAGTCTGCGAAGTCGGGCTCGCTCACTGGGGAGGGATCTCGCCTACGAGAGGGGACCCATGTAGGTGAAAAAGGCTGTCCGGGTGATGATGTGCTAAATGTCGGCCGAAAAGCAGATGCATCTGATCTCATAGTGCTCTGTGCTGCAAAATCTGAAGCATGTGAGAGTGACCTGGTGACTGTAGGTACGTCGTCCTCAAGGTTTTGCAAGCAGTCTCCAAGTCCCATGCCATCTATGTCTCTCTGTATATGTTCCTTCACCATATCCTGGATAGGAGTCGTGATGGAAGGACTAGTTGAAGGTGTATGAGTATGAGTCTTACTCGATGAAGGCCTCTCACCAAAGAGCATCATAACCAAGTCATCAATGGCAACTCTCATGGCGGATCCAACCTTCATGCCGTGCTTCTTCCTAAAGTGATCAATCAACATATGCTTGATACTATGCCGCTCTGAGTTGGTCTCAGCCAACAGTCCCTGTGCATGATGAACTATCCCTGTACCTGATCCTTGTGCTGACTCAGTACTATCTAAGTGTGTCCTCAGGGATGGAGAACTGATTTGTGTTGGCTCAATAGGAGCGTCTGGAGTAGGCTCAGCAACTAAATGAATAAATGGTGGTACCTCTGGATCAACTATTCCTGTACTGATCTGTAAAGCGGATCCTGATCTCTGTGGTGATTGAGTACCATCTGTATGTGTCTCTAAAGAAGGAGAACTGATATGTGTCGTGAAAGTCGGTGTCACAGTGGCTGAGAGAGGAGTAACAGCTGTAGTAGTGATAGTAGGGGAATGAGCTACCTCGATAGGAGCCTCTGGTATAGACTTAGTAACCGAATGAATAACTGGTGGTACCTCTTGAGCTACGGTCATGGGGGTCGAGGTAGGAACTGCCGATGTAGTAGGCACTGCTGAAACTGGCACCCACTGCTTTCTGGCTCCACAAACGTTACCTTGCCTTTACCTTTGTCAACCCTACTAGCAGTCGAGGGGTGAACAGGGGGAGGCACAACAACTGGAGGGGGATGAGGTGTCCCCAAAGTGCACTTATCATAGGAGTGGCCCATATGTCTACAATTGAAGCAAAAAACCGGCCTCTTTTCATAAATGACTGTTTGCCAGAAGCCGCGGTTACCCCCACGCTCAATCCAAACCCTGTCAGGCAATCTGAGCTCCAAATTCACCTCAATGCACACCCTAGCCTCACTAGGTCGTCTCAAGTCTGAGGTGGCCTCATCAATCCTTAGGGGTATTCCTATTGCACAGTCTGCATAGAGTGATATGATTTGGGGGACTAATAGGAGATCACCCCTTTGTGGCAGACTGGCATGTGGTGTACTTGGTATTATGTTGGTCTTAGCTGAGGGAGAATGTAATAACCCAATAACGGGAACGCTGAGTGCTTGGGTGGGTCTCCTGCTCTGGTCTGAAATCACACATCCATTTAAGGATCCTCATCGGACACCCATTAATGTACCAGGAAGGTTTAAGAAATAGCCTACTGTAGTCTTCCTCGTGTGTAAGGTGGATAAGTATATGTGCGGTGTCTATCAATCCTACCTCAAAGGAACCATGGAATCCAAACTTAGAGAAAATCTCACGTACCTTCATCATGGTCGGCTTACGGTGGGAAAATTTTCCTACAAGTGTGTACTTGTAGGGATCAGCCAAAACAGCCTCCTCTGAATCTGTCAAATCAATGGCCGGCTCACCCAAATGTATAAAGGGCTCCTTAGAAGTGAACCCTATAGTAGAAGGGTCATTTGTAGCCTGTAGAACTGATGCAAACGACTTCCGTGCACTCCTCTCAGCTTGAGATAGGCCCGGACGGCTAGAAACTACAGTAACATAGGTCTTTCGGCCTTAATTGATCACTGTCTGGACCTCGTGTGGAAAAATCGATGGCTGAAATGAACTCGAATTAATAGGATGAACATTCTGTTGAAATTTTCCCGGAGGGTCGCCGGAAAGCTGCCGGCCGACCGCCGGAGGCTCCGTTTTCCGGCCAAAATTATCTGTTGTCAGAAATTGATGATTTTTTACAGGATGAAGCGGAATTTCTTGCTGATCATCGTGGTGTGATTCGTTTTCAAAGGTGACACCTGTGGCAGCCGGAATCTGCATTTTTCCGGCGAACTGGGCGTTCACTGAAACGGCCGGTGTGAGCGCGTCCGGCCTCCGATCAGGCTGATTTTTCTGTCGAAGGTGCTCCAAATCATGGGTAATATGATGGTCTGGCGCGTGTACATGATGGAGCTCTTGATTGGAAGTAATTGAAAAATCCGTTTTCGGCTCCTCGGGATTCGTGCTTTCAATTCCGGCCAAATCAGACTTCAGCGACACCACCCCAGGGGTTTTTGGGCCTTCTGAGTTCATTGGTGATGGTCCCATTTCCAAAATTGGACTGAAAGAGGGCGAAACGGGTGCATTGGAATCCGTGCCGACTTGATTTTT